>CM076578.1:1391318742-1391918742 GCA_034641835.2 Pinus albicaulis
GGCGAACACCACCATAAAGGCACCGAACGGGGCGGCGACGGCATTTATTTTATTTTATTTTATTTTATTTTATTTTATTTTATTTTATTTATTTATTTATTTAACATTACCTTCAAAGAAACTTATCATTGAATAACCTGAGGTTGGTCATGGAATATATTAAATGTGCATTAATGCCAGTAATATTAACGCTCATAAAATTGACCATTTGTAATGTTCATCGTGATTATATTTAAAATATATGACTTGATGGTCAATTACCTAAAATTTCTCGAAACATATCTGAAGCCAATCCTTTCTTTTAAATTGTACACCAACATCAATAATACAACTCATACTTTGATCATTCTTCCAAGTCCAAAGAGAGGGGTGGTGGAAGAAAATTGTTGCTTCAAAAGGTACTGATACAAGCACCAACCTTTAGTTGATCATCTTCTCAAATTCAGCAACAATACTTTCCAAGTATAACAACTTTAAGTAATCATTCATACTAACCTCTATTTATCGCTTTCCATTGCTAGCTTTCTTTTGAAGAACTATTATTGATGTAGTCATCTTAATCATCGAATCGACGAGGGAATTGAATATGTGGTTGATTCAACCATCTTGGTACTGCATTTCAAGTTTTTCTTTAATTCAACCTTATCTCTTATTTGAAATTGTTTTTGAAGGCATGTGTATAGAATGCAAGCCATCATCACTCGTATCCCGCTAATTTCAAAAATATATTTGAACAAGATTAGTACAACATCGATGATATCAATTAGTACACGTATACAATGCATGATTAATATTTTTATGTTGGAACAATTACATTAATATACCAAACAATTACTTTACCATCATTGTCCAAGCGATCATGCTAGAAGACACCAATTGACAAAAGCGGTTACTCATTTTTATCTATCAACTATCTTTACAGATGTCGCTCTCGTAAGAGTCTATGTTTTGAGCCAATTGAATACCTTTGTATTTGAATTTGATTATGAATCAAGATGAACTTATAACCAGACACATATTAATTTTATTCAAAATTGCTTTTTTACATGGATTAAAAAATAGATAAATTAAAATATAAATAAAATATGAAGTAATTTCATCCTATACGGATAGAGAACCTGACTTAATTGAGAAACATTATGAACACAGATTTTTATTAACTTCATCGATATAATTATGAGATTTTCTTCCCCCATTTAAGAAAATTGACAAATTTTGGTGTACAATATACCTAAAAGTAATTTCGTTGCCTAAAAACTGACTTATTATCAATGCTAATGTATGTTAAATTTGACTAGTGTGTTTTAGTTATCATATTTGGTGGTTTTTATTAACTAACACACTAGTGTTGTTAAAACACCAAATATCAAGAAATAAAAAATCACAAACTTTATTTTTTCAAGTGAAAAAAACTAAGAATTGAAAATGTAAGCAAGAAATTATTTTTGGAACATAATTTCATAAAAGAGTTCTTTAAATAGTAAAAAAATATCTATTATTTCATTGTTTTTGCAAAAAAATTTAGCGATGTGATTTTCACAAGAGACGATTTCTGGGAGCAAGTGAGCTTAGAGCATTTCTAGAGAAGAAAATACTTTTGAACAATGTATTTCATGAATTCCAATTTGGAAACATCCGGTGATTTTAATAAAACCTTGTAGTATAAAATTGTTAAATTTTACCCACAAAAAAATTGTTTTGTTGGATTTAATACATGCATATAAAAATTAAATTTTATCAAAAGATACTTTCGGTAAAACAAAAGACAAAAAAAATCCATTTCATGTTAAACCCTTGCTTTTTCTTGTTTATGTGACTTTACAATTAGGGCTCTTTTCATTTTAATTTAGGTTTAATACTATATGGTGTATGACACAAATCATGACATCCACTACAAAGAATGATTTGAACCATGTCATCATCGTACAATTTTTTTCAAAAATATTGTTTTTTAAATTAAAGGTTTGCTTAAAATAAAATGCACCAATGCTATTGTAGTATAGCCTATCGTATCACATCGTCAAACACTATTTATAAAAATATTTTTTAATAATTGTTGTGTTAATTCCATATTTGTTAACATATAATGCACTGGGTCTCCTTGTTGACAAAGAGCACCGTACTTGTTGTTTTATCGTATTATGGTGCATTGATAAACCTATCGCACCACGTTCAACGTACTTAAAAGGTATTGCTTTTTACTTATTTTTTACCTAAAAGTATGGATTATTTATAAATATATTAATGAATGGTATTTTTATGTTTCATATTGATAAAGAAATGGCTTAGAAGAGTTTTAAGTAACAAAAATAATTATATATTACCTAGAAAAGAAAAAAGTGTTATTTTGTAAATTCTTTACAAAAATTATTATTTTTGAACCATATGTAAGTTTAACTAATATGTATTTTTTAGTTGCAGTATTAAGAAGAGCTACAAAATGACAAAGCTTGATACAATAAGACTATTTCGGATTCACTAAAAGAAATTTTTGGTGGAAAAATTAAACAAGGATGGATTAGGCAAATGAAAAATACTATCGATCCGAAGATATGCTTATATTTTCGAATTTTCATTAATATTATGCTTAAAAATATTAGATAAAATGTTTCAAACAATCTATTGATTCACATATGATTATTGTTACGTTAGGACCAACAATAATAGTGTTGAATGGTTGTTCCAAGAAAAAAATGGGCTATGAAAATGAAATGAATTTTCTAGCTCATTTGGAGTGGTGTTGGAGCTAACCAAAAGGGGGGAAAATATTTAAAACTTGAGGACATAATGGAACAAATTTATAGACATTCTTTCCACTTACAATACAAAAATCAATCGAATGATTCGTGAACCAAATTTTATTTGAACTATAGGATGACTTTGAGAGAATTATCAATGATACGTTTGACTTTAATAGAAAAACGACAACAACAAAAAAGAATGAAATTTCCATAATATTCCTTGAAATAATTTCCTAGAACTATATGGTATATATTACTAGGAAGAAATCATTTATAAATATCACTATATTTACCATATATCAATATAAAAATTCACTCATTTATTATCATGTTACATTTTGAGGAATATTATGAAAATATGAAAGGATGAACGAATGACATCAAAAATACGATGAATGTCCAAAAATGTAAAGGAAAGATGGTTAAAGAAATGGACATAATTGCATCGCACAAGGAGCCATCTCAACAAAAGCATGCTTCAAATGTAATATGTAATCATTGAATTTTTTTTTATTAGGTATAATAAATAAACAATTTGGTAATTAAATATTAATTTTCTTCGACATTTTCTTATAGAAAAGAAAGTAAAAATGGAACCCATTCAACACATAAAACAGATGACAAGGAAGAAAATGGTTGATATCTATTTTTGTGAGTAATTGTTACTTCCCTTTATAACAATAATTTAGATTTAGTTTTTGTATATTTTGTTATTTTACAACAATTAATACCATGTCTTCAAATAGGTGCTAACATATGAAGAAGAACCATCAAAATAATTGATCGATATCAATAATATGGGTTGTTAGAATATGTTGGTACATTTAAATTAATTGTGAATTTGTAAGCATATCTTGTTTTACTTACCCGCCTACAATTAATAGAACAAAAATATTTTTTATATTAAATCCATTTGTTATGGGCATAAAACTGTGAAAGAGGTGATGAATTAAATTAAAATGAATTGTTGAGATATGGAATTAAATTTATTTTGAAAGAATGTGTGTAGTTCATGAGTCAATTTTCATTATCATAATTATTTATTTACATTTATGTATATCATTTAATACTAAATTTCATTATTCTCACTAATATATATACACCTACCGCACTTTATTTTTATTTTTTGTAGATGGAACTTGAAGAAGAAGAAAACAACAAACAATGAACAAAAATTCTCCAACGTCAACCCATGTCATCGAAGTAGCTGAGCAAAGTGATGTCAGCTCCAATGAAGAATGATGATCAATATGTTTGGATATCAAAGAAAGGTATTGTGTATTTTGAAATATTTGTGTGAAATCAGACATTTTGTTTAATGTAATGGAATATATGTCCTAATTGAAAGACAAAGGAAACCAATAAGTGCCCCATTTTGTATGACAAAGAGTGTCTTTATATATATATATATATATATATATATATATATATATATATATATATATATATATATAATATTGCTTTTAATTTATTCTATTGTGTTTCATTGTTCTATGAATGGTTACACCATTTGGATGGGCGAGTATGATGATTAAATATTATAATGAAGACGCATGTAACTAATGATATGATATAAAAAATTAATCCAAACATCACATTAAAATGCACTAATAAAAATTTAATTTATATGAATATTGGTATAATATATGTGGTTTGTTTCTTGATGAATAAAATGAATTTTAAAAATCACAATAATTGGTACTATCACAATTCGACATGTTTACAAAAGTTAGAAAATGAACATCAAAAGGCATAGCATCAATGTACCTACGTTGCATGACATCACATTTACAAGCCACAACTTCATTGCACCACAAATACCAATACCAATTCAACACCTGTGCGCTGACATTTATCAATTCAGTGGTTTGATAAAGCTAGACAACGGTATGGTTTACCTTTAATATCGTAATTTTTATATTAACAAACCTTGGCGTATTTTAGTACTTAGATGGTTTTAAGTATCTTATTGGTAATAGCCAATGATTACTGCTAAACGTTTCATGCCTCAATTTTTTTTTTTTCCATCCTGCATTGGTACATGTTTATAGTACTCACGTATACATGAAAATATCGTTGTATTCTACATATGATGAGGCACCAAGGAGAAAAATATCTCAGAAACCTCCTGGCCGTAGTTTTTTTAGTTACAAGAAATTTCATTAGAAGCTCTACCAAACCCTCCACATAAAAATGAATGTTGGTAGTGTCGTTTTTCGATAATTTTTGGCCAATTTTACAACACTAAAACCTTCTTTATAACTCTAATAGAGGGTCTTTGCTTCTAGTGTAACCTTACCTCCAAGAATTGTGAAATTCAGGCTCTAACCTAGCCTTTAACCATGCACCGTGCAACCGTAGCCTCAATTCATCCTTCATCTTGAGCTATGTAGTATTCAAACCCTTCCTACTTTCCCCACAACTAAAGTTTTCCTAATTTACTAATTAGCTGAACTCAATGTAGTCCAGAAATCCATGCTTTTTCTTTCACGATCGTGTTTTTGAACCGTACACTCACATACCGTTACTTAATCCTCCAACCGGACTTTTGCACTACACACCTCATAATAATTACCTCACCTACATCTATAACTTCACAATTTGTTGAACTAAAGAAAATCCCTCATCCTATCAACTTGTTTCACACCACGTAATTTTATTCTCAACCCAACTTAAAGTGTATTGCACAGCCTCAAGGTCGTGCTTCACCCCCGACTACTTGAGATGTGAAACCGCCTAATTAATGAGCTACTTACCATCTCTTAACCTAGTTTCTAGTTTGTCCGCGATCAATATGCTATCATAGACTAGGTTTACCGTATTAGGTGTCTTTTCACAGTGACTGCGTATGCGTATCCTATCATGTCATGGAAAGATGATGAACAAGGAGATGCATATGACACATGTTAGAAGAAACATATGGAAATGAAGAGATAATATGACTATCAGAACAAGATGAAGGAACATGATTTTTAATACAAGATGAATACAAGATCATATGAAAATCCTATCTTTCAAGCTGGTGGGCGAGGAGGAAGAATAAGAACATGTACCATATTTAAGAACACAACAAATAAAGGAGCGAAGAAGGACAACCATCGTCAATATCAACAAGGTATTCCATGATAAGTGTCATGTCATGTCCTATCACAAGTCATCATATGACCATCATTATTGTGGACTGCGTAAATTTTTATTCGTGCCCATTGTAAATCGGAAGTTCAAAGGACACATATGGAATATGAAGAATCATGCATGCTGCGTAACTATAGAAATCAAATGAGGGTAGTCAAAGAGTCACAAGGGAGGTGAATTATCACCCCTGCTTATATATACACCCTCATTGTAATAGAAAGACCACCTTGGCTCCTTCAAAGCATTACAGGATAAGCTAGTTCTTTTTGAGGAGCAAGTATTGGCTTCAACACTCCACTACCAGAGCTAGGTGGTGCTCATTGTATAAATGTGTCTTGGAAATTTTACTTAATATCATAAGCCCTATGTGGGCCACAACATTCTTCACACATTGATTATGGATATTTGTAATACTACTTTGTGAATGTTTGTAATTCATTTTTTTCTTTCATCTAGGCTAAATTAGTTCAACTATTTTAGTTATTTTAGTACTTATATTATTGAAAATGTGTTTTTAATTGCTTTTTATCATTGTTGCACTTTAGGATTATTCTCATGATATTAGACATACCCTTTCTACATGTTGGTCAGAAGCTGACCATCGCATCTTCATTGAATATTTTTCTTGATCTTTTATGGAACTTTATTAATTATGGGGTGGTTCTCACTAGGTGGTACTACTACTCTCTTTAGAGGCTCACTTTTCCTCCTCCACAAAGCAAACACTTACAAACATATGATCAGAAACGCTCACGAGGAACACCCCTTTCTTTCCGAAGGCACCATGAATCCCTCTCTTTGTTTATCACAGAGCGATGAAAATATATAAGAACACATGGGAAATGGGCCAATATTCCAAATGGGGTTCTCATCCAAACAATGTGAGGTATAATTTGGACATCGTGTTTAAGAAGTCCCATCGGTTGAAATATTTCAACACCGTCACATTGGCACTAGAAGGAGGAAAATGAGCTCGTGAGTTCTGTTAACTTCCTACAATAAATGGATCTTTCCCAAAACATAATCCTAGAGTGTTTTTTTCTAACCTTCCTCCCTCAAAACTTTCAATCCCACATAACTTGTTTATTCCTTGCTCCAATTCAAGCATTTAAGATGGAGTTATATTTTATCTCCGACACAAATTATTTTCTTGGGTTTTGTAAAAATCGAAATCGATGATGAAGATATTATGTGTATTTTTTTAACCCTAAATCCAAAAGTTCATCCTAAGAATTGGTATCATAACTTACGATCTTCTTCCATTCATTCTCTATCATTTTACCATATTTATCAATCTTTCGATTTGTATGATAAATCGAGATTTTCACAAAAGTATCAATCAACTTAGAATGGAGCCCAATGAATCATTTGATTATTTTTCTAATAGATTTCTTCATTTATTTTATGAGTTTCCAAGAATAAATGATTATGATTTCCATGAGAAAAAAATTGAACAAATGGTTTATATTTTCGAATTGGTTTGAATCTAAACTCGATGTTTTCACTTCTCAACTCTTGTGCACTATGACACATCTAATTTCACGAACTTATTATTCTTTTTTTCTTGTCCTCTTCCTTCTATAATGATGAGTAAGTTTTTACTAATATTATAAAGTCGAACAGAAAATTGAATTCCTAATCCATCTTCTCATTCTTCTATGTTTCACATTCAACTAATGATGAATTCCATATTGGCTCATGAAGCTTATGGTAAATTCTAACCTATCCATTCTACAAGATGAAGGCCATAAATCATGTTTGAATTATATGAATTTTCATATCCCCTATCACCTATAGGTCATGACCTTTATACCATGATCCGCTTGAGCAATCTAGTTTTTAGACTTTTCTTGATTTTCACTGTTATTAAATTGAGATCCGACACAAGCCATCACATATTGATATAGGTAGAGAGAAGAAAGAAGGGAGGATTATTTTAATATTTCTTCTATTTTTCAAAATTTCTCCTTGTGAAGATGATGCTTCCATTCTTGGATGGTTTTTAATCACTAATCAGAAGAATTCAATGTAATCAACCTTTTTCAATCAATCAACAGCCTTGGGAAACAACTGCGAATACGATGACTCTATTAATGTATGAAATCCCGAATGCTATCACCAATATTTATTTCTTCTCACAATATTTTTACTTTAGATCCAAAAATCGTTCACTAAAGAATAAGTCACGAGACTCTCTTCATCTCTACTATCCTTGTGTTTACCATATGTAATGCATCTACTTGCAATGAGCATCGTGTTGTTCAAGTTTTTGATTGGATGATTTAACCTCTCAATCGTTACAATTCTTGTGATATTATCCATGACACAAATGAAAGAAATCAAACTTTCTAGTACTCTTACAAATCCTCAATGTACTCTTTCGCATGACACAAATATTCAAAATAGATTCTCTACAAACTTCCTTTAATTTATTCACATTGTACCTATGTGATCAGAATCATTTGATGACGTGATAACTTGAAATGATGAAGTTTAAAAACATGGTCAAATTATGAGAAATATGGTTTCCATCCAAAGGAGAAATGGTTCATTAAACTAGTGGTATAAATATCTTCACACCAATAATAACCGAAAGTTTCAAGACCTTCCAAGGAGTCAAGGAACTTCAACTTCCATCACAGTGTCAGATCTCGTGACTCGATAACTTCCCCAACTAAGTCAAATATTAATTTTTCACACAACTTTTCCTTACATGGTTCCACCTTTACCTAAAAATCCTTTTTGAAAATGTTTGGTATTGGGTGTGATTCTCAAATTTTCAAGATTTTACTTTCACCGTATTCGGAATTGCTTCAATTCATTCACCCTCATACCCCTTCACATCAAACTTGGGTTTGGAATGTATCTCCTCTATAGAGTAGATTATAGTATCAGTTGACAATTCCAAGGACTTTCTTTCACTAAAGGAATCATGATTATCAAATTAATTCCCTAATAGAACACCTTGTTCTTAATATGAATTTTATATTGAAATATTTCTTCATCGATTTCAAAATCCTCTCAAGTCCTCTAATGAATGTATGAGTTACCATGTAAATCAAATTCTTCTTCATTCACCATGTCCTCGACTGCTCCATGTATTTGTTTTTTGCCATCCATTTTAAATTATTTTTACTGTCAAGATGCTTGTAGAGTTTGTCATCGATTATAGTGAAAAAACTGTGATACTTGGCTTGCAATTTAAATTGTCGAACTGCTCGTAGCATTCACAAAGCTATCCAACCGAATTTCATGATCCAATCATCGAATGGATGGAAAAATATTACTCCGTCAAGCTCCGTCACAAATAACATTTTTTTAAATTTTTCTCACACTTGTTAATGAGTTCCTGGCACAGATGGAGACACATCTGCGAAAATATTTCGAGGTTTTCTGAAAGGCTATTCATTAAAAAGGTAAGAATGTGAATTAGATGAAAGTAGCAATGCAGACACACCTTTTCACTCATGAGAAATACCTTCAAATTTTTGTGCAATATTCAAGTTCTTATCTATCTTGTTCCAAATTACTTTTATATATGTTTTAACTATTCGTATCTTTGTGATGTATGTATGGAAAACCATGGTGGCTTCACCGGAAATTTCATTATATGTGACCCTAACTTACTATCTCATGTTAGGAGTAGAATTAGTTGCACCCCAGTTTTCCCTTTTCTTGCACTAATATCATGCTTGTTCTCTTTAGTCTCTCTTATATTTTCTTATATTTTTCTCTTTTCATTATGCTTTTTGGTTTAGCTTATTTTTCTTTGCTTTGGCTATGATTTCTTGTTGTTGTGTATTTTCCTTTTGTTCCATGAATAAGACCATTCGTGAAGATGCTTTGTTTACTAGAAGGCAGTCAAAAAATAAAAAGGAATTTTTTAACAATGCAATATTTGGCTAACCCTTTGTCCTTCTTCCTTGTCTCAATATATATTTTTATTACTATGTTCACAAAAATGATATCCTTGCATTAAGAAATCCTTGCCGTATCACGACCTCCTTATTTATTCTATAAACCTCATACGCACCAGGTTTTTTATGTTTCTGTTTTCAAGCTAAACCAATCAAGTAGAGAAGGGAAAGGGGAATATAAACATAAACCAATATCAAAGGTCATGTATATGTTTTCAGGACAACCTATCCTTCTCAATTATTTGGGATCCTCTTCCACCCACATGAAATAAATAAATGTCGATGCATAGTCCTATATAAATAAATAAATAACAAAGCGGGTGAAAGAAGACAAAGTATTTCTCGCAAAGAGAGGTAGTTAGCAACTCCGTTGGGGCACGTCTGTGCCCGCTAGGAGTGGAGGAAACGTTTTTTCCATATGATTCCATGGGGGTACTGCCTGCTCGCGTTGGCAACAAGAGTACCCCCCCAAGAGATGAAAAACTACTATGAAAATATAAATCTCATGAACTTAATTACCTCATCATGATCTTAAACATTGTGTGATCATTGATATTATGTTCGTGTTTAATGAGTAAAGAACAAAGGGGACCATGTTTATGTGCAAGGGATATGGGGAAGGAAATGGCAATATGAATGAGATGAATCAACATTCCCGAATTATTATTAGACCCTATGTGAACAAACTGACCAAGGAAGAGAAGTTAGAATTCTACCATTGTGTTTTCAAGTGTTGCTTTCATCAGACAAACGCCCTCAAACATTTTTCATCCACTCAAATTTTGGAGCCTACTATGGATCTTGTGATTGTTCATTCCATAGTCACTTATTGGTCACTTGACTCTTTTAAGCTCCCTTCTTGGACCATAAGTGTTGAAGTTACTTTCCACACATGCCTGGGCCTATAACAAGTGCATGAGCGCATCCTTTTACACACAAGCCTGGACAAGCATAGCACGTTCCATCAATATTGTGACTATGCGATGTCCAACATAGTCAAAGGTACACCGATAAAGAGAGTTTTCACGTTGGGTAACGAAGTTTACGTACTTTCCATTTTGGTGAGTTTTTGCAAAATTTATCTTTTCATGGACCTTTTTTTTTCACAAATCGTCATTTTCATGTTTTTGGTCACGTTTTTGCTTGAATTCAATCCAATTAGTTTCCTTTTTCATTTTTTATTGGTTTCAAAAATATTCTTTAATTTCACTCTCATCCACATATCATGATTCATTCACATCAAAGAATTAGCATGTTTTCACATGTTAATCGTCGCACAATGTATGCATGCTTGTTCGGCTTTATGATTACATTTATGTGAATGAGATGGTACAACAAATGTAAAACATCAATAACACTCATTCCCAAAGTATTATTCATTTTCACAAAGTCATGGTCATCGCAATGTGTACCTTTAGTGTTCCATCATAAAGTGATCGCAAGGTTGCGCATTGTGGGAAATATGCTTTCAACGTGTCCAAATGATATATGTTGATGTGTCATCAAAGTGCTTCTAAGTGTGTATCATACCTAATTAATATCATAGTTCACATCAATCTCTTTTGTCCCACACTTGGCCAATTTTTAAAATTTCCCAACAACCTAGCCACATCCGACCTTTCCTTAACTATTCATCATGTTAGCCTCCAATCATTAATCTACATCCTTTCCCTTGAAAATTGACAATTCATAATTCCTAACTTCTAGTAATCGCGCACTTCATGAGATATCGTTGCTCAAGTCGACCCGTCCAAGAATTATTCATTTCATCTTCCAACTGCTTCAACTACTCACTATGAAATATCTAACCTCAATCTCATCCTCTTTAACCGAGCCACGAAATGGCCTAGCCTCCTATGTTTCGTGCTTGGTGCAATTTTCTCAATCAGAAACTCGAACAGCTCACTAAGTCCGTAAACTATGATGTTTGCCCCGCTATCTTTATTAACTTGGCATTATGTAGTCTGCCTCTAGCCTCAATCCTAAACTCTTGATTTCACAATCACCTAGTCTCATCATCCTCTAATTCACGATTTGGTTGAAGTAGTTTAAAATCCCTCATCCTGTCACCCTTAGCTCATACAATGCATAGTTTTCTTACTCATATCCCAACCCAAGCTACGATTGATAGTACCGTCGAAGGCTCATTATCTACCCCTTTTCCTTACTTGAGCTTCACATCCGCGCAATTACCGAGCCTCTTTCTCAAACCTTTCAATTTATCTCCAGCCACTATTGGATCAATATGTGCCATATTAGACTAGGGTTTATCGGATTGATGTTATCTTTTTCAGTGAGTGGATTGTGACATGAGCTTTATCATGCTATGGAAAGATGATGAATAAGGAGATGGAGAAGGTGGGAAATACTATAAGACACAAATAGAGATGAAGAGATAATATGATCATCAAGAAAGAATATGAACAAACAGAGTTCCAACTAAATATTAAGATCAAAATCACATGGAAGAATATTCATCTCTGCGTCATAAGGAGGGAGAAAGAATAATAACACGTACCATGTTTCTAAAAATACACAAAGAAATAAGTGGCAAGAAGGGACAATTTCAATATCACCATGTAGTCTATGTCAATGTTATGTGATGTCATGTCTCCGTCACAAGTCATCACATGACACATAATTATTATGGATCATAAATTGTTATTAGGAATATACTGAAAGTGGACCCAAAGGACACACAGCAATTAAGATTCATGTATAATTTTAAAAGTAAAAAGGAAGTCAAACAATCATGAGTGTAGTCAAAGAGTCACAAGGGAGCTAAAGTATCACCTTCTTGGTTATATATACACCCTCATTGTATGATCAAAGGACCCTTTGCTTGTGCCCTCTGCAAGGAATTAGAGATAAGACATACTTTTTAGAGTAATGAGTGGTCTCCAACACCCACTACTAAAGCTAGTGATGTTCATTGTATACACATGTCTTGGAACTTTTACTCAATACCATAAGCCCTATGGGCCAAATACATTCTTCATGCATGGATTATAGATATTTGTGAGATTTTTCTATGAATGTTTTTAATTAATTAATACCTATCCGTGCTAAAGTAGTTGAACTATTTCATTTATTTTAGTACTTATCTTATCGAGAATTCTTTTAATGGTTTTTATCACTATCGCACCCTTGTGGGATATTCAATACCATATTGAAACCTTTCACCATTTCTAATGATCACGTATCTATGAATATTTTCTTGATGTTGTACATACCTTTTCCATGTATCCACTAGGGTGCTACTACCACTTCCTCTTCTTGCAGGCTCACTGTCCTACCTCTATAAAGAACAAATTCTGAGCACACAGATTGCACACCACTGTACCACACTCTACTTGATTTACAGGGAACCATTGTTCTCTTGATGACTATTATAGCCATGAAAATTTACAAGAATACATAGAAACCAGTTGGGATATAATCGTATGGGCTCCTAATCCAAAACGATGTGATTTCTAATGAGACTCACACTCTGGGGAGACCCTCATCGTACCAATTTCCGCATCGTGAACATGTTGTTAGAGAAGACCAAGATAAAAAGGAAGAAGGAACCCTGGCTAAGCTCTACTCAGCTACACTTTATTTATTGTAATTATGTAGAGTTCTCTTCGTAGTAGGACAACCCGTTCCTATAGATGCACAACTTTCTTTGACTATACCATTGATTTGCATTTCAAGAAGTGTTATTTTTGCTCTTGTAACCTTTTATCATTTACGTCCTGGATGCTTTATTTTTTTAACCATGGTCTCTCAATTGCTATAGACAGAAGAAGGTGATTTGATCACATCGTATATTATCTTGGTGCTTTCCTTTGTGGTGTGTACACACTTAGTAGGCCTAATTTTTTTTTTTCTTGGTGGGAATGTTGAGTCCTTCTATGTGCTGTACTCTCTTTCTTATTCATCTAGGTATTTTCTTATTTACATTTTAGGTTCACCACTATCTTCCATTTCTCTTTCTTGTTGAACTCTTATAAGTATTTTTCAAGATACTTAGCAACTCATGAATTGGAAGGTTAGCTTGAAATAAACAATTGATAAAGGAGTCTAAATTGGTAGGCACACACTATTTTCAACCTACCTTTAGAAGATATGTATTTAAAAATATGATAGGCTACCTCATCCCAAGGTAAGGTAGGTTGTCCCTTCTAATTCCAATCTTATCCCTCATATTACTATGCAATATTGTATAACCATCTCTCGCATTGACAACTTTCATATTTCTTTTTGTTCCAATGTATCCCTAAGTGAGAGTAGTGACCTACCAATGGACTATTCATCAACACATATCACCACCCTTCCTATAGTGATGAATTCTCTGGCCTTCTTAATTTTGTAATTTCATGGAAAATTATAAAGTAACTTCATCGTCAAATCCTATGAGCTTTTCAATCCAAATCATTGTTATTTTTATAGCATGACCTAATTTTGGGACTTTTCATGAATCCTAGTGGTATCATTTGTCTCTTCTTTTTAGTTAAATCTACTACCCAAGGCGTATGACAAAGTATTCATATGTCTAGGTGTACAAATTTATGATTTTGGAAAATATTTTAGGTAGGAAGAGATTTTTTCCGTGCTACTATAGCATACATAATTTCTGTGAAAATGAAGGGCTTTGTTTTTTGGAATTTGTAAAAATGCACAGTTTCTAACTAGAATTGAAAAAAAACTTATCTCTCTCAATCAAGCCATTGATTATGTACATAGACAAAAATATGATAAATATTCCTTTTTCTAAAATTACATATTTTTTTAAATTTATGTATATTATTAATTGGAATAATATTATGGAATTTACATTTACATTCAATGTCATAAAAGGATGGTGGAGGGCGTGGCCACTAACACATTCGGAATAAATATGGTACACATGACCATCCCTCCTCGAAGGTATTAAATGAAGATACAAGCCTAAGAGTTGGATGACAAAGTTAACTAAGTGTGCCATGCGAACAATTTTCCATCAATTCGCTTGATCTATAGGCTATGCATCTCATCCCAATGCATGGAGGTAAACGGTGAGGGTTCAATATGTGACCTTTGTGCATCATAGTAAGCCTTGTGTACAATGATAATTTTATCATTTTAGGATGTGATCATGAAAATACGATGTTAATTATATTTTGGCACAATTTAGGTTTGAATTTCTTTAGTTTATTAATAAACTGCTATTGATGGTTATCATTGAAACATCTTGGTTTGGATTTTTTCATGAGGCCTAATTATAGCAATAAATTTGTAGGCCCAACATGTCTTTCTATCTCTTGGAAATTTCTAATTCGCACCTTGATCCATCATGTGATTTCTCATTGATAATTTATTATTTCCTCAAGAACTCATGCTCATCTCTCTGTGGCTCTCACCCTCTATTGCACTAGATTCTCTCTTCTATTCTACAATCCACCCTACATTTCTACTTCAACTCCTCACCATTGCCATTGATTTTTTCTTTATGTGTGAAATTAGAGAGGAAAATAGTACATTGGAAATATACTCCTATTTCTACCATGCCACGCCTACGTATTCCATTCTCACTATGCCCATCTTCTTGCTTCATGCCTTTGGGATTTCCTATCACTATTTATTCCTATTATTGGCCTGAAGCTTATCATTTCTATTCTAAAATCAATGTTATAAGACCCCAAATTCAAGAATTTAACCAAGGAAGCTCAATATGCCCAGAAAATGAGCGAAGTTGTAGAGGTATTCTATTATTAAGAACAATCATGTCTCCCATAAAGTAACAAAAAATACAAAACCACCTCCTTCTCAAATTTAGGAAGAAATCACTAAGAAAGTGTGGTATAACTTTAGAAAATTACTATTAGATACCAAAAAAAGTCTATTAGATATGAATATTGTGTTAATTCTAGTATATAAGTAAAAAAAAATAAATAAATAAATCATCCAAAACTACTACAGGAATTGTTCCAACATATCTTTATTTTCAACAAAATTGTCTAATATATATTTATTTCAAAAAAAAAGAACCTTAGTTCCTTTTTCCGGTCAATAAAATCAATAATTATATTAAAAAATATTTAAGACATTTGAGGGAAGAAGTTGAGACTTGTACAAGTGCATGGATCTCACTATTTTACTCATGAATGTGCATTTAATACCTTTTCAAATTTTAGGTATGTTTCCTTAAGACAAATCGTGGGGAAATCCACATATTTCTCGAATAAATCTTGGGAATACTGGCAATAAAATATTAATTCATGTATGAAGGTACAAAATAAAAATTTGAGTAATTTTTAACACACATATTATAATGAGATCAATATAATTTTTTTTTATATTTACAAAAAAATTGTGTTACAATTTTAAAAACTTAATAACATAAATTGAAATTTACTTAATAACATAAATGGAAATTAGTATATTGAGAATGATTTAATATCTTAATTATTTAATTATGTTATTACTCACGTATTTTAGTTATTGTACATTTTAAATTATTATTATTTGGATTCATAATGATGTAAATGTCAAAGATCAAGCTCATGTCAAATATATTCATATACATAATGGCGATCTATACATGTAACCACTTTAGATCCATTTAACTATGAACTAAGATACATTAGAGTATAAAACTTATAGATGCAAATATTTCCATATATTATGCTATAAAATATGATTTATATATCAAAAATTCAATATTCTTAACACATGAAAGATAGACAAGTTGATATATATTCATTTCTACACTTATCCATTTTAACTAATATGTCTTCAACCTTCTCAATAAAAGTTCAAAACCAAAACTATTACCACCACTCTTCTCATTTAGAAGACCACTTAAACTCTTAAGACGACTTAAACTTCCTCATTTTTCTTCAGAATGACTAGTAGCCCAGGTTATTAGAAAGGAGGAAAAATAAATTCAATACCAAGCCTACGATGACATGCTTGCTAGGGTGAAATAAAGAGAAATTGAATCATTAAAGAAGGAGATGTTGATGATTTCATTTTCTAAACTCGCTCGTGGAACAATTATCACATATCCATGCAACTTAAATAATATGAATCTAAGTAGGGGAGTTTAATATTGTGTATGACCAAGATTAGTTATAGTACCTCCCACACATCCATCAAAAAAATCATAAACTCACTAAAATATGCACATAAATACTTTATATTAAGTTACATAAGTATGTCCAAAATGGGCCTAGATACCCATTTGACCAACAATTGTCACACACAAAGCCTTAACATCACAAGTTGATAAGACCTATTATCTCAACGACCTTCAGCTTTGAATTACCAATTAAGTCATGTCGAAATAAAAGAAATTACATTGCTTTCTATCCAAAAGTACACCTATCCCATAAAATAGTCGCCTTTTGATTTTGGTATTGGAGCAACACATCCCATTATTGGGTAAATACATGCACAAGAATAGATGAAATGTGTGTCAACCATATCTACATGTTTCTTTAACCATTAAAACCTATTGGAATACAATAAATGACACCATTTGATTCAGGAATTATTTTAGAGGATGCTATAAATGACACCAACCTCATACCAAGTATTAAACACAACATCCTTTCAATTCAAGAATTAAACACAAGAAAGCATAAGGATCAACCATGAAATATTATTAGCTATCGTTCATGAAATTCAATATAGAACATGGATTTGAATTTTGGATATGGAAATCCAAGTGCCAATCTTCCTTACCAACTAAATTAGGAGATCATAAAACCATAAAAAATCAACCTCATCGTTTTCCATTTGAAACATTCATTCTACTCATCCACTTTGTAGTCATAAAATCGTAAGAGTGTTCGTATATAATCAAAGTTTTCGACAAGCACATATTCATTTTGGCAGCATAAAAAATCAAATTTTTTCATATAGTGTCATCCATTATGTTCATCAACTACTTGAGACATACAAACAAACAGGTGCACATTGTTACACACATTCTTTCATCACTCATCGGAGTATTAATATAGGTTTTTGCTATTGTGTTATTATATTGAGTACTTTATCATTATTCTAGTTGAGAAAACATGTTAAGATTATAGAAGTATATATTACACACCGTTAGCATCTCTGCTATTGAGCTTAGTTAAACTTTCACTATATCAACTAGTAATGATCGCACCAGTAATAAATCATGTAACTTTATGGCTTCTATCTTCAAAAATCTGGGACAAATTAATCAAGAAAATCCCACAACCATGCAAGAAAAAGTTAGAAATAGTGTACAAAGTTTAAGTGTCGATAGTGGAAGGCATAGATCATAATTCTGTCAGACAGATAGAGATGGACATCGAACGTACCGTCTGGTAACCAGAAGTTGCTCAATTCTAAAACTTCATTTTTTGTTTCTATGACCTTTTTCTCTAAGTTCTATTTGTTGTCCGGTTAGAAAGCATCATACCATATTATTCAAATAATTATATCATTCAATCGCATGGATAATAAGTCCTTCAATCAAACAAGATGTGACAATTTGTAAAAGTTTCAAGTTTACCCCTTGAATAAGTATCCCTATAAGCAAGTAAAGAAGTAACCCTATAGGGGCACCCAGACCACACCCGCAAATGCATTACACCTACCCAAATGTATTTTTACAGCTAAAAGAAAAATTTCTAACCAGGGCCTAAGTTGCAGATTAAGTGCCTCTCGTACCAAGAAACATAAGAAAATCACTAGGTCTAGCATTAAAAACGTAGAAAATAAAAAGGAATCTGTGAAGCTAGTAACAACATAAAATTTCTAGTTTGAAAAATTAAAAGTAACATAGTAGAACATAGCAAGTAAAGTTTATATTACATTGCACCATATTAGAATATAACAACCTCACGTTTAAGGTATAAGGCTCAAAACAAATACTGTGTAAGTCGCTCTTTACAATATTCCATTATTCCCACAACCACACACACCACCTCTTTAAATTCTCTAAAACTCTGTCACATAAATATGGGTTTAACTACCATGAATAAAGAAGGTTTATAAACACTCTTATAATTTAACACAACAAAATAAGTCAATTTCTAAATAATGTTTGCAAAGTAACCGTTTGAACATAGTGAAACCTACACTTAATAGGTTGAGATCATGAAGAGATATAACCGCTAGATTTTTATTACCACTATAGTTCTAAAATCAAAAATATGAAGTTTGAATTTTTTCGCAGGCATATATATAGAAATATCTTCATTCTTGTTGATAATCCATGAGGTTCAGTTGCCAAATACCAAGTTCTATCAAGTTCAGGATATATAATAACCACATAAGTTATATTTAAGGTCCGACTAGAAGGACTGTTACCTATCCTATTCAAATAAACATATCATTCAATCCATGGCTAGTATAACCTGAATCTAACATGATGCACTTGTAAAAGTTTCAAGCTCAACTTTGAAGTATATCCTTCAAGAAGGTAAAGAAGTAACCTTACAGAAGGACCCAAACTACACCCAGTATGTAAGACAGACCTAATCCAAAAGCATATTAAAATTTAAAACAAAGTCCCAAACAACAGGTTCTAAGTTTCTAATAAGTGCCTGGTACCAAGAACCATATGAAAGGCACCAATTCTATATTAAAGAAGTAAATAAAAAAGGAACTATGAAGCTAGCAACAACATAAAAGGTCTAAATTTTAAAATTGTATAGCAACACAGTATGAGACAAAGAAGGTTTATATTTATACTCTTTCAACCTATAGAATATAAGCCGACCTTTTGTCACTTTTCGTATGTATAAGGTTTGGTGAACAATAAACAATGCTCATAATATTCAAAATATTGTCCCCTACATGCACACATGGTTCAACTTTCTAAAAATCAAAACTATGCTAACTTACACTTTGAATCATATTTTGAATCATTGTTCCCACAACTACAGACATGGCTCAACCTCTTTAAAACACTTAAAACTACGCCATCAATTATAGGAATAGGGTTTGAACTACCATGAATAAAACAGCCTGCTATGCCACCTAGTCCATTTAAAACACAAGAAGTCAACTTACAATTTTTGTTTTAGCAGCAGTAAATCAAGGTTTAAATATTATTAAAACCTTGGCACTTGTCAAATTCCAATTACAAAAGAAAATGAGGGCTACACTTGTCACTGTCCAATTCGAATTTCATCTTTCCCACCTTAAAATAGAACTAGCTGCAAGTATGGTTCTAGGAAATTTTTACCCTATGTTTTTGTTAGTCCAATATGGTTTTCAAGAAATTTTCTTTCCGTTGAAAATATAAAATGCACAAGTTTCCTACACAAATGCAAGAGTTCACAAAAACAACAGTAATATTCCATGTTGTTAAAAGTCAAGAGGCATCACTTATCTTTATCATGCTAATATTAGAAGTCATACATAATTGAAATAGTAGAAAATATTCAATAATTCATCGTAATAATGTAATCCAATTAAATGTCAGTAAACTGTGTCTATTCTACTCATAATTTGTATTAATTTACAAAAAATTTCATTGATATGAATGATTAATAGGTTTTGATTTAGCATTAAGATAAAACCTCACGAACACAATACACTTAGATGAAACCCGAACTCTTTTGAGTAAAATACCAAGTTTCCTACACAATCATGCAGTAGAGTTCACACAAACATGAAACACCATGTTGTTAACAACAATAGGCATTACTTATACTTTCATGTTGATATTAGACCATACATAAATATAGCCACTTATACCATTGTGATGTAATACTTATCAAATTTCATCATTAATGGGACACAATTTTAAATCATAAATTTTGCAAATATGTAGGTTTTTGGAGCCATGCCAAGATTTTCTATTGCAAGATTTGATATGAACACGAGGAGGTGAGGAGCAAGGGGGTTCAACAGGATAACTATCATATGAGGACAGTGAGGGTGATGTCAATGCTCCTAATCCTCCCCAAAGAACGTTGAAGTGAAAAGTGAAATATGTGGTAGCATATCATTTCACCACCATCATCCACAAGAGCTACCTTCAACCACAGCAAGGCGTAAGTTCAACAAAGAAAATCAATGCCATCAAAGGTTGGACAAATCAAGACATGTCACTGCACTGGATGACATCAATTTTAAGGGATATTCCTAATCCGAGCATCCGAAAATAACATCTTATTGTTGCCCTCTAACATACTATCGACAAATGGATTCACTAATACAAAGCGTAGTGGCCTCGTTATATTTATGACTAAAGAGGAGGAGGATGAGTGTGCTTGAGTGGGAAAGGAGATGGCCCAATTGGGACATGGTTAGAGGTTACACAACTTAAATCCAAAGTAGCTCAACAAACAAGGGGAGGCCAAACTCTATTCAAAGATGGTTTTTTAAGTAAATTGCAGGGAGTGGTTGGCATGAGGCATCCGTAAATTGTGTTACAGCGTCGATATGCTTTGACAAAATAGGCCCTTTAAATCTACACCCCAATTGTTTCCAAGTTCTATAACACTCTTTTTGTTGCATATGAGCAACCGCTATATGTCCTGCATAACATATGGAATTGTGATGAAAAATGCTTTTAAGAAGGAAGGAATTGTGGTATGTATATAATTTCAAGTGAGGGAGTAGTAAATGTGCCTAAGATATTACCTAATATAGGGATAATATCACAATTATTATGCAGACAATGCAATTGATTCATTTAACACGGATTTTATCTATTTAAAGGTAAAACTCAACTAAAAATTATATACAGCACTTTGGAACTGTGTGTACGATGACTTCACATCCACATGTATGGATGACAAAGGAACTATTCTGACCTGGATTTTCCACTTCTTGATGCTTTCACGATGTTTTGCCTCGCTTGAAAATAAACAACATTACTCCAGATGGCTATGAAGCACATAGCCAGAAGACAATCGAGGAGGCTAACACTTGACATTGGGATCACAATATTGTTGGACTTATACCACTTCACATACTGTGCAACCCTTATGTTAGTTGTTTGGGCTCGTAACAATCATTTCAAGTGGTTTAGCAAGTTTTGTGGATGGTAACAATCCAGGGTGGAATTAAAGAGGCTTGAGCTAGTTGATACACAAGTACAACATTTAAAAAGCTTCACACCTTCTAATATCAAGGGGATGGATTAAGGAGGACCGGGATATGGCCACTTAATGTTGATGCTCATATGCATGATACCTGTTGTAGCCAAGCATTTGAAGCGGAAGGTAAAGAAGCACATAACTTACAAGACCAAGGTTTGCCCAAGAAGGTGTAGCTAATGAAGGTATACGTACCTTTCCCAAGGGTTATTCTATGGTGACATGATGAACATGTCATGATACAGTTCAAAAAGAATGAAGCAACTATAAATATCAATTAGGTTGTCACACCTATTGAACCACCTACCAATTATGCATTTTATATTCCATGTTATGAATTTGACTTTGGTGGAACAAATGGAAAATAATTAAACAATGAGAAATTTAGCATGCCAACACAATTAAGTGCACCATCATGTTTGATGTGACATTTGGATGAATATCATCGAAATAATGTGTCTACCACCAATGAGTAAATCAAGTGAGATTCCTTCACAACCACCGCAGTTGAACACCGAACTTGTTCATACTCTTGTGGACAATGATCATCGAAGAGGAGCCTATTCGCACTGTGTACATGAAGAATACAACAATAGGGGGCCAACTTGGCTGTCCCGCAGTTTGAAATCCAATTTTTAGGTCCCTGGAGAGCATTGCACAAAGCAATAGGAATTTTTTGGTAACATTCCCCAAAGCTACCAGAGAGAGCATACCTATCTACAACTCAAAATTAATTATGTTCGTTTGGTAGGAGTCAAAATTTTCACATATGAATATTATATGAATTTATTTTACGAACATAAAAAGATTGAAATTCATGAGTTTCAAAAGAGAAAGAAGGATTTAGCCAATGAAAAGAAATTTATATGATCGTAGTAGCAAAAACTTCCAGAAAAGGACAAAGTCAAAAGATAAAAAGTAAGGAAGATAAATTAACAAAGAAATAAATTAGCAAGGAACAGACAATTAAGAAAGGTTCAAAAAAGAATGAAAAAGGAGCAGGGTGACAAGGAGAATACCATCGTCCAAAACCGCCTTGAGGCAAATAGGTTGATGTCCATGAGTTGGACCACATTGCGCAGCACACACCATCATACCGAGACCTAATTAGCATCCAAGTCCCCCAACATTGTCTAGGCAAGCAGGCTCGTCTTCAACCCTACCAAAGGCAAGTTTTAATCCCAACTGCTTTATATGACACCCGAACCTTGTTGGGGTTAGTAACACAAGTGCACACTTGGGCTATTCATTCCTCCACATGCACAAAAAGAAAATTGGATTCAAGCGTATGGAAACACCTGAAACATCTCATCACCCAATGTTGGGCAGTCCACCATACTTAACAAGTTAGACAACTCAACAATTTTGGGCATGGGTGAAATGATATTACAAAGTATAGTATGAATTAATTTTTTTCTAACCACATCGTAATGTGAATTCTAATTTTGTAAGGATGTGAATTTTGAATTTTTAATTAGGTAAGAAATTTTTAAAACACTTTTAGTATTAGGTTATCCTATATATTATTTTTTCATTCAAGGAAGGAAATGGAACTTTAATATGTTATGTGCATGATAAGCACTTTGATTAGAGATTTTATCAACATTGAGGATTGCAAATGGCAAATTTACTATTCTTCATTATTATTATTTTTAATGTTCATTGTGATGGTCAAGAAAATGGTTAGACCACAGAATAAAAATTGAAACTTCTCTTGGGATAAATATATTCTCAGGCTTTCCAGTCTCCGTTCTAAAATGATAAAACAATTAAGTTTAATTAATAAAACATCTCAAGATGACATACTTATAAGTTTAATTTACTTAACCCCAATTTAAAACATAGCATTTTAACAATGAAATATAACAAGAATAAGATACACTCAAAATAAACTCAATAAGCACACACAAGAATTCCTAATCATTCTTAGATGGTGCAGCTCGATTAGAAGAAGCATAAATAACAACTATCCAACTACATGTGAATAACTAAATATCTCACGCAACTAACAATAAGAATAGAGATGCAACTGACAACAAACATAGAGAAACATGGAAATATTATTTAGAGAATAATAATAGCCAAATAAACGCATGCACAAATTCAACAAAATACCAACAATCCCAACAATTCACAAGTTTTCATATTTTGAACACAATTTTTCACATAGGCATATCACCGAATAAAAATGAACTTGTTGGGAAATATAACCTTAGGGATTTGCTCAGTCTACTCTGAATCGCTAAAATAATTAAGTTTTATAAAACTTAAATCAACGTTGACATATTTTGGTTGATGATTTATCCCAATTTAAAACATATAATTTTCAACAATTAAAGACAACAAGAATAAGATACACAAATAACTCATTAAACATACACAAGAACTCATAATCGTTATTAGATGGTAAGTAGCCCGATTAGAAGAAGTTACATAGAATAACCATAAAACTATGTGAATAAGAAGGGTCTCATGAAACTAACAACAATAATAGAGATGAAATTGACAAAACGAGATTTTCATGGAAAAACTAGCTAGAGAATAATAATAGCCAACAAAACTCATCAACAAAGTCAAAGCATACCAACAATTACAACATTCTACAAGTTTATTTTGGAACACACCTTGGCAATATAGGTAGATCAACTAAAATAAAAAATTTTGATCTCCGTTGGGATAAATATATTCTTTGCCTTGCCCCAATCTTTCGAAATATTAAAATAATTAAGTTTTATAAACAGTATGTTAAAATAATTAAGTTTTATAAACAAAATTCATCTCATGACTAATACGTTTAGAAGCTCTAGGATTTATCTCAATTTAAAAACATAGTATTGTTAGGAACAATGGAAGCATCAATATTATGGCTTCTAAGCATTGAGTCCTTTAGTTGTTTGGAGCCACACTTATTGCACACTAGTCAAGGGTAGTAGCACAAGCACATATAAATGTAAAAATACAATTCATATCATCATCAAATATAAAGAAACAACAACAACTAATCAACCGTAATCCATCACCACTTGCTTAATTAATTTCTTTTAAAGTGGTAATAATAGAGATAGAAACTTATCTTTAAAACTACAACCCAAGACCACAATGTTATAGGACTCCACTTTTTAATATCAAGACAAATTAATTTTAAATGAAGAAAATAAAAACCTATTACATGTATCGCTCATAGTGATAACACCAACCGAAGTCATGTTATTGTAAACACGTTAAACCAGTTAAATTATCCCAACAAACTTCAAATTATTCCACCAAAATACATATTTATCCCAACAAGAGTGCACTCATACATGAATATAGGTTCAAATAATTCAATAATTTCATCACTTTCAACACCATACACAAATTTGTCCCAACAGATCAACTTATCCCAAAAAAGTTCAAATTCATCCCAAGATAGCGCATTTCACAAAAAGATATGTTCAAGAATTAAAGTACCTATCACTTCCAACACACATACACAAATTTATCCCATCATAGTTCAAACTTAGCATCCCAACAAAAGTTCAAATTTATCCTTAAGAGAGGCACTCACGTGAAGATATGTTCCAAAATTCAATAATTGCATCACTTTCAAATACTCATACACAAATTTATCCCAACGAGTTCAAATTTTTCCCAAAAAAGTTAAAATTCATCCTAAAATAGTACATTTTACAAAAAAATATGTTCCAAAATTCAATAACCACATCACTTAAAATACTCATACACAACTTATCCCGTAAAGTTCAAATTTATCCCAACAAAATTTTAAATTTATCCCAACAGAAAGTGCACTCTCAAAGATATGTTCCCAAATTCAATTTCATCATGAGTAGTTGAAAGTACATCCCGAACCTACAACTCATATCTCATGCACAACACCCACATATCTCATATCTCATATCTCGTGTTCAACTTATTTACAAGTGCACCCACAACTCAACACCCACAAAGTTGAACGGGCTGGGTGCAGAGCAAGAATCCCAATGAATCTTTATAAAACCAAAACCCAAAGCTAAACGGGGATAGGGAGATAAATCCAAAGCAAAGATGAACCTAAAATCGACAAAGTTAAGAAAGAAGTAGGAAGATAAACTCAATGCAAGAAGATAAAACCAAAACCCAAATTTGAAAACGAAGTATAGACAAAACCCAAAACCCAAAAAGTTGTTGAATGGAGGTATAGATAAAACCCAAAATCCAAAGATGAACGTACAGACAGATAAACCCAAAGTAGCAAGATAAAAACCCAAAACCCACAAAGCAAACATGACAATCCAAAACCCACAAAAAGTCAACTAAGGAACATTATCCATTTTACTAAATATGTTCAAAAACACAAGTATTTAGGTTGCAGGATATTTTCCTACTCCAAAGTTTTCATTTCATGGGAGGAACCTTCCATTGAAGCAAATCCGTAGCTCCACCAAATAACTCAATAACATGCACCGAGTAACCCCAAGATAGGAAAGGCCCACAAAACATAAGTTAGAAATTCATTTCATCGTAGAAATAAACTAAATTCATGATATAAACCCATGAAAACCTCCAACTTACCTTTAAAAACCCTCGTGCTGTGAAACAACCATAACTAGCTACGAGTCAAGCTAAATCAAGCATACAGACCACGAACTATGAAAAGTATGAATGTAAAAAAACAAGTAGAGCAATACTTGAAATGGGGAAGGTAATAATGTGCAATAAACCAGACAAAACCCACAACAACAAAAACTCTCTCAAATCTAGGCAGTATCAACTTTCCATAAAACACTACCGCATCCTAATGGGATATTCATCATATGAACAAGCAATGCATTAGTATCAGACAAACTAATTGGGAGTGGGAAAACACATAATATTCAAAGCCCTATTGTGAATGCACAATACAAATATATGTTGTCAAGGAACGGCAGAAAACCGTTTTCAACTGTTTCCTTAATCTAATGAGCTTTCTTCATATCTTTGCTCTTCCCCCCCCCCCCTCTATGCCTATCTTAACAGTATTACAAACCACCACTAAATAGGTACTAATAAAAGGTTAGGGGTATGATTGTCCAGGATGATCCACCTCGATAGGTCCGATAGGTCTCGATCATGCACCCTTGACTCGAAATTGGACCCAATTCATTTTTCGCTAGTCAACCAAGGAATGGGAAAAGGCAGCTACCAGAGCTTATCGAGATCCTTCCTACCTATATTTTTTCACTTAACAATATGGAACTTGAGTATTTCACTGCTTTTACCACTATGATAGCGTACAGTGTCCCTACCTGGCCGATAGGTGGCGTAAGGAACAAATTCGTATATGACGTGAAAGTGCCAAGTGGGGTGTGAGGTGATCGTATCGCCTACTCATGTCTCTCCCCTAGTTCATGATTAAATATCATTTTAAAATATTTTATTGGTTTCGTTAGGGTGGTTAGACATCCCATCGAAAAGGTTTCATATACAGAGTAATAATTGGTACCAGAAAAATCGAATACACGTATTTATGGCTATGCTGTTTATTGTTTTGCCTTTGAACTCATAAATTTTTATTCGTGCGCTTAATATCTTATGGAATAAAACGAAATGAATTTTGAACCTAAACATCAGTTGCTTCTTGAATTATAGGTAAAGGCTTTAAACCCACCAAAATTATGATAGATTCACAAAAAAATTAAATTTTCAACTAGCTATATATTACCAAAATTTAAATCTCAACCAATCCATATCTATAATCGAAGAAAAAAATCAACCAAAGATCCGTACGAAGGTAGATGATCAAACGTGATGAAGTCTTTTATTAAGAAATCACTAAAAGAAAAATAGTTTGGCATATGTGCTTGGGCTTATATGCTTTGGTTAGGATTAATTTTAGGTTATAACCCTAGTATTATTAGAATTTTTGATTAGAAATCACAAAAGAATATATCAAATGGGTTACCGGGAATATTTATCATGGAAAGATAATTCAACTTCACATATAATAAAACTAGCACAACCACATTTACTAATGTGGTTATATAATATCATAGGCATATAAGACGTATTTTGTTAAAGAATAACTATTTTCATTATTAATAGTTATATAATTAATAATAGCTATATTATCTTTTATTTATATAATGAAACACATCTACACATTTACCAATGTGGTTGATATATGTCGGTTGTGCATATAAGATGTATTTTGTTAGAGACTAACTATTTCTTATAATTAGAGATATAAATAGTGATGGCTATATTATTTTTTATTTATATAATTATACCTATTATATTAACATTATTTTGTATATTAATATAATATTAGTTGTTATATAAATTTTTTCTAACATATTAATAGTTATATTTAAACCTACAATATGATTCAACATAAATATAATAATAACATTTACTGCTTATTAATTCTTTAAGTTTATTAATTTGGGGGTTTATTAAATATCGATCCCAAGATATTAATAACCACTAAAAAATAATACTTTAAACACAAAATTAATAAACCAAAAGGATTAAATTATAAACCCAAGAAATTAGCAGTGATATAAAACCAAAGTGATCATTAAACTTTGTTTTATATTATAAACCCAAGAGATGAATATAAACCTAATGGATGAATATAATGAACCAAAAAGATCAACAAACTCAATGAATCAATATTTAAAACACACAGATTAATAAAACGATATTAATTAATATTTTAAACCCAAGGGATTAAATTATAAACTCATGGAATTATTAATATTATAAACACAAGGGACTACAAACCCATAATTTAATATTTTAGCCAAAGAGTTGCAAACAGAGATAAATATTATAAAACCTAAGCAATCAACAAACCTAAGGAATTAATATTAAAGACACAAAATATTTATAAACTCAAGAATTGATATTTAAACAGACTAATAATTTAAACCATAGAGTTATCATGCTTAAACATTCATAAAATTAATATTCATATTAATAAATATATAATAAATAATAAAAATAATTAAAAATAAATATTCTAATAATAAATATTATTATTATTATAATTAAAAATAACTATTAATTTATATGAATTATAATGTTATTAAATTTTTATTATAATCATTTATAATAATTATTATATTTCTTTCTTCTTATTTATTATTATTATTGTTATTGTTATTGTTATTGTTTTAATTAAATTTAATATCATTACATTAATAAATTTTAATAATAATTAATGAATTACTTATATATATATATATATATATATATATGTATATTATTGTTAATCACTTAAACTTAAAATATTTATATTAAACCCAAATATTAATACTTTAAACACGGTGAATAATATTGCACTTAGGAATATGAACCTTAGATTAATAAACCCAAGGACGAAATTATAAACTTATTCGCAATAAACCCAAGAGATTAATATTACACCCAAGGGATTAATATTATAAACTCAAAGATAAATATTGTGAACCTTTAGAATTATCATGGTTTACCATATTGATTTTCATATTGAACAATCGCCAATGCTATCGCTGACCTATTGTTAAGAATGTTTGATTCTCATATTGAGACACATTTGTCCAATGGGATATTGAATATAATACTATCATAGTCCAGATTACACTAGATTTAGATGGTGATATAGTCCTAATAATAATATTACGACCTGCCGTATTTTTAAGTCATACCACCGTCCAGCAGAAGGTTGATTTCAACACCAAGACACAATATTGCGTTATGTTATTGCACCACGTGATGTCCAACAGACATGACGATTCTGTTTGGAGACATTATTTGTCACAATGTGATGTTACACTGCTTATTTTCACATGAGAAAATATTTGTCACAATGACGTTAGACCATCGATGACCATGATTATAAACCAGAGGATTTATATTAGACACAAGGATTAATATTATAAATCCTATGAATAATATTATACCCTAGAAACAACCAAGGAATAATATTAACCCAAGGGATAAATATTATAAACCCAAGACAGAAACCTCAAGGATTAATAAACCATAGGGATTACTAATATTATAAACTCAAACTAATATTAGTAACTGTGGTTGAAAAACACCGATAAGAGTTAATCAAATTTATGAATAATATTACACCTTAGGAATAGGAACCCTTATATTATAGAACTCAATGGATTGATATTATAAACCCATAAGAATAATAAACCCAAAGGGATTAATACTAAAAACCCAAGGGAATAATATTACACCCAAGGGATTAATATTATAAACCCAAGGGAATAAGACACGCTCAAGGATTAATATTATAAACTGTATTGCTGAATATACACCATAAGATAAATATTGCAACTTAGAATTGCTTATTTACCTGCATACCTTTATTAAACAATGTTTGTCACAATGCGACATTGAACATGGTTGACCATGGCTGATCATGATTATAAAACTAATGCATTTATAATACACTATAGGAGAAATATTATAAACCCTATGAATGATATTTAATTATTAAGCTGGTGGAGAATGTGACATCAAACCATGGTTGAACATGGTTATCATATTAAGACATTTATTATATGTGACATTAACCACAAGCAGATGACATGGATCATGATTTATTTTCATATAGAGACAATATTTACGTTATGGACGTTAGACCATGCTATCATATTGAGAAATATTTATTGGGTATGACACGGATCGATGACCATGATTATAAATGAAAGGGATTTATATTAGACCTAAGGATTAATATTATAAACCCTATGAATAATATTACACTTAGAATAAGAACTAGATTACAAATCCTAAGGGATTGATATTATAAACCCAAGGAATATAAACCAAAACCATTAATACTAAAATCAAAATATTATAAACTAAAGGTATATAAACCCCGCAGGATTAAAAAACCTAAAAAAGGTTAATATTATAAACCCAAACATATTAGTAATGGTTAAAAAACACCAAGAAGAATTAATGATATACATCTAGTATTAATCATAAAATTAATATTCACATTAATAAATATATTATAATAAAAATAACAATAATATTAAAAAATAACTATGAACTCTTAATATTATTATAATTAAAAATAATTATTAATTTACAATAATAATGTTAATAAATTATGATTATAATAATTTTAAAATAATGATTGTTATTACTAATTATATTTTATTTATTATTATTATTGGTATTATTATAGGACTCTTTTTTTAGTTTAATATTCAAAGGACATTTTTGGACATTTTTGGGAGGTATTTTGTAAAGTGATATTTTTAGAGGTTTTTTTTGAAGTATTTTTTAAAGTGGCATTTTTTAAGAAGCTTTAATTAATTTTCAATGGACATTTTTTGGATGCATTTTTTGAAGTGACATTTTTTTAGGAGCATGGTTTGGGTTGAAGTAACATTTTCTAACGATTTTTTTAAATTGTTTTCATTCAACTTTTTAAATGAAATTTTTTTTGTAGACTTGAAGAAATATTTTGAGCTTCATTTTATTTTTATAAGACATTTTTTTCTAAAATATTTTGAAGTAAGTGTTTTGGGATTAAGCATGTAGTTTTTGCAAAAATTTTAAAATGATTTCTTTAAATTTAAATATTTTGTGATGTTTTTTTAATTTGGTTTTTGTCTAAACTTTTGAAGAACTTTTTTGAACTTCATACTCTATTACTGTGAATCAAAGGAATTGTACGAGAAAATATGATCGAAAAGAGACCTTTAGGAATGTAGAGAAGATATTAGAAAATCAGAGAAGAAAGATACAGAAGTACTCAAATATTGAAGGGGAAAAATCAACCCCAACTAGAAGTTGAAGGTGTATGTAAATGTAAATATTATGAGTTTGATATATTTAAAATTTTCCTACAAATGTGAAGCTTATTTTTTATTTGATGAACTAATTTGAAAATTAATTTTGCAATGTAAATGAGTAGAGATATTCTCAAAACATCGAATACGCGATGACGATAAAAAATTTGAAAGAGAGGTAAGAAAGAGATATTGAACTAATAATTGAAGTTGTTGAAAAACAAGGAAAGAAATTCAAGTGAAGAAATTGAATTACATGTATGTATATATGTGTGTGTGTGTGTGTGTGTGTGTGTGTGTGTGTTTAACACATGCACGTATTATTGAAATTATACACATATTTAATAATTTAGTTAGTTATTGAATATGTAAACTTATTATGTACTATTCATTCGGTCGTTGATGATGACGTTAGAAAATATTAACAATCACACATATGGAGATAAACGAAATGATCTTTATATACCATATTTGTTAACCGTATTCTTATATTGCATTTAAAGGAAAATGTGTGACAATTCGCTCAAATTTTTTGAAAGGTATCTTATCATTATGAAATTAAAAGAAGTCACATTTTACTGGTATTCAAAAATCAACCAAGATAAAAAAATGAAGGAAAATGTGATACAAAATATAAATAGTGTTATAAATTCAATTAGGAAGATCTAAAACAATAAAACGTATCTTAAACAGACGAGAGCAATACATATGGTGGTTTCATCAAGTACTAAAGAGAATTGTAAAATATATGGTACGAGCATTAGAATTTTCAATGGTAAACTTTTGCACAAACATCGAAAATTTCGATTAAAAATATATGTAAATGATGTAGAACTCGTTTGTTGGAGAGTTATTTGTAGAAACCATACAAAGATATACTTGGAGAACATGTTCAAAAAATAATATATGAATATTAGAAGAAAAATTCATGTGTTTTTCCAAATGAAAGCGATATGATGCGAAGAAGAATAGCAAAATCAATACGAAGAACATGAAAAACATTTCTTGGAAACCACCTTATAGAGTTTCTCAACAAGTTCAAAGCAACATAAACCGTGAAATTCATGTCAATTCGGTTGCTTTTGTTAAACAAAAACCATGGTATGTAAAAAAGCTATCACCGTACATGATGCTTGTTGTTGTCATTATCATGTGTAATTTGAGTTATATTATGACACATTCGCTATAGAACATTTTGAAGGATTCACTCTCCTCCTTCCACTATCCGTGACTTCATCTCAAATTCTATGAAAGACAAAGAGATGATCTAATTTACGAAAAGAAAATGTGTTCGTGATAAAGAATGATGATTGTAACTTGACCAAATTTCAAAACAAATATCGTATTGACATAAATGATCAATCATTGTCCAACGTGAAATCGAACAAGAGATATGAATATATCCATACATCGATTCAAGGTGCAAATAGTGCTAAAAGAATTGAATTACGAGAAGAAGAAATTTTTGTGATAGAATTTTTTAGAAAGTTTGAGTGCGTAAATTTATAAACACACCAAGCATTCCAATAGAGCTCGAAGGAAAGACTTGGCATCCAAAAAACCCGTGCTGAAGATTTCTTCTCTAATCGACCATTTTTGTCGCACTGATTTTGCGTAAAAATACACATTTGTTCCACAAAATAAATTTAGAGTGAATATTATCATTTTGGACTTAGGTTCCATTCTCATCCATATTCTACATGTACATGCTAAACAAAATTTTGATCATATAGAAAGCAATAATGAAAAATCGTGTTACGTTATTGAAGAATATTACTTTATATCAAAGGATGATTGTACACATGATACATATTTTGTACAACATCAAGTTGAAATATTTATGACCTCTTTAAAGTCGCGAATAACATTCAATGAACATTGATATTTACGGATGTGTCAACTTAAATATGCATGATCATTCTTTTGGTTGTGTTTTCTTCATAAGAAAACCCCATTAAACATTGGAATTTCTTCTAGATTAGTCATGGAAAAGGAGAATACACAGGGCATACAAAGAGTACTTTTAAGATATCAAATGAATCCCTCCTCGCAAAAAGACTTCGTGGATGCTAAATAATTTGTTCAATGTTGCATCACCGTTCGAAGCCATGAGACTAACCGATCAAGGGAAGTGAGAAGGGTACATTCAATTTAATTTTTATTGATATCTAATTTTAAACAATGTACATTTATCAAAATTTGTTTATTCTATTGATTATCTTTGATTGTGGCTTTTTGACATCATATTTACACTTTTCGAATTTTCCATAGATGTTTTTTTCGTACATTGGGATCGTTAGAAGTAGATAAGATTAATTGAAATGACAATGAAACAATAAAAGGGACCTGAAATTGTATTCAACGAAAAAAAGTTGTCCGTAAATGTGTTTTCATTGGACAAAAGAAAATTATTGTTTTTTAATATGTTTTCTGTTGCATAAATACAAGAATCCAATGACGTGTGTGAAAACAAATGTATGTAAAATATTGGAAACATATAGAGCTAAATACAAAGGTAAAAATGTTCGTTGCAATGTTTGAAGAAATGAACCGCAGGAGACTACAATATCAACCGATGGCAATCAAGTTTCGATCTTTAGGTGCTGCAATACTTGAATTGCTTTCAAATGATAAAGATACAGAAACAAATTTAACAAATCTAATTTTGTTAAGTTTTTTTTATCGCGCAGGAGATGTTTTTTCTATAATTGCACCTACCCATTTATGATGAAAATGTGAAGTATTATTTGATGCGCTTGCATGTGGAATGAAAAATGAATTATTAGAAAACTATAATGACCGGTGGTTTCATACAGGAGGATCACACCGAAAGATTATTTTTTCTGCCAACAAACCAATCAAAGTGGGCATTTTGTTTACTTTGAATACTATGAACTGAATGGTTGTCAATATAGTCACTTGGTGTGGTGTTAGCATATTGACCAAAGAACTTCAAGTTGTGGGGATTTAGTTTTTAGTCAAAGAATATTAGAGGAACTACAAACCTACTTCAGAATTTAGGATCTAGCTCTCTATGTAGCTCGAGAGAGGGCTCTCTCTTTCGAAGCTTTAACTCTTGTTTTGGTTTTGAATCATTAAGCTAGTTGTGAAAGCTACGAGCTTTTTGGTTCTGCTTTTGTTGAATTTGTAGGAACATTTCACTTCGGAGGGCCAGATAGAGAAATGTGTTGTCCATTTGGTTACTGGAGTGCAAAGTCAAAGCTAACAGAACTAGGATCAAGGCTAAAAGGTCAAAGTGTCTGTAGGTAAAGGTAGATAACCCTTTGGCAGAATCTTGGGAAAATTGGTTTTTGAGATGGTATGATCGGGATGAGGGCACTTAGTCCTTAAACCCGGAAAAGAAAGCAGAAGATAGAGGTAAAATGGGAGAGAGGACACCTGTAGCTTCTACACTAGAAATTAGAAGAAACACAAGAAAATGATAACTAGTTAAAAACGAGAGCTATTAACATGTCCTATGGTAATACTCCTAGTTACACATTCGTGTTAGAAATTAAAACACAGATGTATGTGCATGAAACAAAGAGAAGACATAAATGGACAAGTTTAAGAGAGTACTTCAATCCATATAGCTTGCAGGATCCCGGAAAGAGTATGATGCCATAAAAAGGTGATCCGATGCATACTCAAAATTCGAAATACAAAAGCCTTCAAGTCAACAAAATGTCTACAGTCGTCTCCTAGCAAATTTTATTCCACACAAAAATAATTCAAAGAGTGAAGTATTTATATAAAAAAATTTTACAAAATATCTACAGAAGTGACTTCTACGAATTAACTTGAGAAAATTAAATATCTCTACAACAATAATAGTGACATCTTGCTCGAGAAATCAACAAGTTGTCCTATTTTATTCAAAATAAATAGAAATTGTTTTAAGATGAAAAAGCAGGTGGCTTTACTTATGTGTCCTCTTTGTTGGCCTTTTACGTATTTTTCGAATCTAACTTGCCTTCAATTATACTCTTTCTCGTCGAGTACTCTTTCTCAACGATACTCTTTCACTTTCGGATATGCTCTTTAACCTTCGATAAAATTGCTGTCTGCTGTAAAGAAAATGCTGTTTTGACAATCAAACTCAACATCTTCATGTGTTTTCCTTTCTTTCTTCATAGAAAATCGGTTGAATTCTTTGCTCACTCCTCATTTTTGGAATTCCTAACATTATTGAGTTTCCTAAAATTCTCATACGACTCGCGTGCTTAGAAAATGTGGGTTTGATGACAAACAAACGTTTGATTTCATACTTCAAATAAAAACAAATCTTCAAAAAACTTAGCAACAATTTTCACGGCAGGAATACCTTGGCTCTATTGGATTGTTCACCTACTCTTTTGGCATGTTCTCTTATATTTTTCATAATCATTATGAGGCATTAACTTATCATTGATCACCATGATATCGGAAAGTCCGTCCTTAAATTAGTGAATTTGACCGTGAATCTAGTGACGATGATGTTCATTCCTACATTTCTCTTCAAGCTACCTCATTAAATTTTCTTTTGGTGGAAAATTTCCCTAATTTCTAGGATTGTTGTTGTCCTCGCTCATTTATTTTCAATTCTTCAAGTTGCTATCTCATTTCTTTGCTCTTGAGTAAATTGAATTAACTCACGACACAATTGCTCGGAGTTTATCTTCTGCAGTGCATGCGCTCTTTTGTGGTGATCCCGGAGTGGAGATAACCGGTGTACGAGTGTACGAGAGGCTTGAGCACAAGGCTCAAAAATCAAAGTGTTTGGGATTGCTTTTCAAACCAAGTTCATGTCATGAGATCACGTAGTATGAATCCAATGTGCGCGCACGGCACTCAATTTAGGGTACGTCAAGAAGAAGGTGTAAGCGGTCGAAAGTTCCAAAGGTTGACTTCGTGACTAGATAGTCTATGAGAGCACGAATTGGACTTTTTCGCGACCATAGGATTCGTACAGCTAGGGCCAGCTAAGGTGAAAGGTATGACGCTCTTTAAATTGCTGTCCTTAGCTCGAAAACGAATTTTTCAAAAAGGCATGATTTGTTTTATTATAACAAAAAAATATTTAAAAAAATGGGCCGCAATGTGACCCCGCTCGCACCCCACGCATCTCGGCAAGAACCATATTAATATATGTTATATATATATGTCGGAGTTGGTAGGGAGTCGGGCCTACTCACCGATCGACCGCGAAAACAGCTATCGCTTAGCGGCCCCATATCCCACAAACACCATGAGGCCAGGAGCACCACGGCATTCCCCAACCAACACATATATATATAAAGAGTTTTAGTGAAAAGCATATGGTATGTTTGAAACACATTCCACGTCGAAAGGTATGTATGGGCACTGTACCGCGGTTCACCATATATGCATTTTAATACAACTCAGTACCGATAAATATGTAAAAGGTTGTTGGGCGGGCTTCGACCCCACTCAAAATTAAACAATCTCGCTAGTAAAAATCGTGCAGCATGCCGATTTAAAATAGTGGTAACGACGATTTGGAGAGCGTTGGATTTGATCCCAATCTCATTTAACCAATTACTAATTTTACCAACAACCCAACAATTTTTTGTTGGTAATTCCGCCTATCAGTGTTATATAAACTGCGTCTTTTTACCGTAGCGCCCAAGCCATGGAGGAGCGAAAGCGTACGCACGCGGTTCGAGTTTTAATATTTTTTTAATTTGCATGGTATCAAAGGCGCTGGTGGAATGCGAGCGCGCCGCGTACGGATTTCTATATTTATTATTTTTTAATTGCGGTGCGATGGAAAGTGAGACCAATGAGCCGAGAAAAAGGCGTGCGGAACCTCGATTGAAAGGCAAGTTTTTCAAGAGGAAAATTTTGACTTTTGTCCAATGACAAATTTTGTGTTGTTTCAAGACTACTCAAAGACCACGAGTCCGATGGCGTGCACTCGGGCCGTCTGCATCCGAGTTTTTTATTTTCCACACACTTTTGAAGTGAGACTATGCGGTGTCATATTTTTGCGATGTGAGCTGAATATTTACCACTTTCGACGCTCGCGAGAGACATGGTGTTTTCACATTCGCCATAGAAATGCTTCTTTGTACCTTCAAAGTAAAGATGTAGCAAATGGTAGAGGTATGTGATGTGATTTCCATGTACTTCTTCATTTATTTCTCTTTGAGATGCATTATGTCTTTGCGCATCAGTTGATACATGAGTTGTGGGATCTTGCTTTTGTGTTGTTTTGATGTACTTTCAAAGCTCATGGATTTGTGTCGTGTATGAGTCCCTTTTATGCCAGCATCGCGTGGATGCTCCCTTTCATATGTGTATTGTTGAGATCTCCCTTGTTTGCCGAGGATCAGCGTGGATACTCCTCATTTGCCACATGTCGGCCTATGGTCATACTTGATAGGAGTCTTCTCTTTTATGTATGAGAGTTACGTAGTGGAATATCTCTTCGAGAATTCAAGCCACCTCCTGCGTGAGAGGGCGATTTTTCCGTGTGTCATAGGAAAGCACATCCATGTACATATTTTTCAAACAACACATAATGCGACGGCCTCACACCATCTTGGACACCGGGGCCCGAGATGTAGTCCTCTCCTGGCGAACTCCATCATCGAAACAACGTGTTCTCATGATTGCTTGATCTTGTTCATTTATGTCTCCTCTTATTTACAGTCTATAATTGTTCATTTTCAGCTCTTTAACGTCTTAAGTAAAATGCAATCTCTATTTATCAACTCGAGTTAAAGGTCTGCGTTAGGTAGCCTCCAGATTTTGCTCCCGGGATCAAGTGGTATTTGCGAGCGGTATTCTTGCCGATTGGACGGCGCGGTGAACATTGAACTTTCACTTACTTGGAGCCATGGAGAGTGTCGAGGCGCAAGTGAAACCAGATGCTCGGAGGTGTCGCGAAAGTGGACATACTTGTGCGAGGCTTACGAAAAACAAGCGAGAGAACGAAAGAATTGAAGACCCTTCCTACACAAAGAGGAGGAGGAAAAACAACGACTATGCGACCTCGCTTGCAAGCCGCAACAGAAGAGTTGGAAGACTGGAAAGCGCAACAATGAAAGTGCGAGAAGCAGTATCATGATGCTCTTGAAGGCGTTCCTCACATGAAGGAGGCGAGGAGAGAGTGCGAGCGTTAGGCGCCGATGGTAAGCCACGTGCAGAGAAGCGTGAAAGACTTTGAAAACGCAACAACGAAACTCTTCGGAAGAGAATCAAGATGCTCAAAATCATTCTCAAACGAGGAAAGGAGGAGATGCGACGAGATGCGGCTTCAGCCTACAAAGTCGTGTCGCATGTGGGCAAAGCGATGCAAGTGAGAGCGGCGTACGAAGGCTTACGGTAGCTTTCTTCACTGCATTTCGCAATCAACACCTGCGGTAAACAGTGTTGATTTTTCTTTCGATTCTTCACATGATGTCATTTCAGCTGGAAGTGTGAGAATGCCAATCACGTACTCTGGCATGAGGCTCCTCACCAAAATGGAGTACGAGAGAGGGGGACTTCATATTCACGCCGAGCATCACCCGAACGTGGAGGTTGACCACCAGCGACCTCGTTGTGCAGAGCTTTAGTGCTGCTTTCGCGAAGGACAAGTCTGCAGAGGACATCAAAGAGAAACAGACAATGACGAACTCTCCAAGGAAGAGGAATGATAGACACTTCGCCAATCGTTCTGCCTACGGCGCGCGCGTTGTGGTGAAGGAACCAAGGTGAGCTCCCATCATCATGATGGCACGCGAGACCACCACGGAAAGGTATACCAAGTCTCATTATTCCAGTGCATTTTTGATTACAAGAATGTCGACACCATGAGTCTATGGTAACGGCATCGTAAAACTTGTTTATTTTGTGGTTTAAATAACCATGGTGATTTCTAAGTCTCGGAAGAGGATGGCCGGCACAAAGGAGGAGAGAGAGCACGAAAAGCCTTCTCAACGGTAGCAAGAAATTGCTGTGTTTAAGCGAGGAAAAGAGCTTTTTGCACCCACTACGGCCAAGAAGTGGCCACCCGAGAGCCACATCGTCCAGAAACTTCATCCGACGGGCTTGATGGCCGTAAAGCCAAAGAGCCCATGCACACACCGGTTGAGAGGTATCGAGTCGCCGCGCGAGCTTTGCCACAAGGAGAGATGATCCACTCGTTTTAATAAACGAGAAGTGGTTCGTTTCAGATTGTCTCAGAGATGTTAAGCTTTTCAGCTGGCCATGTCTTTGTAAGTCGTTTGTCGCATTTTATTATGAAAGTGATGATGTGTTTCCACCACTCGTTTAGCTGACTCATGATATTGTTTTTGGCCTTGTTGTATAAAGTCGTATGTTGGATCCTTTTTCATGCTGTAAAAAGTGATGATGTGTTGCCACTCACTTTGAGATGTGATGATTGTGTTTTTAGGCCATGTTGTATGAGCCGTCGGTGCGTCTTTCATGTGAAAGTGATGAGGAGTTTTTCGTCATCGAAATGCTGACGCTGAGGTTTTGGTATTGTAATTTTTGTTGAGGCATGACGTCCATTTTTGTTGCAGCTTGACCACGAGTACATGCTGTAAACTCGCAAGCAAGTATGGAAATGTCCGGGTCATGCTGGTCACATTGAGAATGTAATGGCTGCTGCGCTTTAGGCGGTGTTGGCATTCCAACCAGATATGCAGTAGAAGGTCGTCCAAGGGATGTGCCTTTTCAGCACATTATTGGCGGGTCAGCGCAGCAGAACATGCTTTGCATCTCGTATCGAAGTACGTGAGTGAAAGGAGTCTTCGTGATGTGTCTTTTCGTGACATCACATTTATGCTTGATGGTACATGACGCTTTGCATCTTGATTACCGAAGCACGCCAAGTGAAGGAGTCATGTGATGTGCCTTTCAACCACGAATTTGCAGCACAGCTTGATGATACGTAAAGCTTTGATGCTTTTGGAGTACCAAAAGCTCCTCGCGTGAGAGCTCGATCCGAGTGGAATAATCGGTGGAGGTACGAGAGGCTTTGGGCTACGAGGCTCGAAAAATCAAAGTGTTTGGATTTCTTTCAAACCAAGTTCATGTTGTCGATATTGTAATTCTAAATCCATATGGTATACGAACGCCACTCAATTTTCGAGTCCGTATGAAGAAGATATGTTACACGGTCAAAGTTCCGGAGTTGACCTGGTGACCCAGTTGCCTGGTTAAAGGGCAAAATTGGACTTTTCCACTCACGCTAAACGTGCTCAGAGCAGGATTAAGGCCGTTAAATTTCCTGGTCGTTTAAACTGTCATCCGTTCAAAACCAAATTTATCAAAAAGGCAAGGACTTTGTTTTATTTATAACAAAAAATATTTAAAAAAATGCAAATCACGATATTTGTGGGACCGCCGACGCACCGCAAACCATATTAATACTATGCTATATATATATATATATATATATATATATATATATATATATATATATATATCGAAGTCGGTGAGTCGAACCCACCACCGCGAGTTCCGCTGCCCGCCACGCGACGTGCTCATGTCCTACAACACCATGAGAATCGGACACCAACAGCATTCCCAAAATCAACACACATATATATAAAGAGTGATAGACATATATGGTATGAAAAAACGCTTTGAAACACACTCATCGTCAAAGGTACGTGTATGCGTAATTAAGACACCACATATGCATTTTAATACAACTCAGGCTACTATAAATATGTCGTGAGTTGTTGAGCGAACCGACCCCACTCAAAAATTAAAGCAATTAGGTGAAAAATCGTGCAGCGTTGCGATTTAAAAATAGTGTAATGCAGATTTAGAGCGCGATTTGATCGACATCATTTAACCAATTACTAAGTTTTACCAACATCAGTCACTGGTAACTTCCGCCTCATCGATTTGTTACATAAACTCGTCTACCGCTGCAAGCCACGCCGGAGCGTATATAGTAGCACGCACCGCGGTTCGAGTTTTCAATATTTTTTTAATTGCGGATCAAACGGTCGCCCGTGGAATGGGCAGTGCGCACGGATACTCGCATTTATTGTAATCGCGGTGCGGTGGAACCATGAGCCGGAGAGGCAGGCGCGGAGCCTGCGACTTGAGGCAAGCTGTCAAGCAGGCGAGGAATTTTTGACTTTTGTCCTGATCGGAGCAAATTTTATGATGCCACGGCACTACTCGACGCATGGTCCGATGGCGTGCTCGATTTAGCGCATACCAGTTTTTTATTTTCCAGCCCACTTTTGGAAGCGCCCAGGCGTAAGTCGGTTGCATGTGAGCGGTCATTTTTCCACTTTCTCGATCGCCACACGAGAGATAATGGCTCAGGCTGCCAACAGGATGCCTGCTCGTGCTTCAACACTTGACACATGGCAGCACGAGGTATATGATGTGATTTCCATGTGCTCATTTATTTTCTCTCTCGAGATGGCATGAGGTATTGCGTGATCCCGCTGATACATGAGTTGTGGGATCTTGCTTTGTGTTGTTTTTTGATGTACTTTCACCATGGATTTGTGTCATGTGTGAGTCCCTTTTTATGTTGCAGTCGTGAGCGGCATGCTCCCTTTCATATGTGTATTGTTGAGATCTCCTTGTTTTCCGCAGATCGGCGAGGCTACTCCCACTGCTACATGTCAGCTACTGGTCACGCGGTAAGGTCGTTTCTTTATGTGTAGGAGAGTTCTGCTGGTGGAATATCTCTTAAAGAAGTCAGGCCGCTCTGCGTGAGGGCGATTTTTTCCTCGTATGCTCGTAGGAAAGCACATCCATGTACATCTTTCCAAACAACACATAATGCAAATGTGCGGCCCACACCATCATTCGACACCGAGGCCCGAGATGTGGTCCTCACGGACGCAACTCTCGTCATCGTCAAACAACGTGTTCTCATGATCTTCAGACCTGGCCCAGGTCATATGTATCCTCTGTTCATAGCTCTAGTTGCTCCGCTTTCAGCTTTAACGTCTTTATAAAGTAAGCAGTTCTCAACTTTGTCGGCTTTGAGTTAAAAAGGCCCAGGTTATATTGATGATTTTACCCTGGATCATTTAGATCTCTTCTGACGCTAGCAGTATATCCCTCTCGCTGCTTCAAAATCCTTTCAGTTCCAGTGGCCACCAAACATCATGGACGGCTTAAATTACATTATTCCACAAGTGGTTTTTAACATATGATATTTGATCCTCGATATTTAATTGTTTTTGGAGATTTTTTACCTCTTCACTCCACTCGTGAGCATTATTCTCAAGTGTATTTTGTGCATCTGTACGAGCATATTTGTTTGTATTCTCAATATTTTCAATTATCTTTCGTCGACCTGCTTTATTTCATCGTATTCGGCGACATCTTCTTCCATTGCCTTAACTAGATTGACCGCTTTCGCATGCAGTTGGCAACATCACTTTATTTGTAGAGATTCGAGTCTTGTCAAGAAGTCATTAGAATTCCAAAGTGGCCGCAGTGCTCTTTTGGTGCCAACGTTTCTCCTAAAGTAGAGAGATCTTTGCTGTTGTAATGACTAGGATAATAGTGGGAACGCTAGTTCCATAACTATCTCCTTTTCTTGGAAAACCTGGTCCATTTGGTACTTCCATCTCCTTAATTTGAGCGATGAGCTGAAGTATCAAACTCATCATTTCATCATTTTCTTTTAGATCTTGTAAAAATTCCTTCGTTTGAGGATGCTCACCTCGAGGAAGCTTGAGTTGTTTCGCTCGAAATATGTGTCCTCATTTTTATTTTTAACGATGCTTCTTGTTGCTTTGATGTTTGTAGGATCACATCCTCACTCGCCAATACTAACTCTTCTAAGGCCTTTATCCTTAGATCCTACACACAGAATGAAGCTTTGTCCATCTTCATTTGGTCCTGCTGTCCTCGAGAAATAGGTATCTTGAAGCCTACTGTGAGCACTCATAACTGCTTTCACTATGGAATGCGACATCGCAGGCTTTCCTGTGAAACCCAGTCTGAGTCTAACTTCATGGATTTTATGTGTGGCATACCTCCATATCAACCATTTTGTTATTGTTAACCACTTTCTGTGCACGTATTGTGCATGTAAAATGACATAACCAATAGTTGAAGAATAATCAAATGGCTGATAGGAATTTGTTTGAAAGTTATCTAAGTCTTTTTCTTCAAAAATAGAGAATAATACATTTTGATTTTGGTTTCCTCATTCTTGAATTTGATTTGCTTGTATTTTTTCCTTCACATCTCAAATCCTTCTCCCCGCCCAAATGTGAGGAATAAGACTCCACAATGTTGTCGCATTTCCATCATACGCTTGCATCTTCATTATTCAATTGTTCTTCATTTTGATTTTTTCTCACTGGCGACTACGGTGGTCATACATAGGTCTCTATTCCATAGTGCTAGTGTTGATATATTCAAAGGTGTGTGTTTATTCAACATCTATTGTTAATTTTCATTTAGTTGTTGTATCCGGTTTTGGCCTCTTGCTGTAAAAGTGATTTTAAACTTTGTTCTGCTGTAGTCTCTACGGTACAAGCTCCTTTCTTCTGCGATTCTCTTCAGTGGATTTCTCCGGGCAGAAATTTCCAAAGGGTGACTCAGTATTCACTTTGGTTTCTGCCTACTCGTTAAGAGATATTTTCAACCCAATCAATTTGATTAGAAAACTTTCTACATGTGTCTTTGATTCGTGGATAAATGGTGTCAATTCACATTTTACCCTTAATTTCACATAATATCTCCTCGTGGATCATAATCCCATAGGAAGCTTTCTTCAATTTACATATTCGAGTAGTTGACTTGCTCGTCTTTCCATCTACATCTCTTTGATTACACTTTGAAAGTCCCACTCTGATTTTTTGAGTTTAAATTGGGTCTTTTTCTATGTACTCTTCCACAGAAAATTAATCGAATCCTGATTTTAAGATCCGACTAATGTACTCTAAGGCAAAGATCCCTCATTGATGGATGCTTTGGCACTTGTAAGGCAACAATTAGAACCAAAACTACGATTTCCGTTGAATTCTCTAACACCAAATACCAATCACCTACTTTTCTTTTTCTCGAGCAGTCTGCAATATTCTCTTCATTTCCTCCATCGATTCTAGGTCGCCTTGTGTTTTTTTCAAGACGTGGTCAATGGATGTACAAACAACTACGGCAAACTTTGAATAAACCGAATTTTTTGCTTTCTTTTATGATTACAGATGTTCGAAGATACAAGCTGATAAAGGTTTTTCCTTCTATATCCAACTTCGAAGTGAAAATGGAAAGCTCTCTAATTGGAAAAAAATAAAAACAAGTGGAAAAGATAGGAGGTATGTCCGAAAATACTCATTCCGAAAGTTTTGCAAATTAGTCAATCGATAGTGAATGTTATCGGCTATAAAACAAACATGGTCGAGCCTAAAAATGAAGGTGTGATGTCCTGGAGAAAAGGTAGGACAAAAATCATATGATAGACTCACTCGAATGAAAGCCTCATCAGATGAGAATACCCAAGTGTGAAGGAAAGCAAACCTTCGGGGAACTTGTGAAAGTTGAAAATTTGGAGTTTAATTTTACACCTTTCAACATGTAGAGGCATGAAAGTCCTGGAAAATCATAAACATTTTAGGAAGAGAGTCTGAGTTAGTCGTACAAATTATCGAGGGCTTCACTAGATACGGGATCACTGGAGGGTATGGTTGAAGTTGCAACATTTGGTTTATAGACTGCGCATCGTAGTGGCTAGGACCTCTTTATTTGCACTGCCACAGATCTCTGTTCGGAATGTAGTATAGGTGACATAGTCGCAATTTCCCACAAGGGGTGAGTGAGGTGGGACTACACATTTGGGAAAATTCGATTCCAAATACGAAACATCTTCTTGATCATCTAGATTTTTCAAAAACACCGACTTTCGTGTATATCTAACGTATTGAACTCAGCCATAGGATCAACGTTATTTTGCGCAGTTAATATCGGCTACGAGAAATATGCTCAAATGTAAAAAACTAGGGGTTGTAATGCTGACTACGGTTGCCGACGATTTTGGAGTCATGGCGAGATTTCTCTAGGAGCTTTTCGAACCTTCGACTTTGACTACTCTATGTGGCATTTTGTTTGGCTCATATGGTACAGCTGCTTGGTATGAAAATTTTACTATAACGGTAGGCTCGATTAGGAAAATCTTGGGAAAAGTGACCCGTTTCTTTTGGATTTTATGCCGACTCAGTTTCTCGAAATAGAAGCCCCAATGCTAAAACTGATGCAAAAACAGAAAACGAGTTTTTTTTGAGTTTTTTTTATCTTGAAAAGGGGCTAAGCCTAACATGCGATTTTCGAGGACAAATTGCACTGCAGGAAGAGATCCGTGTCTAAGGCCAGAAATTGATCATTAATCCTGAAGAGCTGATAATGTTTCTTTGAAAATGGTGTCCCAGTGGAACAACTGGGGTTCCTTTAGGAAAAATTTTCCGAGGGTTTTGGTTGCCTATTTCTGAGGACTTTTGTGGCAATTTAATTTGATCAATTTCTTAACAAAAGCTTTCTCTTTTTTTTCGAAGGTTTTTTAAATTTATTTGCGACTTTGTATCTTAGAAGAGTACTGCCGGATGCGAAGTATCAACTTTATTTCTTCAGGTCTTTCGATCGACCGATGACTTTCAATGGTTGACTGCGAGCAATCGCTGTAGCTCCTCAACAAATTTTTTACAAGTTCTTTGGGTGAATTTGGAGGTTCTAGGCGTACGTACTCGTAAGCATTTTGCGAGGCATACACGGTCGGGAAGGGCAAAAACAATGGTTTAAATTCAACGAGATAAGATAAAGAAAGAAGGAAAAATGCATATCCGAAAGCGTTGCAATAAACGATTTGATCGTATTAACCCTTTTGTCATTAAATGCGAGGTTGCATCATGAAGCGGAAGTGGTTTTCGGAGCGATGGTAAATAGGTGAAAACCGGAGTTTGGTTATCGCGCTTGCTTTTTAGTGGTAAGTAGCTTTAGGCCAAACTCATGTGATCGTATCGTAAGAGGCCATGTGGAGCTGAGGGTCAATGCGAAGCTGCCTGTTCACGTGGCTTTTGCCTTTGGGGTGATCGGGAGCATGTAATCTAAGCAATATTAACTGCGCTCGGGCTATTAGACTGCGCAGAAGTATGTGCGAATGGTCGGATTGTTTGAGGAGCTGCAGTGGAGTGGAAAGGTGTGGGACTGGGCATTTGGTTATTATATAATTGCAATGGTTTAATATGTGGCGGCTTATGGTAAATTAAAAACCTCTCTAATATGGCTAAGGGTAAAATGGTATAAAACACAAAGGATGTGCTTTTCAGGATGGTATGGCGGATGTTTATAGCTTTTATTTGAGACACATTTGTTAAATGTTTTTAATAAAATATAAAGCGATCGAGTATGAAATGTTTTATTTTAAAACATTTGTGAAAATGTTTTATTTTAAAAACATTTGTAATATTTAAAGATACGCGGGCACAATATATATGTCTGGTGATAGTTTCCTTTTAACCATTTTCAATAGTTTAAAAACTATGGGGTAGGATATTTGAATAATTTCGATAATCTTTTTAGACCAAAGGGCTTTATATTTTGGTTTTTCATTTATGCACATGATAATATAATTTGTCGAAAAGTTTATAATAGTGGGTGGGGTATTTGGAATATAAGGGAATTAATAACTAGGAAAGGGTATTTCCTAGGGATTTAATAAAATATTTTAAAAGTTAACATGAAAGGGTAATGTAATGTGAAACAAACACATATTATCTCTAAGTATCATTTGTAAAACTCAAGTATTTCTCACATTTATATTTATTTCAATATTACTTGGGATAAATGTGACTTTGAAGTAGGTTTTATGAATGCTTATGAAGGGATGGAGATTAATTACTCTAGGATTACAACTTTAACTAAGCAAGAATGTGTTTTTACTTAGGAAAAAGTTTTAGCACATGGATGAAGAGGTGAAATGAGGATTTAGCATAAGAACTCAATATTTTTTACTAACTAGCCATAGAGCCACGGATACCAGGCTCAACAAGGAAGTCGAGAGAAATTCTCTTAAGCCTGCTTTGGTCGATAGCTTAGAACGCCGAATGCTCATGGGGAAGAGGGAATTAGTGATTTTTCCCGAAGTGATGTATTATTGCATGATTTCTCCAACTGCTACCTACCCCACTTTCATTTCTAACATGTTTTCTTCATTTTGCGAGGTTCATTTGGGCTTACGTGCTTAAAACATTTTCTTTCAGAGAATAAAACTAACTCTAAATCTACCTGTATTTCATCCGAGAAGCTCAGATCAAACTCATTGAGTCTCTTCATTATTTTCTACCTGTCTCACTAATTTTTCAAGTTTGATTTGCTCGACCAAATCTTTGTTCTCTACATAAAACATGGGGTGGAAACATGAAAAGTTAAGATTAAAGCTATTGTAAACTAATCATGGATTATGAGCATCTATTGACACTGCGAACATAATCATTATTCTTTGGCGGTAGAGCAAATAAAAAGTAGTTAGCATTTGGATTTTCTCTTTTCACCTTTCGGGTTGTATTTCTTCTTTTGGGGTTTATATTTTTCTAAGTCCTTTGATCTTTATTTTAGGGATTTTTCACCTGCCTTTTTTGATTTTTTTATTACTTTTTTATTTTTTAAAATATGGGAAAACGACTGCACAGGAAATAGGAAAGGTATGTACATATTTACAAGACTTATCCAAAGATCAATTTCAAAATTTTATGAACCCTGTTAATATAGGACCACTAGCAATTAGCTCCATGGAGTCGCATTTCCTGACAGTGTGAAATATCAAGAACTTCCAACACTAGTAGCCTTTTGAAACGCTGACGTGATGTACCTTGGATGTAATCTTACGTGTCTACAATTTATTCATATTTATGATGTTCACTTCTCAAAGCTTAGGGCCTTCTCTTCGAGCTTCAACTTTGCTATATGGAAAACATCCGATCCAATATAAACTTTGCAAATGTATATGTACGGTGACTCGAAAGTGACTAAAAAACTAACTATTGGTTAACTCGAGGTGAGTAGTAGTGCTTCAACGATACATTCTCGCTATTACGTGGTCCTTCTTGCAAATCTATTCCATCAAATCCTTTCGGAAAAGAAATCATTGTTGCCTATATATCCATAAATTATACATACAGGTCATTTCCTCTATAGAAAATCAAATTTTCCACAAGCTTTTCCTTTGTCTTCTCTTCTAGAATCCCCATTTTAACACTTTCACTCTCCTATGTAAAAATCATCCTCTTTAGTCTCTTTATCATAGATTTTTCTTCGATATTATCTTTGAATGACTTGATGTTGACACAAACTTATTCCCTTGTTTAGCTTGCAATTTAATATTTTGATTTATCCTTCTCTGGACGTCATTTTTCAACTTTGCATTCTTGGATCATTTTCATCATCGTACACCTAGGGAGTGAAGGAAAAACAACATCCATTTCACACACACCAGTTGGTAAGTGTGGTGCAATGTGATTTCTCGTAGTAAGTCTGTTGCCCATAAGACGATGGACTAACCTTTTTATGCCAAGTCTTTTTATTTTCTTCAAGTAATTTTTTGATGATATTTACTGTGGCTTTTGTTTAAGGATTCGCCTCAAGAGCCATTACCCTGGTAATGCATGTAGTAGAGTGGCCTAGGGTAATATGAAGAGTATTTGTGGCAAAAATGAAATCATTTTCTTAGATTTGAATATTGCCACATTATCAGTATGTTATCTTTTGCACCCAGAATCTTGAAAGGATTTTTGTTTTCTTCGGGGAAGGAAATAATGGCAAGGTATCATTGGATTGTCTAGAAGGTATGGCTTCAATCCACTTGGTAAAATAATCGTTGCACTATCAAAATCCACTACGTTGGCCCGAAGAGATAATTTCCTGCTGATGAAGTCCATTACCATCGTTGAAATGAGCACCCTAGCGTTGAAATAGGGTTAAAGGGAGGTAATAGTTCTTCTTACCCTAAAAAAATTTTCGCCATATGACATGATGTAACCTATTTTGTGACATCGTAAAACAAGAGTAGTGTCAGATAGCCTGACTCTCGAGATCTTTTCATCGGTAGTTTTACTGCATAAATGTCCTTTTCACTGATCACCTCGCACTTGAAATTATTTGTATATTTTGTTAGCTTCTTCCCTTTAGTAAACAATTAAGCAAAATCCCACCATGATCTCTCCAAAAAGTACATTATCTAAGATACAAGTCTTGATCTAGGATTTGAGAGTTTTTAAAAATCTAGCTTTGGTTCTTAACAGTCCAAGGAAAGGAACTTATAAGTTTTTGGAGTACAAATATAACATACGTATGCTCAAGGTGAGTGTGAAAGAGGCTTCATTGATCAATGGAGTCGCCATCTCTTCTTGATCATCGGCTTCGAGAAATAAAATTTACATCTCAGGGCATTGCAATTCGATTCAACCATAAGTACTTTGGCTAATCCTCGGCACTCTACGAGCTTCGTGGGTTTTTGTCTACTGTGTCACGTTCCAACGATGGTGGCAATCAGATCACCTCTTCTTCCATCAGGACCATCCTGAGTAAGAATGTCTCTTAACCACGTGTGGGACACCAGTAGCAGCACGAGAGTAGAGAACAGAGGGTTTGAAGTCTTTTAATGGCCTCTTAACCAAGAGCTAAGGCTCGTTTTTCCCATGTTATGCTAGCATCAAAGCAAGCGTATCTATAGGGCTTTTACCTTTTGATCTATGGTTTTTCTTTCAAACTCCTGGTCGAATACGTTCGTACGTAAATACCACACCGCAGTGTTCTCAAGCAAATTAAAAAATCGTAAAGGTATTTCTCAAAATCGGGACTTATTAGGACCAGAGTTTTAGTTAAGGCATGCTCGATAGATTCAAATGATTTTTTAGCCTCGATAGTCCACCCTCCAAGAGCGAATCTAACATGTTGTCGATTTTCTAATTATCTCGCCTAGAATTAGATATGAATCTTCTTAAAGAGGTATCTACCTAAAAAGCTTTGGTAATTCTTTGATGTTTCTTGCGTTGATGTTCGTAACTGCTTCTGTCTAGCGATCTCATCCCAATTCCTTCTTTCGAGATTATTATGTGCCAAGTAACTTACCTTCTTCTGAATTCAAAGTAGAATTTTCTTAGGATTTAAAGAAGATGCCATATTTCCTACACTTAATAGAAACTTGTCTCCAAATGATCCAGTGCACCATTATCCGTTTTGGAAAATACAGAAAGAATGTCGTCTAAGTAAAAATAACCAAGAACTCATGTATTTCCTTTGCAAAGGCTATGTCCATATCCCTTTGAAATGTTGCTCTGCGTTCATTAGTCCAGAGAGCGTTTTACACACATAAAAGTGCGAGGAGTAGTAAATGTTGTTTTAGCTTGGTCTTCTTCTTGAACCGCCTGGTGCATGACGAAAAACCATCTAAGAACCCAGCTACCCTCGCAGTAATATGTGGTCCATTTTGGGTAGAGGGTAGTATCCTTCAAAGATACTTTGTTAATATTTCTTAAAGTCTACACACAACTCTAATTTCTCTTGTTTTCTTTCTTGTATGAGACTAGGCTTTGTTGACCGACTGAATATCGTTGGTGCGATGATATGGGCATCATGCATTCTTTTAACTTCTCAATCGAAAGTTAATAGCACAAGGTTAATCCTTTTCAAATTTTGTTTGAATGATTTTGACTCTTCATTTATTTGAATTTTTTTGTTGGATTATGTTTGTATCATGCTTTGCATTTTAAATCTTCATAACTCCAAGCAAACACATCTTGATATTCCTTTAAAAGCTCAATATGTTGTCCTCTCATCGTTGAGGTAAAATTTTTGGAGCAGGATGTGATTATCTTTGGCTTTGACTACTTGTACCAGTGTTACATTCTTCTATGTTAGATTCACTCGCGGCTCATTTTTTGGTTTTCTACAGCTACATCATTAGAGCAAGAAAGATCTTCTGCAGGTTAAAACCTTTAGGTAAGGAAATTATCCTTAAGATTCACCATATATGATTCATCTTCAATAATTTTCAATCGTCTCTACTTTCTCTAAGCTGCTCCATGTCGATTTGACTAAACTCCAGTGGGTTTATCAAACTTTATTTTATTTACATCTAAGTCATTTAGATGTTGCACCAATCCAAATCATAATTTGTTGTACAATGCTGTATCTATAATACAATTCGCAAATTCTCCTTTCAGTATGTCTATAAACTTGTAAATTTGTTCATCTTGAGAAAAAGTTTCAATACTTAATATTATGTGGAATTATTGGCCGGCCACTTTGCACCAGAGATATGCAGCAGAACAGGTTGGAATGGTAAATTGCATGGGCACTAGCAGAAATTCTGAAAAGATAATGAGCTTGTATATATTTTATTTTCTAGGTATGACAACAAACTTATATTCCAACAATCATCGACTTTAAATCCATGAAAATGTCTCTATATCCTGGCGAGTCTAGGATTGTAAATGAGACAAACTCCATTCACCTATTTTATGATCAAATCTAAATCTCCCATGATTAAAATTATTTTCCTCGCAGGTCAATTATTTGGAGTCCCAGGACAAGGGCCTACATGCTAGGTGATTATTGTATGCATTTTAAATTTAGCCTCAAAATCATGACCTTCGAAACGATTGGTCTCCATGTTGTTATCCGTAATCCTACTCCTACTCCTAACTTATTCATTGAACCAAAGAAAAGTCTAATGCCATCGAGATTCATGAAAAATGTTATCATTGTTTCAGTTCTCTCTTTTTTATCTCACTGGTTCAATTTTGAGTTGCTTCGTTACGAGTTACATAGGACAGAACCGTAGGTACGACTAATTGTAGAGTAAATGGGGTAATTTATAAATCTTTCAAGCATTTCAGCGACTAAGTGTACTTCATTAATTTTTCATATAACTTTTAGGGTCGACGAAACAATTCTGGACAGTAGCACGAAGATATGTCCAATTGTAGAGATCTCCGTAACTTTGCTCCCCATGAGTGAGAAAGTAGCATACCATATTTTGGTGATATTTCACCATCACAATGTCCATTAATATGCTCTTAACAGTATTTGACTAGTGTTACACACAAATCCCTACTCAAAACTCTATGAAATTTAACTTTAGTGAATCGAAAAGAAAAAAATTCTTTGTATGGCCTTGTAATTTATAGATGAGAGTGCTTCCATGATGGATTTTGGCATTAAGTTATGTGGGAAGCTCCTTTGAATCTAGCATCGATGGCTTCACGCAGAATTTGATCACGAGCTAGTGGGAAGTGGTAGCAAAATGAAGGAGCTGCTGCATCAGCTGTTTTCCATTTATGTACGAGCAAACAAATCAACTCGCGGTTGATCATCATTTAGATTTGTGGAGCTACGCCTCTCATCATTCATATTTAATGTTTCTGATTGTGGTTGGATTTATGAAAGTTATTCTTTACCAATTACGACCGAAAGGAATTGGTATTTTTTAAGTTTTGCACTTCGATTGTATGTTGAATGCAGAGTTGAGAGTTTACTGATCTAAACCGCCTTTCTTTCTTTCATAATTGCACTCTATGTTGGTTTATCTTTCCTGCTACCATAGTTTTTCCATTTTCAATTGTTTTAGTATTTGTTTGTGTTTCTTTGTGTTTTATCATACGTCTCAACTCTTTCTTCGCAGATTTTTGTGAAGAAGTAGATGTTGTTTCTCTAATTTAGAATTTTTCAAACGGATGTTTTTGAGGTAACATCTTTTGGGTCTACTTTCATTTTAGGATCGACATAATGTTTTTTGGGATCTCAAATTTTCTATTTTTATAGAACTAGTAGCTCTAGTCAGTAGTATATTTTTGAGAATATTTTGTAGCATATGATGACAACTTCATCGATAATATCAACAATTTTGGAGCTAGTCTCTTTCTTCAGGGATCAGAAATTTTTGGGAAGAATTTGAGTTTTTTCTTATTTCTTTTCTCTATTGAAGGAGAATTTCGTGGACATTTTGTCTGAGGACTTTCTACTATTTTTCTCGATTCTCCGAGTTTGGGAAGTCTGTAGTATAAGACTCTCATTATTTTTCGTGTTTCTAAGGTTATACTACTCTGTGTTTCATTGTGCATACTCATGACACGTTTCATAATCGAAAGGATTCACTAGAATCTAATTTAAGTTGTTGGAGATCTCGAACAATTCTCGATCTTCCTTTCGAGTTAGAAAAATAGTATTGTTGTCATCTATTCCCATTAGATTAATAGCATCCTTCCTCATGATCATTCGTATTCGAGGAACTTTCAACATAGTTCTCTTGGAATGTGGTGGCCTAATTATTTGTGGGATGTTTCTTTTGCTTTTCCATAACTTTATCTAAAGTTGGGATTTCTAATCTGTTGTTGATTATCCCACCGAGGAGTATTCTATCCATGTTATCTAATTCTAGTATCAAACACTTTCTTTTCTAAATTTTTAGCTTTAACATCCATTTTTCGTGTCCGAATTTGCATTTCTTCTTTAATAGTGACTCTTCTTTTCATTTCCAAGTTCAGACTTTTTGGCTATGAATTGTTGGCTTTCATACACTAAATCGCATCTTGTTTTTATTTTTTCTAAGGTACGACAACTCTTCTGCACTGGTAACCCACATGTGTGATCAAAATCCATCATGGAATTTGAGTAGAACGGAATAAAGAGTAGAAATTTCCAGTTCATGAGCATGCACTATATACACTATGTACTTGGTCGTAGTAATTCTTGGATAGACCGGTGGACTCCTTTCAAATTATCAAATTTAGACAAAATTCGGAGGGTTCTTTTGTTTTCCCATTTATTAAGTAAAAAGACAAATCAAACTCGCCTACCACTACCAGCAATGCAACCTTTAAACCACTGTAACCACTCTGTTAAGGCTCGAGAAAAACAGCCTCACTTTGAACATCTCGAATCATCGATTTCAGCAACTTTCGAAAGAAGTCTGTCATATTGGTAATGTTTTTTAACTGAGCAAGTATATTGAGTAGTGTCATCAAACGTTGGTATTTTGTTTGATGGTATTGTGGCATATCATCGAAGTTGCTATGGTGGGATAAGGGGCATATCTGGCAGCCATAGCTTGAAGTATCAGTCTTTGGCCTGAGGAGGTAAGGTAGAAGCGCTTTGGAGACGTGTCTTGGAAATGACGGTGGATGAACAAAAGCGAGTGCTTGAAGTGTTGGTAAAGTGAGGACAGTGTTTTTAAGAAATCAAAAGGTGAACTAATGGATATAGTGGATGAAGTCACTGGTGGAAATACTACAGGTTATAAAAGGTAGTTTGGGGATAAATGGATACGCAGATGAAATTTCGTGTAGTAGAATTTATGAATGAGGTACGCAACATTCATAGATGAATCTTCCTAGCTAGAATTATTGTGGCATGTAATCGGAAGTTGAAGGTCCGTTTAAGTAGGTCAACAAATGAGCTAATTCAATAGCTTCATCAATATCCTTTAGAATAGCAACATTAATTTCCTCAAATTTCCACCGAAATGTTCAACTTTCTTAGATCTATAATTTATTGTAATAGATTTCTTTTACTGTATGAAAGAAAAGTAGGGTCTAAAACAATAATTTTTAAGCATTTTCAAACATACTTTTAAATAAGGAATGCTTTAAATTTCGTATCAAAATCAATCTCTTGCAAGTACTTTCTAATTCAATTGGTAATGGATCGAATCTTTATTAATGATATTTCAGGCCCTAAATATTTTGTTTGTTTTTCTTTTTACCAATTCGAGTTTGGGTTACCTACTATGAGCAGCGTGGCTTAGGATCCCGGAGTTAGACCTAGTACAATATATTTTTCCTAGAAAGCAGGAATTACTATTTTTCAGCACTCACAAACTATTAAAAGCAATATTAAAGTAGGATGGCTAAAATGATTCTCTTTGAGACTAATTTTTATGACTAAGGACCCGGTTGTTCCCTCAGTATGGTCACTTCGACGATGTTATCACTCCAGGTAAATTCTTGGGTTGTGATTTTGGTTTTCAGGTCAAAGAATACTAGGTGTAACCACTGAAACCTAATTCAAACCCCAGGATCTACGCCTCTCTGTTCGACAGTCACTCGCTCTTTCACTTTAACTTATTTTGGTTTTTAATATTAGGCTAGTTTATTAAAGTTACGATTTGGTTTCGTTTTGTTGAATTTGCTGGAAAATTTCACTCGGAGAAGGAGGTAGATAGAGGAACCTACTTGTCCATTGAAATTTGCTCATGAGTCTCAAGTACGAGCTGACGAGAACTAGGATCGAGGCCTCAAAAGGTCAGAAATGTCTGTAGAGGATACAGGTAGATAACCCTAGAAGATCTTGGGAAAATTGGTTTTTCGAGATGGTATGGTTGGGATAAAGAGGCACTTAAGAATCCTTACATCATCGCAGAAAGAAGTAGAAGATAGGGTCAAAAGGGAGAGGGGAGCAATTAAGAATTCCTCACACCAAAAATCAAGAAAACAAAGAAATGAGTAACTAGTGAACAAACAAGCAGTGCACAATAACGTGTCCTGATAACAATACTCCTAGTTATATGTTCGGTTTAGAATTAAAACATGAGATGTGCACGTAAACAGAGGAAGATAACGACGGCAAGTTTAAGAGATTACTTCACTCCAGGATAGCTTATCACGAGGATCCTGCAGTATGATGCCAAAAAGGTCAGTCCAGATTTTGCTACCCAAAATCCATGGAAATCCAAAGCCTTCGAGTCAAAAAAATGTCTATAGTAATCTCCAGCTTAATTTTATTCCACACAAAAATACTTCAAAGAGTGAATTTTTTTATATAAAATGTTTTCACAAAATATCCTAGATGACTTCTAAGAGTAGCTGGAAAACCAAATGTCTTACAACAATAATAGTGACGACTTGCTCAACAAATTAGAAATTTGTCCCATTTTATTCAAAATAAATAAAAATTGATGTAAGACAAGAAGTAGTCGGACGCTTTATGTGTCCTCATTTGGTAGCCTTTTAGATATTTTTTGAGAATCTAACCTGCCGTCTCATACGCTATCTATCGCTGATACTCTTTTCTCTTCAATGACGCTCTTTTCACTTCGAATACTTCTTTAACCTTCGATAGAATTGCTTTACTGCTCTAAAAATATGTTTGTGGCAGAGAAATCAACGAGAAAAAATCAACAAACATATTGTTTCTTCTTCATGTGTTTGCCTTTCTTTCTTCATAGCAAATCGACCGATGCTGTCAGTCCTCATTTTAAGAATGTATATTCTTGAGCTTTCCTAAAATTTTCATCAGACCTCGCAGTATACTCCGGGAAAATGTGGGTTTGATGACGAAACAAATGTTTGATTTCACGCTCCAAATAAAACAAAACTTCAAAACTTTTTAACAATATCTTTTCCGTATGATACTTTGGCTTGTTGGCTTGTTCACCTACTCTACGGCATGTTCTCTTGTCTTTTGTCATACACACACGGGGCATTAACTTATCATTGACCGCCATGATACAATGAAGTCCCTTTTGCCTTAATTTAGTGAATTTGACCATGAATCTCAGTGGCAGTGCATGATCATTCTTCTGCACATTTGCTTCGTTGCCTCATTAAATTTTCTTTTGGTGGTAACTTTCATAATTTCTCATGATTTTTGCTATCATGTCATTTATTTTCAATTTTTCGAGTTGTTGTCTCATGCTTCCTGTATGAGTAAATCGATTAACCTAACGTACTCATTTGTCCGCTGTCTCTCGCTTTTGTGTACTTTTAGATCTCTGTCGAGCTTAGCCTAATAGTAACTCTCTCTCGCTAAAAAAATCACTGAATTGATGTGAAAAACATCATGGATGGCTTCAATTACATTATTCCATAGGTAATTTTTAATATATGATATCTTTATCCTTGAGATTTAATTCTTTTCGAGAGCTGCTGTACCTCTTCACTCAATGTGGGCTTGTTGACACCGCTCATGTGGTCAAGACTATCCTGGACGAGTTGATTTGCTCTGTCTTTCTGTAAATATTTTCACATATTTGTCAGATCTGTTGATTTCATTGGTCTTCGAGGACATCTCTTCCATTGCCTTTACTAGTTTATTGTTTTCATTTGCCAAGGTATGCAACACCGTTGTAGAGGATTCGATTCACCGAAGTTGTTGAAGAAGGCACTGCGCCTCTGCGGTGCCTGATGGCGCGTTTTGGTGCCAGCTACTCTCCTAAATTGGAAAGATGGCAGTTCTTGTAACGACTGCAGGATGACAGTGGGAATTATTGGTTCCTTAATGTCGCCTTCACTATTGCGAAAACTTGGTCCATTTGTACTTCCATCTCCTTAATTTGAAGTGAGTTGCCAGCATCGAAACTCATCATTTCATATTTTTCTTTCTTGATATTGTAGCAAACTTTTCTGTCCTGAGGATGCTCACCTTGAGGAATCTTTAGTTGTTTCCTCAAAGCCAGTATGTCCCTCATTTTTCTTTTAACCAATGCTTTTCTGTCGCTTTGATGTTTGTAGGATCGGATCCTCACTCGCGATACTAACTTTCTTCAAGGCCTTTATCATTAGATCCTTTGCACATGATTAAGCTTTATCCATATTCATTTGGTCCTACACATTACAAATGGCATTTTGAAGCCTATGAGCACTCATGTATTTTATTGGCGCTACGTGGAATACATCATCTCTGAGGTTTTCTCATGAAACTCAACTACGGTCTAACTCATGGATTTTATACGTGGCATACCTTTCCATATCGACCTTTTTGCTGGTCATCCGCTTTATCTTTGCTTGCGTCGTGGGCGTAACAAACTCACCTTAATCGATTTTGCAAAGTTTGAATAACTCGTAGTCATTTGATAGGAACTCTATTTTGGTTACTCGGGCTTTTTGCTTCAAAAAGTCGAGAATATGTTTCGAGCTTTTGATTTCCTCATTCTTCAAATTTTATTTGCTTGTATTTTTCCTTAATATCTAAATCCTTCTCCTGAGTTGAATGTGAGAGGACAGCCTCCATACTTTGTTGCCTTTCCAATTTATTCATGTATATTCATTATTCAATTGTTATTCATTCCGATTTAGGCCCACTAATGATTATAGTGGCTACATTGAGTCTCTTCGTCTATGTAGTGTTGGTATTCGAGGTCTATGTTTCTTCAACATCTGTGTTACTTTGCCTTTAGTTCTGTATCCAGCTTTTGGTCTCCTTTTGTAAATGATTTTAAACTTTTCTCTCGTTGTAGTTCTGCTGATGATAAGCTCTTCTTCTTCTCGATTCTCTAAAGTGGATGTCTCAGCCGTTTGGAGGGCACGTATGTGACTAGTATTCCTTTTTGTTTAACGTTTTTCTCCGTTAAAGTATTTTCCAACCCACTCCAATTTGATTATAAAACTTCTCTTTGCTCACGGATTTGACTCATGGATAAAGGGTGTCAAATTACATTTTACCCTTATTTTACTTAAGACCCCTCGTGGATCATAATTCCATGGGAAAGATTTCTTCTGATTTATATTCTAAAGTAGTTGACTTGTCGCTTCCTCCCATCTCTTTGATTACATATGAAAGGCCCAATTTTATTTTTTGAGCTAGAAATTGGGTATCTTCGTTCCAAGGAACTAATTGGAATACGAATTTAAGATCCGCCTAATGCACTCTAGAGAGAAAGATCTCTCATCGATGGATGCTTTGGGAATTTGTAAGGTAAACAAGTTGGAGCCAAAACCTACGGTTTCTGGTGAATTTCTCTACATAAATACCAACAACCTACTTTGCTTTGCTACGATAGTCGCACGTATTCTCTTCATTTCCCTCCTTTCGATTCTAGGCTTCTCTTCCGTTTTTGTCAAGATGAGCCGGTCGATGAGACTGTACAAAAAACTACCGCAAGCTCGCGAATAACTAAATTATGTGCCTTATTTTCCTAAAGTGTAGATTGTCCAAAGCACTGGTCGAGTAAAGGTTTTCATACTATATCAAACCACGAAAGTGAGTGGAAACTTCTGCGGTTGGAGAGAGAAAACAAGTGGAAAAGATAGAGGTATATCTAAATATTCCTTCCAAAGTGCAAATTAGTCAATTGACAGTGAACGTCTATCGGGTATAAAATTAGCATAGCGAAACACAACTAAAGGTGGATGTCCTAGAAAAGGTGGAAAAAGAAATCCTAGTGATAGACTCATTAGTGTGCTCACCGAGCTACCCATATGATACGAAGGAAAGCATGGAGATTACATGCCTCGAACTCTGTCGAGAACTTGAGATTGAATATGGAGAATAAAATTTGCAATTTCAACATGGAGAGGAATGAAAGTCCGGAAAATCATAAACCTTTTACGAAAGTCTAAGTTAATGTATACTGGTGAGGGCTTCAAATAGATAATGGCAACTCTGCTGAGATCAGCTGAAGTTGCAACATTTGGTTTATAAGACCTACGCATTAATGGTAAATAGGACCCTTTTCTTTTATTTGCACCCAAAGTAGCTCTTTGTCTCGGGAATGTAGTACTTAGGGACACGACACTAATAATTTCTTGACAAGGGTCGGGTCTGGAGGACCACATATTTGGGCAAATTGGATTCCTCGAACATGAACATCTTCTCGATCTCATCTAGAAAATTTTTCAAAACACCAATTAGAGTACATTTCTCCACGGAAATGAACCCAACTACAGGATCACCTATGTTTGTAGTCAATATCGAGCTAGAGGAATATGCTCAAATGCTCAAGAACCTGGGGTTGTAATGGGTTGACTATAATTAGCGTATTTGGAGTCATGGTAGGGAGTTTTCTTTTAGAGTTTTTGAACCTTCATATTTTGTTTGCACTCCATTTTTTAGGCATTTTTAAGCTTTGGCTTATGAGATTTAAAAGCTGTCATGAGCAGGCAATTTTTACTATAATAGAGGCTTGATTAGGCAATTTCAGCAGAAATAAATTGTTCTTTTGCTTTATACTCTCAATTCAGGTTTCTCAAGTCAAGTTCCGAGGGCTTTAAAACACAGATGCTAAAAGAGAAAATAGGTTTTCTAAGTTTTTTGCAGCGAAAAAGGGCTTAAAACTCCGTTTGGAATGATTTTTCGAGAAGACAAATGGCACCGCGGAAGGGATTTGCGGTCTTTAAAGCTTGAAATCGATCATTAATCCGTGAAGAAATGATAATTTTCTTTGAAAATAGTGTGAAACGGAACAACTAGGGTTCTGCGTGAAAAGTTTCCCGAGTTTTTCCTATTTGCTGGGACTCTTGGGAAATCTTAATTTCATCGATTTCTTAATAACATATCTTTCTCTTTCTTTTGAAGGTTTTTTTGAATTTTGTTACTGCAGCTTTTAAAGTCTTGGAAAGAAATACATGTTTTTGATGCGGGTATCGATTTTAAAAGTTTTCAGCGGTCCTGCGGTTGAATCGATGAATTTCCAATGGTCGGTCGGGAGAAAGTGTGGCTCCTTAGAAATTTTTTTACGAGTTCTTTGGTGAATTTAGGAGGTTAAAGCATACAAAATTGGCATCGCGGAAAGTGCAGAGCATAGCGATTCGCGTGAAGGAAACAATGAGCTGCTTTCGTGCGACAAAGTAAAGTAGAACATTCACATCCAAAGGTTTAATAAACATTTGCAGGTGTATTAACCCCTGTCACGTCACGTCGCATCACATTGAAGTGATTTTGGAAAGCGGTGTAAATGAGGTGAAAACTAGGTTGGTTATCATGTTGCTTTTTAGTGGTGAGCAGTTTTAAGCCAAACCTCACGTTAATCGTATCGAAGAGGCCATGTGGAGGGAGGGGCTCAATGTCGGAACGCCTATTTCATGTGGCTTTTGCCTCGTCGGTCGGGCATGTAATTCATACGCAGTATCAAAGCCGTCGGCTGCTCGGACCTGTGAGGTATATGTGAATAGTCATGATTGTTTAAAAGAGTTGCATGGAGCGGCAAAGGTGGGGCCAAGGGCTTTTGATATATAATTGCTATGGTTTAATATGTGATGGGGCTTATGGTAGGTCAAAAAACTTTATCGGAAATGGCACAGGTTTAAATGTAGCATAAAACATAAAGAATGTGATTTAAGGATGGTATATGCGGGTTTATAGTTTTTATTTAAAAAATTTGTTAAATGTTTAAAATATGTGGCACAATAATATATATTTACATAGCTTCTTTAACCATTTTTATAGTTTAAAAACTATAAAGCGAGATATTTGAAATAACAATAATCTTTTAGACCTAAAGGGGATTTATATTTCTGAGTTTTTTCGTTTATGCACATGGGATAATATACTTTGGTCAAAATTTTATAATAGTGGGTTTTTGGGGTATTTAGACATAAGGGAATTAATAACTAGGAAAGGGTATTTCTTAGATTTAATAAAATACGTTAAAATTCAATATGAAAGGAGTAATGTACGTGAAAACAAAATACATGTTATCTCTAAGTATCATATATAAAATCAAGTATTGCTCATCTTTATATTTCTTTTCAATAATACTTAGGATAAATGTGATTTTGTGGGTTTTTATGAGATGCTTGGTGCAAGGGATGAAGTTACTCTGACTCTAGGATTACAATTTAACTAAGTAAGAATGTGTCTCTACTTAGGGAAAAATGAGATTTTAACACATGGATGAAGGGTAAATGAGGATTTGGCATAAGAACTCAATATTTTTAACTAACCAGATCAGGTAGAGCCTTGGGTCAGGATCCCAACAAAATTCAAAGAAATGCTCTAAGCCTCGTTGACCGGTAGCCAGAGCTACGTCAAAGTGCTCATGAAAGGGGAATTAGTGATTTTTCTCGAAGTGATGTGTGTTACATGATTTCTCCACTCCTTTCTACCTACCCAACTTCCATTTCTGTACATCTTCATTTTTCAGGGTGAATTTAGGCTTTCAACTCAAAGCATTTTCTTTCAAAGCATAAAACTAATCTAAATCTACCTTGTTCGTCCGAGGGGCTCGGTACTAAAGCTGTTGAGCTCCTTATTATTTGCTACCTATCTGTTGATTTGTCAAGTTTAAACTAACAGACAAATATTTGTTCTCTACATAAAATATGAAATTGAAACATGAAAATTTAAGATTAAATTGTTTAGCTGGTCATGGATTACGGCATTTGTCGACACTGCTGCACATAATCATTATTCTCGCGAAAAGAAAATAAAAGTAGTGGCACTTTGGATTTTCTCACTTTCGTTTGTATACTTTTCTTTTCGTTTATATTTTCTAAGTCCTTTGATCTTTATTTTTAAGGACTTTTTATCCCATTTTTGATTTTTTATTATTTTCGATTTGTTTTTCAAAAACATGGGAAAACCAATCGAAAGCAAGGCATGTACATATTTACAAGACCATCAAATTCAATTGCAATTTTATCAACCCTATTATTATGAGGACCACTAACTGTGGATCGTGCATAAATTTGATAGAGGTTCGATCGAAGAGAAAAATGAAAATTAAGAAATGGAAAATGTCGAAAATCTGATCATGAGCGTATCATTGAAGATGGCATTCATTTGGAATTTTTGATTGAACTACCGCAACGACTTCTGCCTCTTTGGATTATGTTTTAGAACTTCCGAACTCAACCAAAAATAGAGTTGCCTTGTTATGTTATCCTGTGCAAGTGTTTGCACATGCACAAATTGTTTTGGTACACGCGCGTCAGGATCAGCTGAAAGCAGATTTTCTACACATGCATTGATGAAAAATGTTGCAATGTATTGGATATATGTATGTGTGTGTGTGTGTGTGTGTGTGTGTGTGTGTGTGTGTGTGTGTGCACGTATCTGTGTGTGCGTGTGCGTGTACGACGATTAAATTGCATTTAAGTAGTTAAATACTATGTACGCATTTGACGATAAATGTTTCATGTCACCATATATATATGTTGCGGAATGCAATTAAGCTGAAAGTAGTTTTTCTATGTGCATCGATGAAAAATGTTGCACATATTGCATATATATATGGCTGAATGTGACCAGTCTCATGGGATGGTAAAAATTATGTGAAATGCAAATAAATCATCCACATTATAGTTTTGTACGAAGACTTTCCGTACAAGAGACCGATGCACCGCGAAACTTCTGGTGGGATTTGACCCACACCTCTATTACGATAGAAAATCTAGTACAAAATTATCTTCGATCAATGAGCTCTGGATAAGTGTTCTAGGCAATCAACTGAAAGTAGCTTTTCTATGTGCATTGATGAAATTGTTGCACGTATTGGATATATGTGTGTGTGTGTGTGTGTGTGTGTGTGTGTTCTAGAATGCAATTAATTGTTCAAGTAGTTTTCCCATGTACATTGAAGAAAAATGTTTCACGTACTAAATATATATGTTCTAGAATGAAATTAATGAAAAGTAGATAAATTATATATACATTTAAGAAAATTAGCTTAATTCTAATTCATCTTTGATGAAAAATGTTGAAGTACTGGATATATATGTTCTAGAAAGCAATTAGCTATTCAAATAGCTTTTCTATGTGCATTGATGAAAAATGTTGTACAGATATATATGTTCTAGAATGAAATTAGTCAAAGTGGCTACACTATACATGTGCATTGATGAAAAATAATATGGACATATATATATGTACATTATAAGGGTGCATTTTATAAATTTTTATGATTGTTTTCAACACATCTATGCAAGACCTAGAATCTTGTGAGTTGTTTATATATATATATATATATATATATATATATATATATATATATATATATATATATATATATATATATATTGTGCTTCGCAACATTACTTTCACATGCAAATGTACTTCAACCATCCAAAACTTGAGTTTTTAAAAACTTTTTTATTATATCAAAAATTAGTTCACATGTCATTCCACGCATGGATTTCAAAACATCCAATACTTTAACATTATATCACATGCCAAATGTGAGATCTAAAGCCATCCAAAAATTAAGTTTTAACTTTAACAAAAATTATAGAGATCACAACATTACTTCACACAAAGCCAAATGTACTTCATACCATCCAAAACTTGAGCCATGAAAAACTTTTGATTATACAGTTACTTCGCATGCTAGTGCCAATTGTAGTTCAACTATCCAATAATGACATTTAACATTATATCACATGCCAAAATGTAGAGATCAACCATCCAAAACATAATTTTTAATTTAACAAAAAATTATAGATCACAACATTACTTCACATGCCAAATGTGCTTCAACCATCCAAAACTTAAGTTTTAAAAACAAAACAAATTATAACACAACATTGCACACATGCCAAATGTAGTTACATTAATTTATAGATCACAACATTACTAGTAGTTCAACTTATCCAAAACTTAAGTTTTAAAAACCAAACAAATTATAGCACAACATTACTTCACATGCCAAATGTACTCTCAAAATCCATCCAAAACTTAAGTTTTAAAAACAAAACAAATTACAACACAACATTACTTCACATGCCAAATGTAGTTCACATGAAATATGTCCACTGCGAATCTACACAAATATCAAGTATCAAGTTATATATATATATATATATATATATGACTACATCTAGATAATATATAAAAATAAATTTTGAGCCCAGGAATCTCAATCAAATATAGAAATCATCCATCAAATATAGATGGATGTAGTGTCTTTCCTGCGCCGCATTCTCAATCACGCGCTATCTTCGCGAAGCATGGAACCCATACACAAATGCACGTATCAAACATTAAAATTTGATGTTTTAAAAATGAGTGAGAATATATGAGAACTTTCGTGTAAAAACACAAACATATTATGCAATACCTCGCGTTGCCTCCTCCAACAGTAGAATTGTATAATATATATATATATATATATATATATATATATATATATATATATATATATATATATATATATATATATTCAATTGAATTTTAATATATATATATATATATATATATTATAGACAACTTGTTCAAAGATTGAAATGTTGTGGATGTTCCTGTCTCCAATCACAAGCTAGAGTCCATGGAGAAAGATCCTACATAGAAACCTAAAATTTAGAAAATTTAATTTAAAAGTACAAACATAACTCAAGATCAAGATCCGAGTTTGTAATAAAACTTTTAAACTTTAATTTGTAAATTGTAAATTAAAAACATATGTATTTAAAAGTGAAAATGAATACTTCTATAGTTGGATTTGGCACATCTATCACATCTCCTAAGAGGAGAGCTCCAAAATAAAATCTCCGAAAAACCCAAATCAAAAAATTTAAAAATAACTCAAGATATGATATACATATCTCATTTTTTAATAGAGGAAATTTTTGAGATGAAATATATATAACTTAAAAACACACTAAATTTTAAATGTGAAAATTTGTCCTTACTTGTTGTGAACCTAGCACATCTCCTAAGGAATTAGAAGGTAAATCTCCTACGAAAGTAGAAGGTGAATCTCCTAAGGAAGAGAAGAAGGTTACGCCATCCCAAAAACATCGGACAAAATCGACGTTGTTAAAACATTTTCATTATATATACAAGAAAATGTGCTACATGTACACAATTATTTATTTTTAAAAATATCAAGTTTAAAAACACTAACATTTTGCCAATATATCTTGATGGAGAGACTTACATCTTGATTGTTTTGAACCCTGAGGCTCCGAACATGATAATAACATTTTCTCAATTTCACATCGGTCGGCAGCAACTGCAGAAATGGTGTTAACATTAATAATACATTTTTGTTAGATTAATGCGCTAAATAAATGTCTAGACGCACACACGCACACACATATATGTATGTACGTATGTATGTATGTATTTAATACAAATTGTATTTATGTGTTAAAATAATGTGATCCTAACCACTAACACATACAGCTCCCATGCCCTCTTTCTCATGAACAATTAGGTCATGCCAGCCATGCAAATGATTCTTTGCATGTGTTTTCAGATCTTTAACACTCAGTGTTGTCAATGTCTTCATCTACATAATAATACCAGAACTTGGTGGCATGCATTCTCACGTGCTCTTTGTCAGTCTGCGGACAAACATCGTACTCCACCATTTCAATCCATCGTGAACATTATTGATGATGGCATCCCTTTCTTCTGCGACTAATTTGAGAAGTGGCTTCCATCTCTGTTCACGAAATTTTTGACACCACCGTGTCGAGTAACCAATGGTGGCTCGGGACGAGGCAACACAACATCACGCCTGGCGCCCCTATGGACACACACACCCACCTTTTCGCAGACCAAAAATTTGAGAGGGCCAGGTCATCGTAGTGGGCTTACATCTCCAAAAATAATTCTACATAAAATAATTTTTGCCAAAATAAATCCTTTTGCACTCCATGGAGTCTTCCATAATCCGCAAGATGTACTATCATACAAATAGTGAGGTAGCTACATCAAGGTGCTTGAAAATATTGCACCTTTAGCATCTTTCTTTTTGGCCCTTTCTTTAAAATTAAAACATAGACTTTTGGGTAGGCATTGTTGTTGTCACTCTTTCTCTAACATCCTCCCATTTACTCGGTCCCATCATGCTCCTTTCTTTTCTCTACAACGTCCAAAGAAATGTCCTGGTTAGCCCAAGCTTTTGGTGCACACATCTACCAGTTTTCCTAAAGAATGTTAACTATTTCCAAGCTTTGTCGACTCTCGCGAGGACGATCCACACACACCAGATCTCTCCGTGATATTGCATGAAGGAAAGGACACCTTTTCCGAGGTGCATTTCACCGCATGTCTTCTTTCCCACGTATATCGAAAATGTCGGGCCGAATATGTCATGGTGGGTGTGACCACCTTCTTGAATGAAAGAAATTTCGCCCTTTTCATCTATTTTGACCAAAATTTGGAGCATATTTTTCAGCCTATGCATCAATATATATAATTTTTTATAATATAAAAAACACATTTAAACAAATTTATACAAATTAAATGAAAAAAATTATTCAAATTGATGGAAACCTCGATGTGGTTGAAGCTAACATCTTTCCCCACACGAAAGCGTCGAGAACCAAAATGATCCTCACGAGAACCAACACCACCAACCACTTATCGGCCTGCGGGGGAATAAATATCACCACCTTCACACGACCTTCTAGCGCTTTGACAGATGTCCCTCTGAGGGGATTTGAACCACCACCAACCTCTCGAGACAAGAGAGAAGCTTTCATAACCCACATGAATTTATAATCAATTGAAAAAATGCATACATACATATAAATACACGTACATATTCATTGATTAAATTGACGGAAACATACCATGACCGGGTGAACCACAGGCGTGCTCCATGGATGGAAGTAAGAGACACTTCTCCTCTTATCTCCTAAAAAAATATAAACTTGGTAACAACTAATGTAACTCACAAATTCGATAAAAAATCAATTCCATATGTACACACATGTATGGGAGATTTCACACTATATTTAAATACCATGAACATGCCCATCGATCCTCGATCTCTCTCGTAGAGATATGTAGGATTCTTTTTCATCTTTCGGCGTTCATCCTCCATGATATATATGGATATATCTACAATGGACATATACAATTATTTTTTAAATTACTATTTAAAACAAATCAAAATAAATTTCAAAAAAATTAATGTAAGTTAGTGTACACAAATTATGTAAAACACAACTTTCAAAGCACTAACTGATGTGTGAAACTCAATTTAAGCAAAAAAAATTTATAAAAATGTTAAGTTCACCAAGTTGCGCTTTACATGGTGGGAGAACACTTGGTATATAATTGAAAAAAAACACATGGTCATTAAAAAAATATGCACTGAAAATCCATTTAAACAAAAAACAATTTGAAGTCCTCACATTTTTAATTTTATAAAAATGTGAAGTTCACCATGTTGCAAATGTCAAGTTCACCATGTTGTGCTTTACATGGTGGGAGCACACTTGGTATATATTTGAAAAAACATACATGGTCATTAAAAGAGACTCATTTATAAGTAAAAAACACACACATATCAAAGATATGTTACATTGTCCATCAATAAATTTTGAAGGAGATCGTCTCAACACTAATTCATCTTTGAGATATGAATATTGAATTTTGAAGAAGGGCGTCTCAACACTAATTCATCTTTGAGATATGAATATTGAATTGGAATTGCCCCATATAATACTAATTCATCTATTAATTCATATTTGATAGATTAATCTTGAATTGTAATTTCCCCACACAATAGATCAACGAGACATCTTATTAACATTTGTACAATGCCTTATACTAAAAAATTTAAAATTGGCTAACAATATTGTTTTCTTTTCCATGTAGTTGTTTTAGCCTTTCGTCCTTAACTTGGTACACGTCTTTCATATGGTTGCACACAAGTTCGAATTAGTGAAAACTACAATTCTATTTGATCCATACTCCCTAGTTGTTCCCAAGCCTTCTATCAATGCAATATGATATGCCTCGTTGTTTGTTGTTCTTCCCAATATATTCATTTTTCCTTTGGAGGACCTTTCTAGTCGCAATATTGGAAATCACATATGTAACCTCACCGTTTCACACAGATTGGGATAGCAAGAAAATTCTATGCATAGTTTCCATTTTTCAACCATATTTTAATGGTTTTCTTATCTCTCATTAAATAAAAATAAAATAAAAATAAAAATAAAATAAAATAAGAAATTTCAATAAGAAATATATATTAAATTGGAAATTTATTGCAAATACGTAAGATAAATGACACGAGATCATGAGATAAATGACATGTGTGCATGGTTTGTCTTAAAGTTTGAATTAAAAAATCTAGCAGTGAGAATTCACATCTAGAATTAATGGGAGGAAGCCTTTAGTTTGTGGGAGAACTACACACGCACACAGCTTAATTTCTTTAAAGGTGGTTGTGTGTGTGGATATTAAAATGAAGAACTTCTATATTTAGATCTATTCTAGAGACTGAGTGTAGGGGCATTTACTAGATACATGTCACCTTTCACAAAATATGAGATCCGCAGGCCATGCCGCTCGACGGACTTCTTCCTGTAGAACTTGTAGAAGTTAAACACTACCCAACCCAGTTCTACCCTATGAAGGGTGTAGAGTGACCCGTTAGAAATCACTCACACTACTTTACTAGACATGAGGGTGTAAAGAGAATGCATTTGTTTCACATTGGATATTGAAAAATGAAGAACTTCTATTTAGATCTATTCCGGATGTTGATCGTGGGGGCATTTACTAGATATGTCACATTTCATAAAGGATAAGATCCGCAGGCTACCTGGCCCTTTTCACATTCTCTCTCGCCTATAGAACTTGTAGAAATTAACACTACCTATCCCAATTATGCAAAGAAGGTGTAGAGGACTCCGTGGAGGTCACTCACACTACTTTAGGTAGACATAAGGGTAGTACAATAATGCACTGCATTGAATATTTTCATTTTAAATTGAGAATCTGTTTGAAACAATTACCTACATAAGGTTAAAACCTATGTTTTGTATCAAATCACATTTGGTTTCCAATGGGAAACCTTTTAAAGCTAGTGTGTTTTTCTCAAAGTGTGATACACCCCATTAAAATGGGAGAGTATATATCAAAATGATTCCGATTGGTGTAATAAAACATAGATGCACAACTCAATGAGCATAGTTTTGAGACGTAAAAGTCCAAAATGGAAGAGTTGTTTGTGAACAAATATCAATGCCACCATGGATATATACTTGCCTACCAAACAGAGATTTTTCTAGAATGATGTCCAGCTAAGATAGAAAGAAGGGAAAGTATCCACAATTATATGTTAATGTGCATGGTGTGTTTACATGAATATTTTTTCATTTCATTAAAAATCTCATTTAGAAACAATTAACTATATAAGGTTAAAACCTATGTTTTTGTATCAAACTTGGTTTTTCTGAAATGTTGTTTGTGAACAAATATCAATGGATCACTTGCGGATATAGATATGCTTCATTAAAAGGGATTTTTCTAGAAGGATGTCCACTAAGTTGGAAAGAAGGGAAAATATCACAATTACATGTTAATGCATGAAGCTTTATGTTGGAATATTTTTTCATTTTATTAAAAATATATTTGAAACATTAACTATATAAGGTTAAAACCCCATGAGCTATCAAATTACTTTTGGTTTCAATGGGAAACTTTTATGGCTAATGAAGTCTTTTCTTTGGAAATGATCACTGTGGTGTAATAAAATAGTTTCGAGTAGTTTAAAGATATAGATGCACAACTCAATGAGCATAGTTTTGATATATATTAGTCGCAAAATGGAAATAGTTGTTGGTGAACAAATATGAGTGGATCGCTATGGATATATCTTCTTCATTAAAAGGGATTTTTTCTAGAAGGATGGGCTATAGTTGGAAAGAAGGGAAAATATCACAATTGTATGTTAATGCATGTGATTTGCATTGAATATAAAAGGTTTTTTCTCTCTCTCATTGTTTGAGACCATGGATATGAAAATGAAAAACGCTGCTATTTAGATCTATTCGAGACCAATTGTAGGGGCATTTACCAGATATGTCACCTTTCATAAAATATGAGATCGAGAGTCTTTCGTGGATTTTACGGACTACTTGCCTACAGAACTTGTAGAAGTTAACACTACATATCACAATTATACCTTACGAAGGGTGTAGAGGGACCAGCGGAATCACTCAAACTACTTTACACATAGACATAAAGATTGTGTAAGAATGCGCATGTTTTAAATTGAATATTTTTCTATTTTAAATTAAGAATACTGTTGAGACAAATATACATATGTAGGGATTAAAACCTATGTTTTGTATCAAAACACTTTTGGTTTCAATGGGGAAACTTTTATGGCTAATTTGTGTTTTTTTCTTGAACGCGATGCACCTCGTTAAAATGGGGAGATATCTCTGAAATAATTTCTGTGGTGTAACAAAACAGTTGGGATAGTTTCGTATATAGATGCATAAATTCAATGAACATAGTTTTTGAGATATATAAGTCCAAAATGGAAGAGTTGTTTGTGAACAAATATCAGTTGGATCACTATGGACATATCTCTGCTCTCATTAAAAGGGATTTTTCTAGAAGGATGTCCACTAAGTTGGAGGAAAGAAGGGAAAGTATCACACTATGTGTCAATGTGCATGTGTTTTAAATTGAATATTTTTCATTTTATTAAAAAACTATTTGAAACAATTAAGCTGTAGAAGGTTAAAACCTATGTTTTGTATCAAATCACATTTGGTTTCAATGGGAAACTTTGTATGGCTAATGTGTTTTCTCGCGAAATGTGACACACCCCAATAAAATGGGAGACATGTTAAGAAATGATTCCTACGTGAAATAAAATAGTTTCAAGTAGTTTAAACATATAGATGCGTTAAATTCAATGAGCATGGTTTTGAGATATATAAGTCCAAAATTGAATAGCTCGAAATGATTCCTATGGTGAAATAAAATACGTTTCAATTATTTTAAAGTTATAGATGGCATAAATTCAATGAGCATAGTTTTGAGATATGTAAGTCCAAAATGGAATAGTTTTTGGTGAACAAATATCGGTGGATCACTTATGGACATATTTGCTTCACTAAAAGGGATATTTCTATAAGGATGGACTAAGTTGCCATGAAAATATCACAATTATATGTTACTGTGGTCATGTGTATTTTTACATTGAATATTTTTCATTTTATTACAAATCTATTTTCGAACACATTAACATAGTGTAAGTTTTAAAACCTATGTTTTGTATCAAATTACTTTTTCTACGTTTATGTGTTTTACGTTGAATATTTTTTCATTCTTATTAAAAAGCTATTTGAAACAATTAAACTACTGTAAAGGTTATAACCTATGTTTTGTATCAAATCACTTTTGGTCTCAACGAAACTTTTATGGCTAATGTGTTTTTCTCGGGAAATTTGATACACCCCATTAAAATGAGATATCATCGAAAATACGATTCCTATGGTGTAACAAAATAGCTTTCAAGTAGTTTAAAAATATAGATACATAAACTCAATGAGTATGAGTTTTGATATGACATAAAAGTCCAAAGATGGAAGATGTTTGTTTGTGACAGATATCGGTGGATCACTATGGATATATTTGCTTCATTAAAAGGGATTTTTCTAGAAGGATGTCCACTAAGTTGGAAAAGAAGGGAAAATATCGCAATTATATGTTAATGTGACGCGTTTCACATCAAATATTTTTCATTTTATTAAAAATCTATTTGAAACAATTAACTTATGTAAGGTTAAAACCTATGTTTTAGCAACCAAACCACTTTTGCTTTCAGCAGGAAACTTTTGTATGCTATACGTTTTTTTCTCAAAATGATTCCTATGTGGTGTAATAAAACAGTTTTTGCAAGTAGTTTTTAAATACATAGACGCACAACTCAAATAGGCATGGTTTTGAGATATAAAACTCCAAAATGGAATATTTTGCTGGTGAAAAAATAACAGATGGATCACTATGGGATATATCTCTACTTTCATTAAAAGGGATTTTTCTAGAAGGGATCGGACTAAGCCGAGAAGGTAAAATATCACAATTTTTTGAGTCGTGATCTTATAAAAGGTTTTCACTGAAGTCCATCCCTAATACTATTTCACGTGAGACCACATTCCCAAGCCCACCCATCTGTGTACCTAAGAGCGAAGCCATAGTAAAAGCAGGTCTGTTTCATATTCTCACTTTAACACATATGAGATTCAGGTATCATTTAGAATTTGCTATATGGTAGAAATACGTATAAGAGAGTAATCCTTAGCATAGATCTACTTTTGACTTTAAGGAATAAAGGGAATAGAAAATTTTATCTTAGGAGGTAGAACTAAAGCCGTCTATAACCCACAAAAGAAACCATGGCCCGTAGTAGGCATCACATGCAAACACAAGTTACTCCCGAGGTTTGAGGAAACACCTACCACATCATCATACAGTCAAACCACCAAGCAACCCATCTCTAGGATTCCCCATAAGGGATGAACATCATATGTAATGATTGGTTTTATCTCCAAGGTCAAAAGGAGAATCAAAGTTAGGATGGGAATTAGAATAGAAATTGAGCAAGACCATGACCTTTTACGATATTGAATGAAGGTGAGCGACCACAGATATCATGAAGGAAGTTGAAGTGAATATTGTGATACGAAATACTAAAATGAAAAATCAAAGTTAGGAAGTTAGGAAAGGGAATCGGAATAGAACTAAGGTAATATCATGACCTTTTACCTAATATTGAATGAAGGTGAGCAACCATAGATATCATGAAGCGAAGTTCAAGAAATGCTGATGACAAATATGAAATTTCTTTTTGGCAGTAGGCTTAAATTCTCGACATGATTTAAGAAATATTATATTTTTTGAAAGAAGATTTCGCGTGATACGAATTATTATCTGTGCAATGCTTAAATTCATGAAAATATCATGAAAATGTGTGGAATGTTATTCATGTGCACAGCGTAGATCATGACAACGTACTTTTCCTTTTCAGATGATCCAACCCATGAGATGCTAGTATGATAAGAAATATCCCAAGAGTGTTGACATAACGATGTATGAAGTTGTCCAAACAACAACATATTCTCCAAAATGCTGCTATCAAGACAACTAAATTACTCGCTAAAACAACAGTCGGTACAGACTCCAAAACCACCACAGCCTTTTCCAAAATTAGCTAATCCAAAAGGCATGCACGACTACGAAACAGCTTTGAAAAATACTAAACTCTAAACAACCATAGATATCATGAAGGAAGTTCGAGAAATATGCTGATAAAGAAATATTAAATATTTTTTGGCAAAGAGACTTAAATCTCGAGCATGACGAAGAAATATTATCTTTTTGAAGGAAGTTCGATGTGACAGAAATATTTTCTTATGAGACGTAAATTCATGAAAAGATCATGAAAAGGTGGAATATTTATTCGTGCAACAATAATCCGAGATCATGATAGCCACTATGTTCCTTTCTAGAGGACTATTGATCAACTCATGAAATTCTCGATACGACAAGAAATACTGTACTGTTTGAAGGAAGCAGGCTCGGATCGCAAAGCGAAAGAAAGTATGTTAATTAGTCCCATCCATAGTGGGTAACCTTTAGAGAAAGATATTAAAATGTGATAAATCTCTGGCGCGATGCGTGTACATAGCACCACTGTCACCTTTTTTCATGCCGAGATGCGTCAACACCTCTCACTTAGGCTCGTATTGTCTATGACACGCTATATGCTAAGGTTGAAATTTTCCCAAGGATTTGGTAAATGTTACCGATATATTACAACCTATGTCAAATAGTTAATATGCACATCATAACAAAGAAAAAAATTCAATTTATGTTTGAGATATACACTAATGGATTCTTGCAAGATCTATATATCCCAACCTAAAAATCCAACAATGTATATCCCATTCTATAGTATGTTATCATGATAATGTCTATCCTAATATATATAGCATTTATTACAATCATATGCAGCATTTATATCGCTGTCATGTGGTATTCGCTTTAACGCTCTGTGGGAGGAATCCCTTTACACATCATTTTCTTTGGGGAGGGGATGTCATATCATTTTCATTTAATAAAGGAGAAAAACTTTAAGCACCAACTAAAATTTAGTTTACTTTGAAATATGACATATATGAACAAACAAGGAGAAAAGTTCAATCTTGAGTATAATTTAATTTAACTGCTCTGTGAGATATGAACATTCGATTCTTGGCAAAACAATGAGCCAAGTATGTGAAATCATTGCGAGAAAAATGCTACACGATGTTCCTAGAGAAGTGTCAAAATGACATTCAGTCATGAAAGGTTATTTTGTGTTTTGGTGATTCCAAAAGCACAACTCTTGCACGTCCGGTCAGGACAGTCGCCGGATGAAAACAAGTGATCCTTTCACTAAAACATGGTCGTTAATTAGACAAGTTTTGGAGAAGACATACGTACCGGGAGAGTACGGTAGTGAGAAATTGGTCAGCTAATCCAACAGCTCGGCTATCCTTGAAGATGCGAAGACATCGTGGAGAAGACAAAGTCACTGGAACAAAAAAATCAAATTACAAAACAAACTAATGGTATAGAAAATAACAAAATTATACAGAAACTTACCCTAGTGTCGAGGTGAAAATCAACAAAACCTCCCTCCCCGCGTTACGGCACAACACCAAATCAACTAAAATATCGCATGAGATGGATGTGAGCGCTGACACTAGGCAACTAAATCGCGCGATATGGATGTGAGGTGCAACACCCGAAATCCACAAAAATTGCCGCGAGACAAATGTGATGCAACACCAAATCAACTAAAATCACGCGAGAGCAGATGTGAACAATAAACCTAGAACGGCTTTGCGGGCGACATATTTATAAAATAATAGTTCAACTGGAAAAGCTATTTTAAAAGTCAAGAACGAACTTTGTTTTACTGCGTTTTCCAATCTCCCACCAAAAATCGTGCTCCATTGTCGTCACACAGTCGATACGATGTAAATGTAGAACGAGTTTGACGTAGCTTTGAAAAATGTAATCTGAACCTGAACTATCGAGGATTCTACCCCAAATTCTCACAAAAGTGTTACCCACCTTCACATTTTTACCCTATTATTATTATTATTATTATTATTATTATTATTATTATTATTATTATTAATGTTATTAATTTAACTCAATATCTCGAATGCGAGGTGATATAACCGGCACGCTCGACGTCACATCTCACACACACGCAGGGCGAAGACCTTCGCCACCAAAGCCTCACCCGGTGTGGATCCTCAAACTATTGGCCATCGCGTGCATGACCGTACAAAACCGAAGAATGATGTCTCGAGACGATAGAACTGTCACGTCCCGGGGCATCTCGCATCTACCACGTAAATGATCATCATGATTAATCCGTATAGCAATCATCCCCCTTCCTCGGGCTCTGCTCGTGCGAACGAAACCAATGCACATGCCGCATGTAGAAGCCTACTCCGTTTCCTCCACTCCTCCCCACACACATCTGCATAGCCACTTTAAAAGGATGAGCTCTCCAACCCTATTCAACCCATAGTATTTTGCCTCTCACCTTTCTTCGCTTCTCTGCGCTGCGGCATTTCTCTCACTTCAATAGGTTGTGCATCCATAATGTCTGAAACGTTGCACAGCGAAGTCCCTTCTAGATACGGCTGCATCCCTTTTCTTTGCATCTCTCGAGCTATTCCAACCCCAAGCCCCAGCGTTAATTTCCCGCTGTGAGTATCCCTCCTCGGACACACACGCCCTCATTGCACAATGGCTCCCAGAATTTTCTGCAGCAGAACTATCCCGAGGTGGACAACGAGGGCCCTCTCGGCTACTGTCACCATGAGTGATTACACCGACTGCAGTCGACGGAAGGGCTCCCTCCGCACTTTGCGCACGCCGCCAGGCCCCAACCACGTAAAGAGGAAGCAGCGAAAGCGCAGTTCCCGCAAACACGAGGCGCGGCCTGTGGAACCTCCACCACCACTCCCAGAACGCGCTCGCGCCACAAGACCAGCCTAGCTGCCGCTCGGGAGAAGGAATGATGACTCGGACATTTGGGTGATGGATTTTCGATGGGAAACTAGAGGTGAGTCGACGTGACACAGATCCAAACTCCCACCTCGCACGCATCCACGCTCGTAATGCGGTGGCGTATTCGAAGGAAGCCATTGCCGACGCGCTGCCTGCGCGAGGAGGAGGTCGCCGTCGATGACAAGATGAAAAGTGAGAGCCTGCGAGCCACCACGACAACCTTCACGTGTTTTCACCGTCGAAGACTTTCCACTCGGTGGTTTTTGCTTCCACATACCTTTGTGCTACTTAGATACACCGCTGCTACCACGCATAACGTAATTTTCAGCTTTTGCAAAGCTTTTTCTAGCCGCTAGTCTCCTCCTACGAGCGTACCCGACAATCGAGTCACGAAGGCTGGGATTGGCTAAGCACAACATGCCAAACGAGCATGTAGCATATGTATTTATCTATTTTTGAGATGTAATAGAATAGCCTAACTTACCATGAACTTTAATATCATTAATAATTAAAAGTATGATTAGTAATGATTAATTAGCAATAAATTTTTATTTTTATTTTTTTCGTCCGAGTATGTGGTGTTATCTTCTCATCTTAAAAATATACTTTGCAGAGAGCCACCATGCCGTCGGTACATTCGTCACCCTCGAGGGGCATACCATGCCCACAGAACTTGGGCGTTGGGCCAGCGCGACAGCTTACTTACGGTTACTCATCGCAAAGGTACAAAAAAACAAATGCGTAAAGCTGTCATCGAGGAGGTGGATGCGGGGGACGTAGCGGAGGATCCATGAAGAAACAATCCCGAGGGTGCGGTGGTAGCTAATATCGGTCTATTTGAGTCTCGAGGGGCTCGAAGGTGGTCTTGAGAGCGCCCGAAAACTGACGCGGACCCTCCGAGCACGAAAGGTGTACTGCCTACACGTGCTTTTCGAATAATGTTAATGTAATCCACTACTTTCATTCCGACCCTCGTCACTCAGTTTGGCTCTGCGAGAGGTAGCAAGCTGAGTTGAATGCAGTTTGTGGCTACGGTGGAGATGGCATCGAGGGTGCCGTGGCCTTAATTTTTACTGGATTGGGCGAGAGAACACGTGCTGCTATCGTCGAGCGCGTGACTCTTTCGTGAGCCTCGAGGAGAGCCGGTCTTTTAAAAGGGCATGATGATCTGTTCCTCGACTCGGAAACCACCTGGCTGACTGAGCCCGATGCGCTACTCTCTGCGCATGTATGCTTCCTCTCTATCTCACACTTAGCTACATGAATGACCCGAGTTGTTGTTATACTACCCATCCGGGAATCCCACGCTCCACCATAAAACCCTCGCTAATATTAGCTCATACCGAGGCTCATACTCTCCACCTCCTTGCGCTTTTTGTAGATGGGGGACACACAACCATGCCCGGCTTTCCATCTGTCACCTAGGGGAGGTGCAGAGGTTCTACCACCCACGAAATAAAAATGCAGTGGAGTGCAGACTCCCTGCCAGTACGGAGAACCACCCGGGCCGCAACACCGGGGGTTGTTGAGACATTGTCCACGAGCACCGAGCGAAGCACCTCGACACGAGCCACTCTCATATCCACCATTCGAATTTCCATCGCGCCTCTTCATCCTCTTCATGGTCGGCTGCCGCGCTGTTCCGCGGTCGCTGCGATGCCTCCTTGCTTCCCACCATTCGCCGCCACTTCTCGACGTCTGCTTCGCACCGCTGCGTACGAGACGGCCGAGCTAGAAGCCGCGAGCTTGAGAGCGACAAGTGATCGTTGGCATCGAATGCTGCTCAACCTCGACTAATTTGCTCCGCAAAGCGAGATTCACCTTACCAACGTCCTCCATGCGCCTTTAACATGACCACCTTGCCATAAAATCTCCTACTTCCAAGGCTCTTTTACACCACTCGTCATATGCTGGTGTGTTGACTGCGTGGGCGTGTGGCTCGTCGGCAGACGTGCTTTGACTGCACCCACTTGTCCAAGTGATTGGACACCTCTAGCTGGAAGCAATATATTATTATTTTACTTATTATTATTACTATTTATTAAAAAAATAACGCTTTATATGTAAACCTAAGAGAATAATAAAGCCTCGAAAGGTTTTGTATTATAAACCAAGTGAAATAATAAACCTAAGAGATAAATATTATAAAACTAAAGTGATCCGCAAAACCTAGAGAATCAATACTTTAAAACACATGAGATTAGTAAACCCAATTAAATAACATTTTAAACTCAAGCGATTAAATTATGAACTTAAGGAATAATTAATATTATAAATCCAGGGAATAATAAACCCATTTTAAACTCAATGAATTAGTAAATTCAATGATAAATATTATAAAGTGAAACAATCAACAAACTCAAAACATCAATATTAAAAACACAAGAAAGTGTAAAACCACCAATTCTATATTTCCACCCTAAAATTATCATGATTGAACATTCATAAAATTAATATCTCATATTAATAAATATATAATAATAAAAATAAAAATAATAATATTATTAAATAATAAATATTATAATAAAACAATAATAATATTAAAGAATAAATATTATAATAAAAATAATTAAATTACTTTATAATAATATTTAATTATAATATTATTAAATTATTATTATTATGTTTTTAGAGAAGTTATTGTTATATCATTATTACTTATTAAATATTAATAATAATTAATTAATTATTATTATTTATTAAAAATGTGGTAACAATATGTTTATTATAATTAATTATACCAAAGGGATTTATATCAAACCCAAATATTAATATTACAAAGATTATGAATAATATTATACCTAGTGAATACAGAACCCTTGAGATTAGTAAATTCACTGAGATTGATATGTAAACCCATGAGAATAATAAACCCAATAGTTTAATACTAAAAGCTCGAGGGAATAATATTACAGATCAAGGCATTAATATTATAAACATAAGGTATATAAGCCCTGAGACAAATATTATAAACCCTAGAATTATCATGGTTGACCATGGTTGATTTTCATGTCAAACAATATTTGTCACGATGTGGCATTGAACCATGGTTGACCATGGTTAACAGTGCTGATTTTTCGTATTGAGACAATATTTGTGTCGGAATCGTGTCATTCAATCATGTGATGGCCATGATTATAAACCAAAAGATATTTATATTGTACTCCAAGGATTAATGTTATAAACCATATGAATAATGCTATACCTTACGAGAATAAGAACCCTTTGATTAATAAAAACCTAAGGGATTGATATTATAAACCCAATGGAATAATAACACAAAAAGATTAATACTAAAACCAAAAAATATTATAAAACCCAAGGGAATAATATGCGGCGCAAGGAATAAATATTATAGCAAGGTATATAAACCCGCCAAGAAGATTAATAAACCACTAGAGACTGTTAATATTATAACCCAAAAAGCGCTGGTAAATCTGGGTTTAAAAAACACCAATAAGAATTAATGATATACATTTAATATTAATCATAAAATTAATATTCACGTTAATAAATATATTATAATAAAATAACAACAATATTAAAAGACAATTGACCCATAATAAAATTATTGATATTATTATAATTAAAAATAATTATTAGTTTACGAGAATAATGTTAATAAATTATTATTATAATCATTTGAAAATAATTATGGTTAATAATAATAATAATAATTATTATTATTATTATTTTAATTATCAATCTACGAAAAATCACATAAGAATTTTGGAACCAACGCATTTGAACCACAAACTACGCTCATCATCAGGATAATGATGATTATCCTCGAGTTACTCCTACGCGATTGAACTGCAATTTGTAGTTTGAAACGTCGCCGGTTCCTAAAATTCTTATGTATTTCCTGGAAGGTGATAATTAAAATGTTATGGATCACGAGTGCTTGCACTCTCAACTATTATTATTATTATTATTATTATTTATAAGTTAAATTTAATATCATTATTAATTAATAAGTATTATGAGTAATTATTTAATTAATTACAAATAATTAATTTCTTATCATTATTACTATTTATTCAAAACATAACAATTTTATATTATAAGCTTAAGGGAATAATAAATCGATTTTATACTATAAATCTAATGAATTAGTAAAACCTAACAAGATAAATATTGTAAACTTAAAGGATTGGCAATCCTAATGAATTTATAATTTAAAATACAAGAGATTAGTAAACCCTATTAAATAACATTTTAAACTCAAAGGGATTAAATCATAAACTTAAGGAATTATTAATATTATAAATCCAAGGGAGTACAACTCAAAAAGTTTAATATTTTAAACTACTGATGAATTAGTAAACGTAAGAGACAATGTTATAAACCTAAGTAATGAAAGCAGCACTCAAAACATCAATATTAAAAACACAAGTGTTTATAAACACAAATTAATATTTTTACACCCTAAAATTTTCATGATTGAACATTCATAAAATTAATATTCATATTAACAAATATATAATAATAAAAATATAAAAAATAATATTATAATAAAAAAATTGTTAATAAAAATAATTGTTAATTTATATATAATATTTTAATTATAATATTAATAAATTATTATTATATTCATTTTAAAATGGCTATTCTTATATCATTATTTTTTGTTTTCTAGCTAAGAGTAATTACTAGTAGTAAAACATATGTTACGGCGAGGCTGAAAGCCTCTGATAGTGCAGGCCATCATTAGTGGAAAAAGTCTAGCAAAAGTAGCAAAAAATTGAGCTACCCCGATGGGGGACACTGTACCCATGCAGGTTTGTAATGTTGCCTCTATGGAGAGGAAACCAGACCACATGATAACATAGACTAATACATCCCACGACAGAAAATAACAAAGAGAGAGCGGGAAAAAGTTAGCTTGGGAAAGACACCGTAAATCTAAACACCATGAGCCGCCCGAAGGAAGGCTCTTCAACGACCGAGCACCAGTACCGTCACCGGGCGTCCCGGTGAGGGCCCACGTTGAGTTTTTAGCATCTCACATCACTTCCACCTTCCTGTTGCCTTTGTCACAGCAGATGGCTACGAGCCGCTTTTGCTCATCTTTGCCGAGAATTAAGCCCTTTTCGGACGCTTGGAGGAGGGTTGCACGATGTCGCAGGGCGAGCTCGCTGCTCGCGTGCGCAGACGATGAGGGACTGAAGTTGTGACCGACTTGCCGACGACACGGCCGTGATGGTCGCCGCCCGGCGAGAGGGTGGTGAGTGCTGCGCTCGAGAAAGCGGAAATGTGAAGAAGCCGAGCAGTGCACAGTGGCGGAGGGCGGGACGGACGAGAGAGGAGGGCGCCATGTGTTCGCAGAGCGTTGCAGCCGAGAGAGGAGGTGGCTGAACAACCACGCCCCGCTGCGTGTGTCGGTGGCGGCACGAAAATGTCTCGAGAGAAGATGAAGAGGTGAGCCGGATGTGGAAGAGTGACACCCGAGCTTAGACGAGCACGCCCTCGAACTACCTCTTCGTGTCTTCAAGCGATGCTCGAGCGTAGGAATTTCAACACTCGTGTCGTGAGGGAGAGGGCGAGGCAGTTCGCGCAGGCGAACAGGAGAAATGGAGTGGGCAACTGGTGTTCGAGGGCGAATCTCAAAGACCGAGAAGTGCTATGAATAATGGAAAGCTGAGGAAGTGGAACACAGTCGCCCGAGGTTGCATCGTCGTGCCATGCGAGGTGCGAGAGGCACGGGCTCCACGGCCGCGAGAGCGACGATTCCATAAAGGCGAAACGTAGGCAAAGCCTTAGAAACAACTAGAGAAGAGCCGAGGCATCTGCCACGGTAACTCCATGCGCGAGCAGAGAAAAGAAGTCGGGGAGGAGAACCGCAGTGCGCTGCAGAGTCCGGTGGCCTCGACACCCGCGACAACATAAATGCCACACCTGTGGCCGGCTTAGAGGCCCAGTGCAGGAGAGGCGCCTAAGTGAGTGGGGCACGGCGGTGGCTGCGTGTGGCCCTGCTACGCATCGTCTCCGCGGGCCCAACACCTTATGATTACCCGTGTAACACGCGCATCCAGAGGTGTTCTTGTATCATTGTTACTTAATAAATATGAATATTAATTAATTAATAATGAATAATTTTCTCATTATTATTTATTAAAAAATATAAAAATATTTTTTTGTAATTTATGTTAATTAATGCTGTTTAATCGTAATCGAAGAGATTTATATTAAACACAAATATTAATATTATAAATATTATGAATAATATTATACTATAGAGAATATGAACCCTTAGATTAGTAACTCAATGGATTGATATTGTAAAGACGATGAGAATAATAAGCCAAAAGATTAATACTAAAAACTTAAGGGAATAATATTACCACCCAAGAGATTAATATTATAAACCTAATGGTGTATAAAACACTAAGAGAAATATTGTAGACCCTATGGTGTATTATGGTTGATTTTCCTGTCGAAACAATCTTTGTCACAATGCGGCGTTGAACCATGGTTAACCATGGTTAACAGTGCTCCGATATTCATGTTCAGGACAATATTTAGAGAAAGAGTGTCATTGGAACATGGCTTACTGGTGCTTATAAACCTAGGAGGTTATATTAAATAGTAGGAGTTAATATTATAAACCCTAATAATAATATTTTCATACTAAATGACAATCTTTATGAGAATGCAACATTGGACCATGGCTGACCATGGTTGGATTTTCACATTCACACAATATTTGTCACAGAGGTGACATTGCACCATGATTGACCATGAATGATTTGCTGCATAAGAGACAATATTTTTTCATAATGTGACATTGGACCATGGTTAGATTTATTTCATATTGATTGTGACATTGGTCCATGGATGACCATGATTATAAACCCAGGGGAATAATAAAGCGTAAAAGGATTGGTGTACAAAACTGAGAATTATGAAACAGGCCATTAATATTAAACCCAGTGGATAAATATTATAGACCAAGGTATGTAAAACCCGAGGGATTAATAAACCACTAGAGGTTATTAATATTATAAACCCAACCACATTAGTAACAGCCGTGGTTGAAAAACGCTGATAAGAATTAATAATATGTATGAATAATACCACATCCTAAGAATATGAACCCTTGGGTTATTAAACCTACGAGAATAACAACACGGCGGATTAATGCTAAAACCCAAAGGGATTATAAACCCAAGGGGAATAACATTACACCCAAGGGATTAATATTAAAGACTCAATGAGAATACAAACCCCTAAGATAAATATTGCAAATCCTATAATTATCATCATTGACCACAATTTTATTTTTCATATTGAAAGCAGTCTTTGTCTACGATGTGATGTTGAACCATGGTTGACAGTGGTTAACAACAAGTTTAATTTTCGTAATGAGAGCAATATTTCTTTCGCGATGTGATGTCATACCGGAACATGGTTGACCGTGTTTTACCATGATTATAAAACCTGGCAAGGTATTTATATTAATACCGGAGAAATATTATAAATATATGAACGATATTTCATAATGAGACAATATTTGTGAGAATGCAACATTGGATCCATGGTTGACCATGTAGTTGATTTTCATATTAGGAAAATATTTGTCACAGACGGACATTTTCACCATGGTTGATGATGGTTGACCATGAATGATTTTCATATGGAGACAATATTTGTCCCGAATGTGATGTTGTACCATGGTTGATTTTCGTATTGAGAAAAGCTTTATCACAATGTGACATTGGACCATGTATGACCGCATGATTATAAAGCGAAGGAGACGATTTATATTAGAGACAAGGATTAATATTATAAACCCTATCGATTAATATTATACCCTGGGAATAAGAACTCTTGGATTAATATGACCTAAATAGGTGACCATGGTTAATAATGTTTAATTTTCATATTGAAACCAAAACATAAATATTATAAACCTAAGAGATTAGCAAACCCAATAAATCAATATTTAAAACGACGTGAGATTAATAAACCCTATTAAATAACATTTTAAACCCAAGGGATTAAATTATAAACTTAAAGATTTATTAATATTATAAACCCCAAGGGACTAATAAAACCAAAAATTTAATATCTTAAACTCAAAAAATTAGTGAAACCAAGCAATAAATATTGCAAACCTATAAAATCAACAAAGCCAAAAACATCAATATTAAAAACACTTATAAACTTGGAAATTAATATTTTAAATATTAAAATTATCATGGTTAAACTTTAACAAAATTAATATTTTTTATTAATAAATATATAATAATAAAAATAAAAATAATATTAAAATAGATATTAAAATAAAAAGTATTTCCTATTATTATTATTAACTATAATAATATTTAATTATAATATTAATAAATGATTATTATAATCATTTTTAGAATAGTTGTTGTTATTACTACTATTATTATTATTTAATATTATTATGTTTATTTCAATTTAATTTAATATCATTATTAATTAAAAAATATTAATATTTATTAATTAATTAATTAATTAAAACTCTTAATAATTATTTAAGACACTAATATAATTTATAAAATTATTTCATAAAACAAAAAATAGAATGTTTAATTCTTCAAATACATAAATCTAGGGATACTATGTCATATAGTGTTTCATAATCTAAAAGAATATTGAATTACGACTATTAATATGTAATGTATATTCAAGATTTCACATTATAATTCTTATAGGAACATAAAAATGTTAAAAATATATGAAAGAATTAATGTAATCTTACATTGAAGGTTATTAATTTACATTGTTGAAAACTAAGATAACTACAAGTTTATAATTATGTTATGATATGTTTTAACAATGATATTTTTAAAGCCATATATTAATTTAATTTAATACTTGTTTTTCGTATCATGATTTTATCAAGGATGTGTACGTGATATCAAGTTCGAAGGCGACCCAAGTTTCAATGTTAACTGAAAATTTGGATTTGAAAAACAATCTCAAAAGGTATTGAAGAATTTTATTATTATATTTCAATGTTATATTTCAATGTTATCTCAAAAGGTATTGAGGAAATTTGGGATGTTATATGTGATTGAGTTAATTTTCAAGTTAATAAATTTATTATTACCCAATTGAGTTGATAATCCAACCATTGTTGTTATTTGCAAACTTCATTAACTGCACTATTAATTAACAATATAATTGAAGTTTAAATATAATAATTTTAATTTGCTCTAAAGGATTAACATTATTTTTTCAGGAATTACAAATTTGAATTGCAAAGTGTTCAACCATATTGAATTGAGGAATTTTAGATGTTATTTGTTATAGATATAATTTTGGAGCTATTAAGTTAAAATCAATAAAAATAAATAATTTTGAAGCTATTAATTGAAAATTAATAAAATTGTATTTATATATCAATTTTTAGAAATTTTGTTACATCAAATCTAATTAATAGAAATTTATTTAAACAAACAATTTCATATTTTTTCATAAAACCTAAAAGATATTTAAATTTAAATTTAACTTTCAAATAACAAAATCTTTGAATTACATAGTTCCCAATCCACCTAGAAACTGAATTATCTATACATATTTTTTGAAATTCTAAACCAACATCTTAGCCTAAATATGCATAAAATCTTATGATCAAATATATCGATGCTAGAACTCCAAAAAAGAGCATAAAAATCTTATGATCAAATAAATCGATGCTAGAACTCCAAAAAAGACTGGTAGATTTGGAAGATTGCAAATGGTTCACACATAATGTTCGTGCTCTTGAATATTATTCAATCGATCCTACTATTTCAGCTCTCACACGAATCCGCTACAAGGGTGATAGCCAACCTAAATATTAACGGATTGATCAAAAATTTTGAATGGTTTATATTTATTGTCTTGGCAAGTTCGGGTTTAATGGTTTCAAATTGCCTTATAGATAGATAATGATCTAAATCATCAATGATCTACGGTTTCATGTGAATGGATTTATTAAAAAGCACAAAAGGTGAGTGACATGCATGAGTGAATATAATTATGAGGGTGCTTACATCATTATTAGGTTGTCCTTGTGCTTCAAACATTGAATGGCCTAAGAATATTTGAAAGTGCTTCCGGGTTCATGATTTTGATTGAAATTTTCTACATAGATGAACAAGATAAATATTTTTCTTTTAAGCAGTAGTGTGATATTAAAGATTAACCCGTAAGCTACATTTTCATGTCTCACTAGTAGTATAAACAGGTTATTAAAAATGGTTTTCAAACCCTACATAAAAATGGTTCACTACTGCATGTCACTAATATTGTAAATCAACACCTGTCTCACATTAATGAGATATTATGGTTACACTTTTAATCCTACATTCAATAGCTCAACAGATAGGGACTAGACTTTTCAGCTTTCATAGAAATAAAACTTGCTCATGTTTTTGACATTTCATAATTTGATTGATAAACACTTATTTTGTATTCTGCAGAATATTTGTAAAACTATGAGTAATTTGTTATCACGAGGTTCACAATTTGTTTACTACAAATTTTAAACTAAGCATTATTTTGCAAGATTATTATCTCACAGACTTTGAGATGTATTCAGATCACCTTTTCGGTTAATACATATCATTGATAATATAAATTTGGAATTCGTATCATGCCCACATTCTCTTTAAGGGTATAGTTAATCATTTAACAAGTCACATTTCATGTACACTGTAAACTCACCGTTAAAAAATGGTTTTTAAACACTATAGAATATATCTCACTACCATTGCATTCAACCATATAAATCAACACTATCCTTCACATTATTTCGTGATACTCTTTGAATATTACATGCAATGAGCTAACAGGTGATATGACTTCGACGTGACTTTGACTTCGACGGAAGTAAAACGAATCAAGATTGTGGACATTTTTTAATTTTTGATGGCATACTAACTCTCCAAATACATGGGTAATTTATCAACCTAAAGGTTCACAATTTATTTAATACACTTTTAAATTGCACACTTTATTGAGGATCATTATCTTCTAGTTGGCAAGTTTCTGGCTACCTTTTTAATCTCAAACATATCACTCATGATATAATATTGCCGAACTTTGTATGATGTATGTATTACTGGAACATTTTGTGTCCCTTTTTAACATAAACTAAAAATGAAGTTAGGTCAGAACTTAATCACGAGTTTTGTAGAAATTTACACCACTAATAAAATAAGGAAGCCGCAACTCAATACTACAAACCTGTTCCTTCTTCTGGTATCGTTCTAAAAGCTATGTTTTAGAAGCTTCAACCTTACAACACATCAACTAAATATGTTGCTTAAAAGATGCCAAAAAGCATTGAGAATTTTTAGTGTAACACAAAGCACAAAAGAATTCTCATTTCGGATTGGGGTTGGACAGCGAAGAAAGCTAAAGGTGTGACCGAAAGATGATGTGTGTTGCAGAGTGTGGAGGAGTCCGCCATCGCAAACTTCGAAGGGGGCAAGGTGCACCCTTCTTCCACGGTCGTTTCTTCCTCTAATCCATGAGGCAGGGATGCATATTCCATGTTGAGGTTGTTGTCAGCGGCTATAGCTATAGTCACCTATCTTATTTCTCGCTCGCCCTACGTGATGCCGCCCGCTTTAGGAGACCGAGTCGAAAAAGAACAGGTCAGACTTTAAGAATGGAAATCTTCTTCGCACTTCAGCAAGAATTGATGGCCATCATTAGCGCTATGGGCCACATCATAATTAGATTAAAGCTCCACAACATTTAAGAATTTAATGAATTGAAAGATAACATTTAAATAATTTAAACTTAGGATTTAAATAATTAGGGCAAAGTGCCACAGCATCCCTTGTCGTTCTAGTGCAGTTTCTTCCAATGTTACACGGGATTTAGGAGGGAGTGGGACGCATCCCGAATCGTGAGATAATCCACAGGGCTATCTACTTGTTTGAAAACATGGTTGCCACAGAGGTGGAAAAGGTTGTGAGACCTCCTCCTCCGCCTAGGGTTAATAAACTTTGATGGTTTATTTTTGCTTTATTGGTTAATATATGATATTTTCTCAACTTTTATTATAATTGTTTTATTATTTTCTAGTATTTTAGAGTTTTGATGATTGTTGTTTCTGCATTATATATATTTATTTAGGTTAAAGAATCAACCAAATCCTCATTCTCATAATGAGATAAACTACACTGTGTAATAGATTCTATAATTTTCTGTGTAACTACCCAAAAAAATTATATAAATTGAAAGCAGTAAAGCTATTAACCCTCCTCGATGGGCTTGCCATGATGAAACCACATATCTACGTGAAAATGCTAACGGTGGTGAAGACTTAGACGCAGCAGTGGGAAAGAAGTCAAAAGTGAGAGGAGCATTCGAAGAAATCATCTAAATCGAAGTTGAACAACAGCAAAAAGAAGTTGGCAAGAGTCAACTTAATGGGCCAGATGTTTTCAGACATCAACGTCGATCATCTTTGGACGCCCTAGATTTACTTGTTCAGCTACCAATGCCTGAGAAAATATATAATTGCAGAACATTAGATGCCCACTTCTGTCATTACACCATGGCAACAAAAGCAGTACTATAACTTAAAAGATTTACCAAAATAGAAAAGTGAAAATGGATGTCAAGTATACCTCATTGAGCTTCGAAATAAAAACGAAAGAATAATCCATGGCAAATGGATTTGCACTGGGATGTTCTTATTATTATTAGACTTTCAAACCATGGCTAGGGTCTGTGAACAACCATTACTCCTTGTCCAAAGTTGTGCGACGATTGCTGGAAACATGCTAGGAAGAAGAAAGATGCATTGAACTTTTCATGCCATATGAGAGCCCATTGATTCGATTTGAATTTCTCAATTTCTGAATTATTTTGTTTCATGGGTGGAGAAGGATTCCAATAGTAAGGCGTTTCATAACTAAAGGCACAACTTTTTAGTAAGATTGAATGCAGGCATAAGTGAAAGCATGAGGGATTTTTTTTTCTTCTTCTTCTTTGATCGACGTTTTTAGGTTAATGTAACTAAATGAAATGATCAATGCATGTTTCATTATTTATTTATTTATTTTTGAATTTTGTTTGTTTTAATTTTTATTATGATTTAGCAAAAATATATTTTAAATATTGTTTAAATATTTGATTTAGATATGCAAGGAAGTTATGATTTTTAATTTCATTGATTAATGTGATGGCAACTATTAGAATATACTGACATCATTGGATTTAAACAATGCCATAAAAAAATAATTAAGAAAATGATTAAAGTAACCAATTCCAACAAAAAAAACACTCTTATGAACTCAAATATGGCACAAATAGTTTGTTTTTCCACACATCTATTCATGATTTTGATTTTTCAAATAAACTACACACAACTGGTAAATGACCCTCCTAAAAAATCTTCACAACAATCTTGCAACTCTTAAATTCCCTGTTCTAACGCTCTAGAACACTCTGATATCAAGTTAGAATAGTGGATATTACACACACAAGAGACACAATTTGAAATCACAATTCATTGATACAAAAATGTTTTACAACTACTCAATTTATAAGCACACATGATCCTTCTCTGTAACATTCAAAATCGGAACCTATATCAACCTTATCACTTCACAGCTCAACAACCTTATCAATAATATTCTTTTACCTATCTAAACTCTTATGCCTTTTAGCATTTCCATTTCTACATTATTCTGACAGGTAATAATAACTTCGCCATCAAATGGCATGAATCTAAGTTCATATATACTTGGAGAAAGATACCTGAAGAATTCAGTTAATAATGAAAATTCTCATCATCAAATAGCATGTGGCATGGATCATGGATATTTAAACAATTCTATGTACTTAGATATAGTTAAAGTATTCATCGGTACTCTTAATGTGAAAATGTGAATACATAGATTTGTGGCTATGCTAGTTTATTATTTTTTTGTTACTTTTGAACGTATAAATTTGCAGCTTTGCCAATGTATTATTCCCATTGAAGAAAAGGAAACCAATTTTTGAAAATCCAACGTAAGCATTTTTTAAAACATTTTTGGAGTATCTAACGTCAGCTATTTTCTTGCATTATAGGTAAAGGCTTTTAAACCCACCAAGCGTATGACAGATTCACCAAAACTTAAATCTCAACTAGCTATACCTTACTAAAATCTACATGTCAACCAGCGATGTCTCGTAAGTGAAAAAATAAAAATAAAAATAAAAGATCAATCAAAGATCTCCGGTTCGTGTATTGAAAATTGAAGTTAAATTATCAAACGTGATGAATGTTGGAATGTAATTTCCAACTGTGCGGACGAGTCAGCAGGCGGCAGCGCGGTGAACAGGCACACAGTTAAGGCGATAGCACATTGGGAGCAGAATCACCCTCACATTCGAGATCAACGGTTAGCGGGAGGATAACCTGCCCAGAGGTTAACGAGCAGCGAACCCTCGCAGTTGACCAGTTAAGGGCACGTTGACCCAAAATCAACGGTTGATATTTGGTGCGGGGCTTTACCCCGACGGTACTGAGCCGGCAGACTAATACCCCCGCAACCACTAAGGATGGTGGCTCCGCCCACGCTCCACCAACGCGCCACCACTTCCGCCACATTCAAATTAGTCACCAATATGATTTTCAAGCGGTGTCGGCATAGTAATGAGGCCGTTAATGAAATTTTTAAGCGGTGATTTTTGTCAACGAATGACATTAAATTAAAATGAGATATTTTGTTTATAAATAGAACAGAGATGTAATTTAATTTTTTTTAAGAGACAGAGAAAATTATGTTTTTTTTTAAAAGCACAGCAGTGTGTTTAAAAAAAGACAGAGAGAGGTATAAAAAAATATATACACAGAGACAGAACAGTTTTTATGCACAGCGGTACAACTGTTTTTTTTTTTATAAACAGAGACAGTGAATGAAAATTCACAGCAGTTTTTTTTTAAAAGACAGAGAAGAGTTTTTGGAACTGTGTTTTGTAACAGTCCAGTAGGTGTAATCCCTCAGTGTAGAGGAAGAACTTGTAAACATTTTTATGGAATAAAAATTTGTTTTATTGAGTTGAAAACTCTGTTTTCTGAGAGTGATATTTATTTCTCTCTGTTGTGGAGGGGAAGTTTAATTTCTCCATTTTTAATTCTGGAATTTTCAATATTCCAACATGGTATCGGAGTAGTCCAGGCTATTTGAAGGTCAAATAAGCTGAAGGAAAGAAGTGTGTTATTGCAGAAGCCTCTCCAGCAGTGTGAAGGTTCAGACAAGAAGAATCCAAATCTATTTCTCTATACAGTTTTGTGTTACTCTTGCAGTACAGTTAATTAAATTTAAATCATAGTTAAGAGTGCAGAATGGCTGGAGCCAGCATTGGTATGGGTATGAGAAAAATCCATCTCCCACAATTTAATGGGAAAAATTATGACTACTGGTCAATAACTATGAGAGCATTATTTGTCTCCCAAGACTTATGGAAATTTGTTGAGGATGGCTTTGAAGAGCAAGCAGATGAACTTGAGTTTAATATGTTAACTCAGGCAGAAAGAGAGATTCTGAAGAGCAATAAGAAGAAAGATGCCAAGACTCTTTTCTTCTTGTATCAAGAAGTGCATGAGAGTGTGTTTTCGAAGATAGCAGCAGCTAAGAGATCCAAAGAAGCATGGGAAACTCTCAAGACAGCTTATCAAGGCATGGAGAAAGTGAATACAGCAAAACTTCAGTTGCTGAGGAGAGACTTTGAGACTCTCTGTATGAAAGAGTCAGAATCTATTGACTCATTCTTCACTCATGTGATAGGAATGGTCACACAAATAAGATCTCATGGAGAGACTCTTGAGGACAAGAGGATTGTGGAAAAACTCTTGAGAAGTTTACCTTCAAGATTTGATGTGATTGTCACCACCATAGAGGAGACTAAGGATCTCACAAAGTTTTCAGTGGATGAACTTCATGCATCACTGATGACCCATGAATAGAGATTGGGTAGGAGTGAAAACTCATCTTTTGAACATGCTTTTAAGACCTAGATGTCTTTCGAAAGAGGAAGAGGGCAAGGCAGAGGAAGAGGAAGAGGCAGAAGCCAAAACAGAGGTGGAAGGAACAACCCTTCACATTCACATGGAAGGTGCAACAGTGAAAGTCACAGCTACGGCCAAGACAACAACCAGCAGAATGCTCAAGGACAGAGGTATGATCAATCCAATGTCCAATGTTACTATTGTAAAAAATATGGTCATTATGCTAATGAATGTAGAACAAAGAAGCAAGATATGAGAAGTAGAACTAGTGCAAATTTCACTAGAGAAAATAGTAGCCAAAACAATTTGTTTTTAGCTTGTAATATGGCTGAAGAAAAGAATGATTTATGGTTTCTTCGACTCAGGTTGTAGTAACCATATGACAGGAAACATAGCCATGTTTTCTATGTTAGATGAAAGTGTGCAGTCACAAGTCACACTAGGAACTGATAGCAAAGTTTCTGTTATGGGAAAAGGAGATGTGAATGTTTTAACAAGATTAGGAGCAAAGAAATCCATAGAAGATGTTTATTATGTTCCAGGAATGAAGTGTAACCTCTTAAGTATTGGACAGCTTGTTCATAAGGGGTATAATGTTTTCTTTGAAGATGATGTTTGTACCATCATGGATAAACCACCCAGCAATCAATGTATTGTTGAAAAGAAGATGACAAGGAATAGGATGTTCTCTCTCAGAATGAGAGCAGATTTGAAGAATGGTGAAGAGAAAGCAGCAATTGCACAGGAGACTTACCAAATCGAACCAAAATATGATAATTGGTTATGGCACTTGAGATTTGGACATCTCAACTTTGGAGGTCTTAACTTGTTGAACAGAAAAGGAATGGTAAGTCGTTTACCATTGATAGAGAAACCGGACAGCCTTTGTGAAGGTTGTATCTTGGGGAAACAACACAGAGAAAGTTTTCCTTTCGGGAAAAGCATAAGGGCAAAAGCACCCTTAGAGATTGTCCACTCGGATGTATGTGGACCGATGCAAACTCCATCACTTGCTAGCAGCCACTATATTTTAACATTCATAGATGATTTTAAAAGAAAAACTTGGGTTTACTTTTTTTAAAACAAAAGTGAAGTGTTTGAAAAATTTTGCAATTTCAAAGCACTTGTTGAGAAACAAAGTGGTCTGCATATTAAAGTCTTAAGCACTGATAGAGGAGGTGAGTATATCTCTAAAGATTTTCTACGTTTTTGTAGAGAAAATGGTATTCAAAAGCAGTTTACAACCAGATATACTCCGCAGCAAAATGGAGTAGCCGAAAGGAAGAACCGAACCATAATGGACATGGCAAGGAGTGTGTTAAAGGCAAAGCATTTGCCTAATGATTATTGGGCTGAAGCTGTACATTGTGCAACATATATTTTGAATAGGTGCCCTACAAAAGTAGTTATGAACAAAGTGCCAGAAGAGGTATGGAGTGGCACAACGCAAGGTGTCACACACATGAAGGTTTTTGGATGTGTAGCTGCACACCAACTTATCAAGGAAGAAGTTGACAAAGAAGGAGAATACCACTGATGAGGAACGGAGAACAAAACATACAACCCATCCACCAAGAATTTTATTGTGAGCAGAGATGTTCAGTTCATTGAAGAGGAAGCTTGGGATGGAAGCATAGAGAAAACAGTGAATGTTAAACAAAATTTATCTCATGATGAAAATGATGATGAATTGGATGAAATACATCCCCAAATAGAAGCACCAACACACGAGCAGGAAAGCACACCCTTGAGGAGAAATGAAAGCACTTCTCCATGCACACCACAAGGAGGAAATTCAAGTGCTTCTTCAGGCATTTGTACATCTAATGAAAGAGGTAAGAAATTCAGAAGTTTGAAAGATATTTATGAACAAGAGGCAACAAATGAAGGTATCAATTCTTTGTTTGCTTTATATTATCATGTTGATGATCCTATTCATTTTGAAGATGCTATTAAAAATGAGAAATGGATAGAATCTATGGATGAGGAAATAAATGCCATAAAAAGAAACAAAACTTGGGATTTGGTTGAACTCCCAAAAGGTAAAGATGCCATTGGTGTTAAATGGGTCTACAAGACCAAGAGTAATGTTGAAGGCAAAATAGAGAGATACATGAAAGACTTGTTGTCAAAGAAGAAAAGGCATACGATGATTATAGAACCGCACTTGCTAGAATGGAAACTGTGAGAACAGTGTTGTCCATAGCAGCACAAAACAAGTGGAAAGTTTACCAAATGGATGTGAAGTCAGCATTCCTAAATGGAGTGTTAATGGAAGAGGTTTACATTGAACAACCTCTCGGCTATGAGAAGAAAGGCCAAGAGCACAAAGTGTGCAAGTTGAAGAAAGCTCTTTATGGGCTGAAGCAAGCACCAAGAGCGTGGTACAGTAGGATAGATTCCTATCTACTAGAAAATGGATTTGAAAAGTGTGAGGGAGAACCCACCCTCTACATCAAAGAAAAGGATGGTAAAATTTTGATTGTGGTTTTATATGTTGATGATGTTATTTTCACAGGTAATGATGATTACCTTATTGAAAATTTTAAAACAATCATGAAAGAAGAATTTGAAATGACTGACATGGGTTTGTTAAAATACTTCTTAGGAATAGAAGTAGAACAAGATGAAAATGGGATTTTTATCTCACAGGAAAAATATGTTAATGAAGTGCTGGAAAGATTTAATATGCAGGAGAGCAAAGCAGCAATCACTCCCACAGTGATGGGATTAAAACTCAACAGAGAGGACAGCAGCAAGGATTTTGATCCTAGCTTGTACAAGAGCATAGTTGGCAGCCTCATGTATTTGACTGCAACTAGGCCGGACATAATGCATGTTGTTAGTTTGATTTCCAGGTTCATGGAAAAGCCAAAGGATGCACATTGGCAAGCAGCAAAAAGAATTTTGAGGTATGTTAAATGTACTAAAAGGTTTGGTATTTTTTATACTACTTCAGAATATTCAGACTTAGTTGGATACACTGACAGTGATTGGGCTGGAAGTGTAGATGATCGGAAGAGCACTTCCGGTTATGTTTTTCATATGGGTTCAGAAGCCATTTCATGGACTTCTAAGAAACAACCCATTGTAGCATTGTCTACAGCAGAAGCAGAATATGTGGCAACTACAGCAGCAGTGTGTCAAGCAGTTTGGAAGAGAAAAATGTTGAGAAGCTTATGTCAAGAACAGGTAAAAGGGACAATGATATTTTGTGACAATAGTTTAGCTATTGCATTGTCTAAAAATTCTGTTTTTCATAAGACGACTAAACACATTGACACCAAGTTTCACTTCATACGTGAATTGGTTAACAATGGTGAAATAGTTTTGCATCATTGCAGAATGGAGGATCAATTTGCTAATATCCTCACAAAGCCACTTGCGCAGAAAAGCTTTGAACATTTCAGGAAATGCCTGGGTATGCAGGAAAACCCAGCAGTGGAAATTAAGGGGGGGTGTTGGAATGTAATTTCCAACTGTGCGGACGAGTCAGCAGGTGGCAGCACGGTGAACAGGCACACAGTTAAGGCGATAGCACATTGGGAGCGGAGTCACCGTCAGATTGGAGATCAACGGTTAGTGGGAGGATAACCTGCCCGGAGGTTAACGAGCAGCGAACCCCTCAGTTGACCAGTCAAGGGCACGTTGACCCAAAATTAACGGTTGATATTTGGTGCGGGGCTTTACCCCAACCGTACTGAGCCGGCAGACTGATACCCCCACAACCACCAGGGATGGTGGCTCTGCCCACGCTCCACCAACGCGCCACCATTTCTGCCACGTATTCATCATTAATATGATTTTCAAGCGGTGCCGACATAGTAATGAGGCCATTAATGAAATTTTTAAGCGGTGACTTTTGTCAACGAATGACATTAAATTAAATTGAGATATTTTGTTTATAAATAGAGAAGAGATGTAATTTAATTTTTTTAAGAGACAGAGCAGATTATGTTTTTTTTTAAAAGCACAGTACTGCGTTGAAAAAAAAGACAGAGAGAGGTATAAAAAAAAATATACACAGACACAGAACAATTTTTATGCACAGCGATGCAATGGTTTTTTTTTATATAAACAGAGACAGTGAATGAAAATTCACAGTAGTTTTTTTTTTAAAGACAGAAAAGAGTTTTTGGAACTATGTTTTGTAACAGTCCAGCAGGTGTAATCCCTCAGTGTAGAGGAAGAACTTGTAAACATTTTTATGGAATAAAAATTTGTTTTATTGAGTTGAAAACTTTGTTTTCTAAGAGTGATATTTATTTCTCTGTGTTGTGGAGGGGAAGTTTAATTTCTCCATTTTTAATTCTAGAATTTTCAATATTCCAACAATGAAGTCTTTTATTAAGAAATCACCAGTAAAATTGGCTTGACATATGAACTTGCACTTATACACTTGATGGCAGCCAAGAATTTGTTCAGGTTATAGTCCTAGTATTTTTGTTATAGAGTCTTGGTTTTTGCATGAGAAACTCAACATGTTGTTAGGTGGCTTGATTAGAAATCGCAGTGAACATATCAAATGGGTCGCCGAAAGCACCGAAAGCTTTATCACTGAAAAATAATTTGATTCAACCTTCCATATATTTTTTGATTGCGAGGCTTGATTGGAATACTATCCAATTGCAGATCATCTTCAAATATAATAAAAAATTGCACAAATAGTTTGCTATTCCGTACATCAACATATAAATGACGACAACAAAGATCTTGAAACGCAAAAAATAGTCTAACGTACTCATGCTTTTGATTTTTCAGATAAACTACACTGAAGCCACTTCAACGTTTCTTGCCTTTATTTAAAGTCAAGAAATCACCAGTAAGAGTGGATTGACATTTGCCCTTAGAATCATATATAATTAAAAAAGTACATATAATTTGCAATTTGGCACATAACCATATAAATAACAACCACAAAATTCTAGAAGGCCAGAACTAATGATTTTGATTTTTCAGATAATCTACACTCGAGATGGTAAACGACCCTCTTAAAAATCAACGTTTGCGATAATTAATGTTTCTTGCCTTTTTGCCGCTTGCTCTTTGAATAGCTGGTGCTGCATTCTGTCCATGAAATTCTACGTTCATGGTCCTGTTTCTCTTTCTTTTTGTCCTCTTTCTCTTTCTCTTTGTCCTCTTTCTCTTTCTCCTCTTTCTCTTTCTCCTGTTTCTCTATCGATGTTGTCAATGAAATTCTATGTTTATTCTCATTCTGAATCCTGATATAGAAAAAACCAGCGGAAACTGGTGGTCCAGGTCGATTTTCATTGGCAAAAGCTCTGGTACTGAAGTTCTCCCGCGAGTTGGGTTCAATTATGGGATGACATGGTTTCTTGAACAATGTGAAAACCTTCTGACTCCTAATCGTGGGTCTCGGAGGTTCGTAGGGGTGAAGATTGTCACTGGGAAAATCTAATATTTTTACACCACAAAGAAACACATCAGATTTTTATCATTCGATCCAATAAATTAACACGCACTAAGCCTAATCCAACATTAATTAACACGCATTCATTCCAAAGATTTCAAGTTCCAAGAAAAGGTGGCAATGGTCGTGACATCCATACCAGCAGACTTGGTGTTGAAAAAAGAGGTATTCAGCCTACACAACATACAGATTAATGTTGTTATTTAGATGAATTAATAGATACCGGTGCCATATATTATTCAGAAAATTGCACGAGGATTATGGCATACCAGTGAAAGTACTTGTGCCCAGGAGTTTCAGGATTAGTCATCACCTGATTATACGGATTGATGAAAGACTTACTTATCTAGTTATCAAAAATTCATGATGAATAAATAATTATGGTGAATTATATGAAGAATCTAGGAATAAAAGCTAGTTACCAATACGAATATGGTGTTATGAAAGATAGTGGGATTAGGTTCCCCAAGACAATCTTGGAAGGAAAACATGCGAGGTTGTGATTTCATGTAATCGAGCGAGACTTCCTCACCCAAGCCGATTTCCTTGAGGCCGTAGAGTAGAGAAAACTTGTTAATAGGAATGAAATCGTCGAGAACCCCTCCTATAACTCCTGCTGCCATCTGTTGATTCCTTGTTTCGTGCATCCGCCTTTTCCGCTCCATTCTTTGGTTAAGGAAGATCCCAATCGAAAGTAGGTATAGCAAAACGATTGTGGCCGTGCCAGATGAATCAGATGAACGATTTGACTGTTGAAGCTGCTATTTAAAAATCTATAACAACATCTATGATTTTAGGTATGAGGAGTTTATAATATTAGATATTATTTTTAAGATTCAATTACTATGATTATTTTTATTCAGCTATTATTACCTCAGCCAGAAATGAATAAATTAGACAAATGAATCCCAAAAATAATAATCTAATATTTATAATATTTTTCATATAAAATAAACTATAACTATATTTTTATTATTAATAATAAAAAAAAAAATTAAAAGTTACTAAAAAGCTTATTACATGAACATACTAATTTTATAGGACCAAAAACAATAAATCATCTTTATATATTTAAATGACATTTTTTTCTTTCTATAAAGTAATTAATTCAATTTAAATAATAGAACTTATCTAACTATTTTAAGATAAATCTTAAAATTTTATAAATAATATCTACCAAAATAATTAAATTAGAATGCATGGAACATTATTTTAACATAAACACACATATCATTATTATTATTATGATTTTCTATTAGAAATAAATAATTTTTTTATATATTTTGACATTATAAATTATAAAGATTAGAAATTCTAGTCTTAATCACAATTTAATAGAAAAATTAGTTTTTTGGATGAAACTAGGCAATAGAATTTCTAGCAAGATTGTGATTTTTTATTATTTAAAATACAAATTTTAATGCATAAATGGATCAGTGTCTTGAAGTACCCGAAAGTGTTCCAACTCTAGAATTTAAACACATTAAATTTATAATTCATAAGAATATCTACTGATTTTTAGGCACCCTCTAAACAAATTAAACACCTTAAACTTATTATTCTTAAACATGTTTAGGGGATTTTGGGAAAAATTCACTAGAAAAAGTATTGAGGAAAGACCATTTCATCTATCAGTTAAATTACACTATTATATTATTTTTTTTATATTTAATTATAATTGTATTTTTCAATTAGATTTTTATAAATTTGTGAGGAAAGATTATTATTATCCTTATTGAATTAAATTTATATAAATGAAATATTTAACCTATAATAAATATATTGTTATAATGACTTCACATTTTATTGCATTAAGTGAATTCATAGCCCAAAACAAATAAAATTTTAGATTTACTACAATGTGTTTTAATTTGTAGACTATCTTTCCAATTTATCTAGAATTTGGCATGTAAAGGAAAGAATTAAATACAAGAACGCTACTTTTGCGAAGTCAAGGTAGAAAAACTGGTCAATTTTGGGATGATTGTTTGCATCAATTTCTCAAACTTTCTGCCCAAGGAAATATTCAAGATATACGTTATTCTATGCAATCTCAAAGGGAGATTGGGGGGCATTTTTGTTTCTAACTAATGATAAACTATCTCCCTATAGACCAATTATCGTTGATGGAAAACTCCCTACTCCTGGGACAACCCCTTTTGAACCCAAACTATTGAATAGTTCAAGGAAATTTTTCTACAACGATAAATTCACTTTTTTGAAGATCCCAACAAACTACATTAGGGATATTGGCCACAAGGTTCTTTCACTATCAAATAAGTTTACTTCATTATTGTTAATCACACTCACACTCTGAATCAACTCGTATGGTATAAAATTTTCTGTCAAAAACTTTGGCCGAATATAATTTATTTTCTTTAGCTTCTCCATGTGAAAAAATTAGCTTGGGATAAGCTTATTTATATGTGTTATGTTGGTCACTCACACTATTTAATATGTCAATATGGTGAACAAAATCATAAACATATTTTTCACTCTAGTTCTTTGGCCCAACATCCTTGGAATTGGTTCTTGAAAAAGTAATTGGCCTCTTTCCCCATTCTGCAATACCATTCTCAATAGAGTTGGGATTCTTACACCTAGCTTCGTCCTCTAGATTCTCTATAAATAATGAAATCAATGTATCTTATGCAACTCTAAAGACTTCATCCTCTCTCCTTGGAACACATTTCTTCATAATATCAAAGAAACCATAATTTTCTCTAATTGTTCATCTTTGCACTTGATAGTCCAAGACACTAAGGCATATATTATTGTTTCTCTCAATCTACCCTATTCTCTTTCCCAAATCATGTCTTCCCCTCCCTTATTGACTTTCTCCTACCCCTAAGGCATAGGTTTTCCTTGTTGGAAAACATTTCATGGATGTCAAACTATGAATGGGTCAGCATTTGTTTGGTGATTCCATAAACAAGTTAGTGAATTTGGATGCAACGACCTCCTAATTTGGTAGCCCTCATCTATGCATTTTGTTTGATAAGTGGAATTCTCTATGGTACCTCCTCTTCATTACAGAGATTAATTTTTGAAGTTTCATGCCCCAAGGATGGGATTAGCACTAGCATCTTTGCCACAAAGGTTTACGTCCATAAGACTTCATCACTTCCTTAAACAAAATTCATTATAAGAAATTTTAGCCTAAAAATTACCATGAAATTTTCGTGTACGCAATATGTAAACCAATCAAAATCCTTTAAATAAAACATGTAAATATTTTGGAGAGAAAATGAAAAAAAAATATTTTTAATTGTATTTTTTAATTATCTCCTTATAGGTTCACTCAAATTTCAAGTGTAAACACTCATTGGAGGTGGAAATTAATTCTGCATCTAATGAGTACCTATTATGCATACTTTTGAGAATACCCACATTCATAAAAATTTAAGATACATTAAAAAAGTGAGTTCAACATGTTTCTTTTTTTAATGTATCTTCAATTTTTATCAATGTGAGTCTTCTCAAAAGTATGCATAATGGGTGTTTGTTGGATCCAAAATTTAATTCTACATCTAATGAGTGTCTACACTTGAAATTTATATTAAACCTATAAGGAGATAATGCAAAAATACAACTAAAAAAATGGTTTTCTTCATTTTCCTCCAAAATTCATAATGCATATTTTATTAATTTTCCATAGGAGGCCACTTTTAGGTTTAAATTTACTATAGTGAGCTTTGCAAAATAAATTTCCCTAAAATTATTTTCAAAGTCATCCTTTCATTATGTATTTTGAAAGGCACAAATTAATTTTTTAAACATCTCAAACCTTCTTTAAATAGGATGGTTCATCTCCTTTAGGTTGGCTTTAATAGAGTCATGTATTTTCAAAAATAAAATTACTATTTTGTTCATGTTGGCCCCAGTATATGGCCCCCTTCAAGTGTGTATTTATATATCTCTCATGACATTCACTTGGAAAGTAATTCACGTGATCTAAGGAGAACAAAATAATGACAATTCTAAGGCCTGAGAAATTTTGAAGATCTAGAGAAGGCCAAGTCTTAAGAATGGTTCTTAGACTTGATTTCTATATTTTATTGGTGTTTCTTCTTTGCTTAATAGAGATCAACTCTGAAATTTTCTCAGATAGATCAGCAGATATTTTTAGGCTATTCATGAACCCATCTTTTGGTAAATATCGACCTATGAAGAAAATCATTTGAGGCCTTCATGTGGCCCTTCCTAAGGCCTAATTTAGACCTCCTAAAGCAGAGGATATGTTATCCCTTTCAAGACTATTCTAGGATTTTTTGAAGTCCTTATTAAACATAATATGAGCCTAAAACATTCATTGTTCATGGATCAAACCTGATATTCTTTTGAGATACATTTTTTTAGTTTGATACCTCTACTTGAGGTAAGAGTCTAGTCATCAAAAGGTTGTAAATTGGTATATTCATGCATCCGAGTTTTTAAGGATAATTGCAAGATTTTATTATATAAAACACTTCTAATGAGAGGTTTGAAGTTCTTCTGAATATTTTGAGATATTTGGAAGCTATTTGAGCTTACTTTCTGTGGGAAAGATCTGAGCTTTTGAAGAAATCTGAAGAAGTCTAAATTTTGATAAAACCTAAGGTGGTCTAAGTTTGAAATTGAGGAGATATGAGATAGAAAATCTGACTAATCTCTATGTTGATCCAAAAATCATAATTTGAAGTTGATATGAGGTTGTATCTTGAAGCATATTCAAACTTATTCTTGCACAAATGATTCTATTATTTCATATCACTACAATGCTCCACAAAAGGGTCATGATTAATCAATATTAAATTCATTTATTATAAATGCAAAAGACATAAATTAGCATGCATGTATTAATGACATGCTAAATGTTTACAATTTTAAACTTCTTATATTGTCACAATCTAATGTTGATTGTCATCTATTTGTTTCTCAACATGTAATCATGAAATATATTTCAAAGTATTTTTCAAAAGTAGAAAATAGGTTATGAATTTGTCAAGATTTTATGAAAATAATTTTAAACATAAAATACATTGGATATCCTTCTTTGGATGCATAATAAATAATCCTTGTAGAAGCATATATCTTTTTAAATCCTCTTATCCCTCCTTGTGCTCTACTTTATTGTTGTGCTAAAATTTCCATGTAAATTCTCCAAAAGAAAACCTCAAACTACTTGTGCCCCTCTCCACCACAAATGATAACAATGTATCCATTGTTAATAAGACCAAAACAACTCCCTTTTTCTCTAAATTAACTAAAACCAGTATCTCAACTTCTTTTTGTTTCCTTATCAATAATTTCATTGATCTTTTCATACCACAATTCTTCCACAATTTGTTTGGAATTGTGAAATTATTTGTAGTTATGATAATTTATTCATTTAAGAAATTTCTTCTTACTATTGTGTTATGGTAATTTTAGTTACACAATTAACACTAAATGATATGGTGCTTCTAATGAAGAAAAAAAAATTCCAACTAATTTGATCTTTAGTAGTGATTTTTGGATATTAATATGCTTAAATCTAGTTGAATATGTTCCTTCTTGTATGGAGTGTGTATTTATGTATTGTATGTTTTTTAAGTCATAAATTATCTTATAATTAAATATATATATATATATATATATATATATATATATATATATATATAAATTTAATTATAAGATAATTTATGACTTAAAAAACATACAATACATAAATACACACTCCATACAAGAAGGAACATATTCAACTAGATTTAAATATATTAATATCCAAAAATTATATATATATTATTCTCTCTCGTGAATCAACTTCGCCCTTCAATTTGGTAATCACTAGCTTTATTTTTCAACAATCTCACATTCTCTCAAATTCAAAATATTCTCCATATCATTAATTTAGTAATAATTACCTCAACATGTATTTATATTGTCTATATAAGAAAAACTTTAATTTCTATTAGTATGTAGTTCAACAACCTTGCAAATTATTATACAATATATTCTTCATCGACTTTGTTATATTCATCCTCTTCTCATTTTTTAGCCACTCTCTTTGGCTTCTTTAGGTTTTTATTTACTCTCCAATTCTTCTATTTTTATTCCTCATGCCTATTCTTTTTTAATCAATTTTTTGATTCCTTCTCTTCTCACGCATTTTAATTGAAATGTTTGGTGAATGAGATATATGAACAAAAATATAATATCATCCTTGTTGTAGGGACCACTTTTAGTTTGGGATTTATATAGTCTTTCGAAGAAATGAAAATTTGTTGCTAAGAAGAGCTAATTTTGAAAAAAGTCAAATGTTTCACTTGGTAAATGTGACTTGTTGTGAAACAAAACAAAGCTTTGAACCTATTCACTAGTAAAAATTTTGTGTTATAGAACAATAGATCGCCTTTATCACACACTCTTCAATCATATGCCCAAATGGTTATTTTTTTTCCTTTCCTAAGCATGTGTTGGGGGAGAGTGAAGAGATATTTTTCTTTATGGGACTAGATTACTTAGGAAATAGGTATATTTACTTTGCAACTATTATACAAATTGCATACCTTCAACTATTTTGCAAATTTCTTATCCTTTATATGTAGTTGGATTACAAACAAATAATAAGTAAACATTTTTTAACTTTAAAACTAACTTTACAATGTAAAGAAAATTATGATACAATTTTCATGATGATAACTTGAATGACATACAATTAAACAATGTTTTCAGTGTTATAGAAACATTTCAAATTTTGAGGAAAAATTACATGTACAAATTATAAGACTTTAATCCTTTTAATATACTTTTAGTATCTAATAACCTTTTATAAAATTATTTTTAGCTTTTCATAAAAATGTTGACAACTTCGGAAATATTTTTTTATCCAGCATACTTGATTACCATTCTTGAAATCTTACAATTTTCCACTCGCCACATAGGTGAAATCATAGTAGGAAAATCATTTTTAAAAATCTTTGGATGGTAGTTATAAAGAATAGCATCAAACCATTTTTTGGATGTTAGTTATAAGGAAAGGCATTAAGCTTGTATCTTGAATGATACGAGACTCACTCTATCCATGTGTGTGATCATTTATTGGGTGCTCTCACTTATGGCATCCCTTGAAGTTAAATCATGATTTATGCATAAGTAGAAAATCTGAGCTATTTTAATGGTCTATTTTTACAAAATTTATTTTTTCATATGCTTAATCTAAAATGGTTTCATGTGACTCCAAGTTTTTCCAAGAATCGACATGTTTAAGTTGAGTAAATGTTAAGAAAATTTTTAGACACGTAATCCTCTATGGGTAGGTGTGGAAGCTGAATGGCCAAAAATATTCCAAGTGACCTTGGAATGTGGAATCCAAGGGTCACCACATTGTATTATAAATTCACATCTATGGTTAATAGAATTAAATTAATGTTTATCTTTCCCTTTGTGTGTGTTTTACCGTGCATTGTTTAACATGGTACCGGAGTGAGTGATTGTTGCCCTACTCCATTAAGCTAAATTCTAGTTGTGTTCTCTGATCTTGTCAGTCCATAATGTTCCGTTCGCATTCCCTCACAATGTTCCTTGAATAGCACTAGTCTGAGCTATGCTTTAACTTTCTCAAGGGTTTCTAATAGTCATTGCCATAAATTTTATGCACCCTTCAGAAACGCCAACATTGACATTTGTGTTGCTATTGCTATCTTGTACTCTATGCATTATTCCATGCAAATAACACTCGGATCTTGCAGTTTCTCCCGTCTTTAGTCTTTTTCTATCGGGTGAAAATGTGAAGTTGGGTTACACTTTTTGCCATTTTTTGAGAAAAAAATATCATTTTTTATGTTCTTCAGCTTTCTACAAGCCAAAACAATTTTTCTGTTTAGAATTTCATTTTGATATAAAAATAAAAGTTGTTAGAAATTTTATTAGCTTTCTATTACTTATTTTTTGGAATCTTTTTATACACATTTGATATGTCCACTTAGCATTTCTTTGAGTGTGTGTTCTTTAACAATCAAAGGATTCATAAAAAGTCATTTTCAAATGCATTGGTGTATTCTTTGAAAACTTTATGTTTTTGAGAAACAAAATGTGTTACAAAATTCTAGATCGAGTCTACTTCGTTTTCGTTATATTTACGAAACCAAATGATGAATATCATAATTACTTGAATTTTTTGAACTTATTCAATATGAAAAAACTACATATTTTGAATATGTTTCATCCTGCACAAAATTTCTCGACATATAAGTTATAAACTAAAAATATAAAAACTAGCCATTACAGACGATAGACCAATGTAATGCACCATAATTTTTTTAATTTTTTTAATAGTGTATTTTGGAAGATACAAAATATTGATTTCACTTAATCATAATGACCTTCAGAAATTTTTTGCACCCATTTTATTACAAAATTAATTAAAATTAGTAAATATTTATGAAATTCCATAAAAGTTATATTTCGTGAAAGTAGATTGAATTCTGCAAATACTCATCTTGGTTCCGACAGTTAATTCATAAATTTCCATGGATTTTAATCAGTCCAAAGTTGAAGAAATGTATTCATAGCTTGGCTCTACATAATTCCAGACATGTTAGTTTGACCGAACTTTCAAAAAAAGTTCAACTAAAATTTTTTTGTCCCGGCAACCCGTCAGGTCTAACGACACAACAGTTTGGCCGAAGTTTTCACAAAAGTTCAGCCGAACTTTTAATTGACTTTACGTCAGCCGAAAAATTCAATGAAGCCCCTCCAAAAAAAACATTTTGCGACAATATAAATAAGCGTAAACGGATTCATTATTTTCGCATAATTTCGCACATTTCTTCATTTGGTCTGATTTGCAAAGGATTTTTTTTTGGCTTACTTTTTGAAGGACTCATTTTGACTTAACATTCAAAGGACATTTTTTGGAGGTCTGTGATACATTTTTTGGATGCTTTTTTGGCTTAATTTTTAAAGGACACTTTTTTGAAGATATTTTGTTTTTAGAGGTTTTGGGCGTAATTTTCAAAGGACATTTTTTTGGAGGTATTATGTTTTTAGAGGTTTTTGGACTTAATTTTCAAAAGACATTTTTTGGACTTTTTTTGGGCTTAATTTCGAAAGGACTCTTTTTAGGCTTAATATTCAAAGGATATTTTTTGGAGGTATTTTTTAAAGTGATATTGTTTTAGAGGCTTCTTGGGATTAATTTTCAAGCGACATTGTTTGGAGGTATTTTGTTTTTAGAGACATTTTTTTTAGAGGTTTTTGGACTTACTTTTCAAAGGACATTTTTTGGAGGTATTTTTTAAAGTGACATTTTTTAAGAAGTTGGGCTTAATTTTCAATGGACATTTTTTCGAGGCATTTTTTGAAGTGACATTTTTTTATAGTACGTGTTTTGGGTTGAAGTAAATCTTTTATAATGAATTTTTAAAATGAATTTTTGTCTAACTTTTTAAATGAATTTTTTTTTCAGGATTTGGAAGTACTTAGAAGGAAGTATTTTGAGCTTCATTTCATTTTTGGAAGACATTTTTTTCTTGGATTTTTTAAAGTAAGTGTTTTGGATTGAAGTATGTCTTTTGTGCAAAATTTTTAAAATGAAATTTTTTTTTAAAATTAAATCTTTCGTGATGCATTTTTTAATTGAGTTTTTGTCTAAATTTTTGAATGATTTTTTTTAAACTTAATACTCAATTATCATGGGAAGTCGAAGGAATTGCAAGAGAAAATATGATCGAACAAGAGACCCTGAGGAACATATAGAACAGGGGAGAGAATATCGCAAAAAAAAGAGAGAAAAATGCTCAAATATTGAAAGGGAAAATCAACCTCAACTAGAAGTCGAAGCAGGTATGTAAATGTAAATATTATAAATTTGATATTTAAAATTTTCCTAGTGTAAATTGTGAAGATTAATTTTTATTTGATGAACTAATTTGAAAAATATTTTGCAATGTAAACAGAGAGAGATATTCCTCAAAACATTGATGATGAGATACAAAATTTTGAAAGAGAAAGTGAAAGAGATATTGAACCAATGATTGAAGATGGTGAAAATGTTGAAAAAAAATAAAGTGAATAAATTGAATCACCAGGTATGTATATATATACATTGAACACATGCATGTATTATTGAAATTATACATATTTATTAATTTAGTTATTTATTGAATATGTAAACTTATTATTTACTATTAATTTGAATATGTACAGATGAAATCAATATCGATGATGAGATGTTAGAAAATGTTGACACTTACACATATGGAGATAAAAAAGATGACAATGTTATAAGATATTGTGTTAATCGCATTTTTGATTCGTTCTTCATAAAGGAACCTATGGCAGTTCAAGCCTAATTGTTGAAAGGTCTCTTAACATTAAGGAAATTAAAAGAAGTTTCGACTTTATTGGGTATTCAAAAATCAACAAAAGATTAAAAAATGAAAGAAAATGTGATACAAAATATAAATAGTGTTATAAATTCAATTAGAAGATTTAGGCAGAAAAATGTTTCAGATGCACATAGAGAAATACATATGGCAATGGTTTCATCAAGTACTAAAGAGAATCACTTGGTAAAATCTATGGCACAAGCATTAGGAACCTCAAGAAAAAAATTGTACCAACATCAAAAATTTCTGTTGCAAATAGATGTAAATGGTGAAATCGCTTGTTTGAAAACTATTTGTAGGAAAAAATAAAAATATAGACTTGGAAAATATGTTGAAAAAATAACGTAAGAATATTGGATGAAAAAATCACGTGTTTCAACAAAAGCAAGGGATGTGATGCGAAGAAGAATAACACAAAATCAATACGAAGAACATCCAAAACATTTATTGGACATCACTCATATAGAGTTTTCAACAAGTTCAAAGAAGATAATCGTGAAATTGATGTCTCAATTAGTGCTTTTGTGCAACAAAAACCATGTTACATAAAACCTATCACCATACGCGACACTTTTTGTTGTTGTTATCATGTGGAATTTCAGTTATATTATGACACATTCCTTAATTTTGGTAAAACATTTTGGAAAGATTCAACTCCTTCCACTATACATGATTTCATATCGCAAATTCTATGTGGAAGAGAAATCCTTGAATTATTTTACCAAAAGAAATGTGTTGGTGGTAAAAAAATACGATGATTGTAGAAATTTTACTAAATTTCAAAACAAATATCGTACTGATATAAATGATAAATCATTGTCCAACATGAAAGTGAAATGGGAGAGATATGAATATATCGATACATTGATTCAAGGTTCAAGTGCTAAAAGAATTGATTTACAAGAAGAATAATTTTTTGTGATAGATTTTTTGACAAAGTTTGAGGTATAAATTTATAAATACACCAATAATTCCCATAGATCTCAATGGCAGGAGTTGCAATTCAAAAAATCTCGTGAATTTTTTCCACCAAGGACCATTTTTTCAGTAATTGATTTTGCCGAAAACTACACATTTGTTCCACAAAAAAAAAATTAGAGTGAATACTATCATTCTGACCAAGTCCCCATGCTCGTCCATATTCTATATAGAAATTTTGAACAAAATGTTGATTATATAAATAGCACCAGTGAAAATAGGCATGTTATTAAAGAATATCACTTTTATATCAGTGATGATCATACACATGATACATATTTTGTACATCACTATTTTGGAAATATTTATGACTCGAAAAGTTGTGGAAAAAAATTCAATGAACATTAGATATGGTCAGATGGATGTGCCGGTCAATTCAAATCTTCATGATCATTCTTTTGGTTGTGTCATCTTCATATGAAAACATGCATTAAACATTGTTGGAATTTCTTTGAGATTGGTCATGGAAAAGGAGAACATGATGGTGCAAGGGCATGCATAAAACGAGCACTTTGAAGATATCAAATGGACCCCTCTGCAAACCGACTTGTGGACGCTAACGAATTTGTTCAATGGTGTATCGTTGCACTAAGCCATGAGACTAACCAATCAAGGGAAGTGCGAAGGTACATTGAATTTAATTTTTATTGGATTTATAATTTTAAACAGTGTATATTTATCACAATAATTATATTCCTCTTTCAATTTTCCATATAGGTTTTTTTGGCATATTGGGGTCGAAGATGTAGATAGGTCGATTGGAAATGACGTTGAAACAATAAAAGGGACTCGAAAATTTCATTCATTCAAAACAAAGTTTTCCACAAATGTGTTTGCATTGGATAAAAGAAAATATTCTTGTTTTTGTCATGTTTGCATAGACAACATAGAATCCAATGATGTTTGTGAAAAAAAAATGTATGTGAAAGATTGGCAACATACAAAGCTAAATACAAAGGGGAGAATGTCTGTTTCAAGGTTTTAAGAAATGAAATCAAAGGATACTACAATACCATCTGATGGTGATCGAGTTTCTAATCATGTTAGAGAAAGTAACATTTTAGTCAAATGATAGAGATCTAGAAATAGATAATAAAATCAAGTACATGTATGTTAATTTTAAAGTTAATTTTTTATGTTAATTATGATCTAAATTTAAATACATAAGTTTGTTTTATTGTGCACGAGATGTTTTTGTTGTAATTGCACTTACTATCAACGATGAAAATGTGAAGTATTAGTTGATGTGTTGCAGTGAACGAAAGATGAAATTATTAGAAAACTATAATTATCACGGGTTTACATATGACAGAGGGTCTATTATACTGAAAGGTTATTTTTTCAGACAAACTAATCAAAGTGGGGATTTTGTTTACTTTCAAGACTATGAACCTACTAACATAAGTTGTCAATATAGTCACTTGGTGTATGCAGCACACATAAAGTTGATAGAAGTTCAATCAAAGAAAAAAACGAAAATTAAGAAATGGAAAATGTCAAAAGACGATCATGAATGGATCATTGAAGATGGCATTCCATTGGAATTTTTTTGAATGAACTACCCAACCATTTATTCTCTTTGGATTCATGTTTTAAAACTTCGATAACTCAACTAAAAATTGAACTACCTTTTTATGTTATCTGTAAAAGTGTTTGCACATGTACATTGTTTTTTATATGCATACGAGTAATTTATACACGTGTACACATACACATGTCTATAATATCTGGTCTGAATGATTTCATACATTCTCTGGTACAATTTGTAATAATGTCATTATTGCAAAATATATATATCTATTTATCTAGCATAGTTGATATAATGAAAATTTGAACTTGCACGATTTTGTTTTAGACATGCGTGTCTATTAGAAGTAAATTATAATATTGATTCTTGAATGAAAAATGTATGGTACGTGTTTTGTAATTTCTGGTTTACTATCAACTGAAAGTAGTTTTTCTATGTGCATTGATGATAAATGTTGCACGTACTGGATATATATATGTTCTATAATGAAATTTTAAAATTGTATGATTTTTTGACACATTTAAGAAGACCTAGAATATTATGATGGTTTTTAGATATATATACATCTATATGTATTGTACTTCAATCATTTTAACATATATTCAAACATGTACTTAAATAATTTTATGTACATATATTCATGTGAAAATGTTTTTGCTTTTCAAATGACAACTTGAATTTTTAAAACTAAACATTATATGACAACATTACTTCACATGCCAAATGTATTTCAACTATCCAATAAAAACAAAACATTATATCACAATCGCATGCCCAATGTAGTTCAACCATCCAAAACTTGAGTTTTAAAAACAAAACATCATATCACAACATTACTTCACATGCCAAATGTAGTTCAACTATACAATAAAAACAAAACATTATATCACAATCACATGCCAAATTTACTTCAACCATCCAAAACTTGAGTTTTAAAAACAAAACATTATATCACAACATCACTTCACATGTTGAATGTAGTTCAAATATCCAATAAAAACAAAACATTATATTACAATCACATGCCAAATGTAGTTCAACCATACAAAACTTGAGTTTCAAAAACAAAACATTATATCACAACATTACTTCACATTCCAAATGTAGTTCAACTATCCAATAAAAACAAAAAATTATATCACAATCACATGCCAAATGTAGTTCAACCATCTAAAACTTGAGTTTTAAAAACAAAACATTATATCACAACATTAATTCAAATGCCAAATGTAGTTCAACTATCCAATAAAACAAAACATTATATCACAATCACATGCCAAATGTAGTTCAACTATCCAATAAAAACAAAACATTATATCACAATCACATTTCCCAAATGTAGTTCAGCCATCCAAAACTTGAGTTTTAAAAACAAAACATTATATCACAACATTACTTCACATGTCAAATCTAGTTCAACTATCCAATAAAAACAAAACATCATATCACAATCACATGCCAAATGTAGTTCAAATATCCAATAAAAACAAAACATTATATCACAATCACATGCCAAATGTAGTTCAACCATCCAAAACTTGAGTTTTAAAAAAAAAACGTTATATCACAACATTACTTCACATGAAAAATGTAGTTCAACAATCCAATAAAAACATAACATTATATCACAATCACATGCCAAATGTAGTTCAACCATTCGAAACTTGAGTTTTAAAAATAAAACATTATATCACAACATTACTTCACATGCCAAATTTAGTTCAACTATCCAATAACAATAAAACATTATATCACAATCACATGCCAATGTAGTTCAACCATCCAAAACTTGAGTTTCAAAAACAAAACATTATATCATAACATTACTTCACATGCAAAATGTAGTTCAGCTATCCAATAAAGACAAAACATTATATCACAATCACATGCTAAATGTAGTTCAACCATCCAAAACTTGAGTTTTAAAAACAAAACATTATATCACAACATTACTTCACATGCCAAATGTAGTTCAACCATCCAAAACTTGAGATTTAAAAACAAAACATTATATCAAAACATGTGATAACATGCCAAATGCAGTTCAACTATCCAAAATATGGTTTGTAATTTGATATTTCCATCTAGAGAGATTCATTTTATATTTTTAACAAGTTTATAAAATGACAACTTGAATTTTAAAAACAAAGCATTATATTACAATCACATGCCAAATGTAGTTCAACCATCCAAAATATACACATTATGAAAACATAATTTGAAATTTCCATCTAGAGATTCATTTTATATTTAACAAATAAAATGAAAACTTAAATTTTAAAAAAAAAAATTACATCTTAAAACAAAATTGATTCCTGGTAAAGGAGGAGCGATGGAGCACGCGGGAAAAATATCTTTCGACCTAGGGTTACAGACCTCCTTAGCCACCGCCGCTTGTTGGAGATCGACGCAATGGAGGCACTACCATGGAATGGGTCACAGTAATCCCCCTGATGACCCCTTTCATGTCATTGTATGGAATGGGAAACCATACGTGTTTGGGCGGTCTTTTTAACCTGCTGAGACAGACACACGGATACCCTGCAGATCCAACAGAAATGGACACTGTTACCTGACCATTATATCGAATGCAGACGCGATGTGTGGTTTACAATCTAGAGAACGCTTATTGTTTTTTGGTGGGCATGGTGAATAACCATCGCTAGGGTATGAGTTCTGCAGCACCTCTCATGGTGCCTGTGGGTGTTATACTCTGTTCTTTTTGCTGGTGGCTCGCGCTGGGACTACATACATTTACTGCTATTGGGAGCGGAAACTGGTTGACCTTTGCTTTTTCTGGCCGACTTTCTCCTCCACGCCCTGGGCCTCGATGGTGGGAAGCTATTGGGCTACTGGGCATCACTGTGTTGGGATATCTGCCTTATGGCCACCACAGATGCAGTCAAAATAGAAACAACTAGGGCCTGCTACCTACACCAATGCAGCGGATAATGGGGTAAGTACAAAAAAAATCCAGATAATTCTTAAAACCCCTGCTGGAAACTGTTTGTTATTTTGGATAAATGAAAATACACAGGTTACCGACCTGAAGCAATCAATATGGCAAACCACGGGCTATCCATGCCATGCACAGTCCCTCATCCATGAAGGAATAATAATACAGGATTCCAGCATCCTCAGACAGTATGGCATTCGCCCTGCTTCCACTATTTATATCAATCTGAGACTGAGAGGTGGGGCTGCAGGGCAGCACAGTGCTCATGGACTCCAGGGAATAAACTCCATTGGATCTGGGGTTCCCAAAGGAACATCTTACAAGAATATTTTAAAGGGGAAAAACACAATGGTTGATCCAATAGCAGAGACAGCTAATGGCCCAAAACCATATATTTTGGAACAACTCAACCAGATTCCAGAACTGCAGATTGAACTACATGAGATTGATGATTATAAATCTGTTTTTGAATCACAAGCACTCATCTGTAGATTTAATTGTTTCTGGCCAAAACCAATGGAGCTTTTTCATTGGATTTTCACTAACTAGTCGACGGACTGTGAAATACACCTCTGTTCAAAAGGATTCTTCATTGTTAAGTTCTTATCCTTGGAGGCCAGAGATCACATCCAATAGGCTGGACCATGGTTTTGGGGATCCATTGGACTATTCACTACACCATGGTTTCCAGAATTTGATGCAAACACCATGGAGGTCTCAAAAATGTCGGTCTGGGTGCAAATTTTCAACTTCCCACTTCATTTCTAGAATGAAGATGTCTTGGGCAGCATTGGAGACATGATTGGGAGTTATATCAAAACTGACACCCAACTAATGGAGGAGAGGGTCTTCACTTTTTCACGCATCTGTGTGGAAGTGGACCTCAGCAAGGGGCTTCCAGAATGCATCCTACTGACTCACAAACAACAAAAATGGATGCAGCATATAGACTATGAGAACACTGCTTTCAGATGCAGAATATCCAGAAACACAGGGCATCTACAGAATACTTGTCCAGAAGCTAAAAGAGATAATAGAAAAAATAATAAGACCGGAAAAGCTACAAAGGGTTGGAAATTTCCCTCTGAAGAACCAGAACTGGAGATGGAAGAAGATGAGACGGCACCCACCCCAAAAGAAAATAACCAGACAACAACCGAAGCTGAGACAAAATAACAAGAGATGCAAGAGCCAACAAACACAGCTCCGACGTCATTGAACCAAGAGGCACCAGAAAGTGGAGGACACAAAAGACATCATAACTCAGAAACTTCAGATTCGGATAAGGACAATGGAGCAACCATAGCATAAAATCAACTTGCCCTTATCACAACCTCACCTTCACCAGGTCCATGGCGAAAGGTTGAAAAGAAAAAGGGGAGGAAAGTTTAATCACTCCCATTGTATTATTTCCCTTGCCGCAATTTATTTTCCTATTATCCCTGAACTACTAGCAAAGTGTAACATGTAATTTTGTTATCATTAATAAAATTACGAATTTTTCCTTTGTGAAAAAATATCGTAAAACAAAACATTATATCACAACATGTGATTACATGCCAAATGTAGTTCAACTAGATCCAAAATATACACATGTATGTACATGGTTTAAAAAATAAAATGAGAACTTGAATTTTAAAAACAAAACATTATATATATCACATTTTTTCACATGCAAAATGTAACTATCCAAAATTTAAAATCATTTTTAACAAAAGTAAATGTAGTTTAAAACTATATATCCATATAGTAAAATTTGTCCAAAATTTGTATCTCACATGGACAATATATATATATATATATATATATATATATATATATATATATATATATATATATATTGTTACAAGTATCAAGTTATATATATATATATATATATATATTGTTACAAGTATCAAGTTATATATAGAAAAGCAAATATATGACTACATCTAGATAAGACTATATATAAAAAATTAAATTTAAGACTAGATCTATCAAATATAATGTTACACACATGTGCATCATCCATCAAATATAGATGGATCTAGTGTCTCTCCCAACAAAGTCCTGACCATCAAGTTATCTTGTGAAGCATGGGGAACCTGTACACAATGTGTACAAACATTAAAATTTAATCTTTTAAAATTGAATGAGAATATTGAAATTCATGTAAAAAACAAAATGAAAAAAAAATCATGCGATACCTCATGGGGTTCCCTCTCCATCGTGTTTTTCGTCCATTAAAAAACTTCTTCCACGGAGCATCTACATTAAATTGTACAGTAACCCCCATACAGAAATATATATATATATATATATATATATATATATATATATATATATATATAAATATATATATATATATATATATATATATATATATATATATATATATATATATATTAAAAAACTTCAAATGAAAATGCATATATAAACTAATTTTCAATAATATTAAAAAAAAAATAGACAACTTGTTCAAATGGTTCAAATGGTGTGGATGTTCCTATCGCCATCATACACTCCATCGCTAGAGTCCGTGGAGAAGGGAAATCATCTCTAGGAACCGAAAATTCAAAAATTTTAAAAGTATAAAATAACTCAAGTTCTAAATCTCAATTTATAATAAAACTTTTGAACTTCAATTTATAACTTATAACTTAAACATATATTTAAGTGAAAAATTGAATACTTGTGATTGTGGATCTGGCACATATCCTAAGGGTGGCTCCAAAAGAAAATCTCTATAAACCTAAAATTCAAAAAATTTAAAATAACTCAATATCTAGAGATCTAATTTTTTAAGGGAACTTTTGAGCTGGAATATATAACTTAAAAGAATATTTAAAAGTGAAAATTTGTTCATACTTGTGATGGTGGATTTTTCACATCTCCCAAGGAAGAAGAAGGTATCACCATCCCAAAAACATCAAAAAAAATCAGAATCTGTTAAAATGTAATTATATATACATGTACATGTGTGCACAATCATTTATTTTAAAAATATGTCATCATGTTTCGAGATATATAATAATATATAAAAACATAATTGTACATCATCATGTTCACTTAAAAAACACTAACATTTTCCAACATATCATCTTGATGGTGAGAACCATCATGATTGTGTGATTGATGGTGAGACGCAACTTGATTGTGTGAACTGGAGGCTCTGATCATGATATTAACATCATCTTCGTTCATCAAGCATGACAACTACAAATGGTGTTAACGTATAATGATACATTTTTGTTAGATTTTAATGTATATAAATAAATGTATGTATATATGTATTTATTACAAATTGTACATGTGTTAAAATAATCACCCTAACCATTAACACATATCGATCCCATGCCCTCTTGCTCATGAATAATTAGGTCCTGCCAACCATTGCGACAATTCTTTGCATATGTTCTAAGATCTTCAACACTCATATTGTCTATATCTTCATCTGTATAATACACAAAATTAGCGTGTTCATTCTCACAAACATCAACTCCACACAGTCCACTATGAACATCTTCAATGATGGCATCCCTTGCTCCTTGACTAATTTGAGAAGTGGCATCCATCTCTGAGCACAAAGTTTCGACACCAAGAGGTCGACTAACCAATGGTGGTTGTTGGCTTGAGGGGTCCTGACCCAGGTTCGGCTTTAAGGTTTTCCAACAAACCCCTATACTACTGGCCCTTTTGGCAATGACCTGCTGCGCAGGCCAAGGTCTCACTCGAAGTAGTATGGGAGGGTGCTAGAACCAGGTTTTCGCACCCAGAGAGAGAGAAAGTAGCAAAAGGCGGCACCTTCAGATCTAAAAATCCTGCACTGAATGTGCCCTAACCCAAAAACCCTTAACAATATAATTGATAGAATAGCTTATGTGAAGCACATAAATCATCAGATAACATATAACTAGAGAAATCACTTAAACCAGATCTATGCATTCATAATATCACATCCACGTGTGCATTAGTAGACTACTATAATTTATAGCTACAGAGACACCATAAGCTTAACCAATAATCATAACACAAAAACACTTAGATATCACAAAAGAGTCTTCTCATGCAATTATAACTAGGTTCCACTTACATACTTCTTCTTATCGACCCGTGCACATAGCCAGCGGGGTCCGCACATAACAAGACTCAGGGTCTCCACGCACAAAGCTAGCATGAGCCCTTACCTAGACAATTGATACAACAGATCCACAATTCGTAACTCAGTTCTATCTCAAGATTAGCTTACATCTAGACTTGATTTTCCCCTATATTTATATCATGCTAGCTTACGCTATCCTATGGTCAAAAAACCATGGTTTGCGGACCCTTGGTCTACACTTTTGACCCATAAAAATTCATTGGGGGTTTAACCCACCCCAAACCCCCTTTGCTAGACCAAATATTACAAAATATTACAAAAATGGACAAAATTGGGGCTAGGAAACCCTGTTCCAACAGTCCCCCAACACAATATTGTGACTCGTCCCAAGTCACAGCACTGGTGGGGTCTTCATCCTTTCCTTGAGTTGCTCCAGTGCGGTAGTGAGTGGAAGAAAAAAATAAGGCTCTATGTGGCTGCAGTCTGCGCGATGTCCACCAGTTTCTGCAAGGTTGGTCCTTCCATGGCAGCAGTGACACTGTCTAGATCCTAGTTCAATTTTCACACCGCCCCATCTAAGTCCTGCAAAAGCTTGAGGGTGTCATCCGACCAAGGTGTCAGATGGTCACTGAGTACTTGATTCTTGCACTGGAGTGCAAAAATTTCACTGCGAAGCTCATGGTTGGTTAAAAGACAAGCTAAGCGCTGGGCTCGAACAAGGGTGGGAATCGTAGCTTCCAGCTGCTCAAAGTCTTGTTCATTCAAAGTCAATTCCTGATCGAGTTCTCGGAGGAGAGGTTTGTGCTGCACTTGGGACTAGAATTCCATAGCCTTATTAAGCAGAGTGACACCCTGGTTGATCTGCGTTGTGTTAGTGGTCGTGGCTTCTGTAACCAATGTAGCTCGTTGGGCGCATACTTCCGAAGGGGTCTCAGGTTGGAGCTTGGCCTGTAAAGATGCGAGCTGATGTTCGAACTCAACCTTGACAACCTGCACCTCAATGTGGGACACCTTCAGGCAACAACCAGTCCTTCAACCTTGGCTTGTGGTTCGGTAGAGGCAGGAGTGACTTATAACATGTCGTCACACAGCCTATTGATCATTTTTTCTAAGGCAGCTTGCGGCGTGATGGTAGTGACATGCAGGGCCTGGATTTGAGTGACTTCGGCAGCTTGGGTTATAATATTCTGCTCGTTCGTGCTGAGGTGCTGTTATATGCGGAGTTCTCGGTGCTGGATTTCACTGGTGACAGCCTTTAATAATTCATGTTGCACACCAGCCAGTCGACCAACCTCAAGGCTGATGGAGGAGCACACGTGGACTTGGGTGCACAATTTAGCGGGTTCCAGGATAAAGGCAGCACCGGGGAGAGGACAGATTCGGCTATCTACGACAGTTTCCAGGGCTGTAATGAGGGCCAGATGGCCCACAAGATTCTGCCTCGCTTGATCCACGCTCACTTGAAGGGTGTTTGCTTTGAGCTGTAGGGCCTGCAGCTCGATTTATAAGACTGCAACAGAGGCCTTTTGTCATTCTTCCTAAGTAATCTATCGATCAGCAGATGCAGTGGTGATAGCATCGTCAATCTGGTCAAGGTCATCCCCCGTGAGGGTAACCTCTGTGTTGGTGTCGGTCTTACTAGCCTTATGCTTCTTTCTAGGCCCCTGAGACAACCCATGGGGCCGCTTGAGATTTTCCAAGATGGACATACCTGTGTCGTCAACGTCGTTTATGTTTTTATCCAGTGGGGAGTCTTTCTTTGGCTGCACGGTGGTTCTTCTGGGGGTCGCCTACGATGTGGAGGCTGGAAGCACTGCCTCTGCTGCTAGACCGATCGGAAAGATAGGTTTTGACACTACGGTGGGGCCATATGTGCCTGTTGCATCTAGGTTTAGTAGTGGGGCTGGGATCTTCCACGCCGATGGAAAAGTGGCAATTACCTGCTCAATGTCAACCTGAGTAGTCATGTATGGGATATCATGCCAAGTGTGATCTTTTCGGGCCCGAATTTTCACATTATGCATGGTTACTTGAAATGCTACAATATGCTTATACTTTTCATAGACTGTTGGGGATAGTCGTGGTTGGGAATTAATGGCTGCAAAGATAGCCCCATCGTAGATTACCCATAAGGACTTGTTTTCCTCAACCCTCTTGGGGTCCTTTGATTCCCACAAGTTGGAAAACAGCGCACCCTCACAAATGCCAGACTCAAGAGGGGGGAAGATCGCTTCTTCCATGGTCTCCTGGGTAATTAAGACAATGAGCAGGATTAGCCACGAGCAGTATAAATATTTTCTCTGCTCCTGAGCCTCATGCAGGTTCTGGAAAAATTCTTCAACCAGGTACTGGGATCAATTATAGCAGACTCCCTTTTCACACTAGCCGGCGATTTGAATTACAAGAGCAGGGACATTCACTGCTTGAAATTTCCACATCAATTTTTAGGAAAAAATTAAAGTGCCATAGGTCATTGATGGTATTAATCAAGAAGCCCTGCTTGTTTTTTGTGACATTGTACTTATCTCGAACAGCTTCAGCAGTATGGTGCTCGAATTTCTTGCTCGTTTCGTCCCTAGAGTTGGGTCCGTTCATAGGGAGGCATGTAATGTGGTTAATGAGAGCAACATCGATTAGTATGTGGCCCTCGAGACACAAGCATATATCATGGATGAGTGCCAGTAGTTGGCGAACAACGAGGTTGTTTATGTTGTAGCGACCAAAATGGGGGAGGCGTAGCAAGTTCAAGATGCCTAAACCGGCTAGTCCCTTGACCCAAACCATTGGCTCAACCTTGATTACACCATCTTCGACAACCTGTTCCAGGTACAAGTGTGGGGCTAATGAAGGGAAAGCGTTCTGGTTCCCCAGGTCATGGTCATCGAACTTTATGTGGGGGATTTGGCTGAACATATCTCCCAACTGGGGCACTTCTTCGGGGACCAGAGGCATATGAATATAGGAGTGGATGACATATACGTTTAGCATACGTGTTGATGTTATTCGTGGCTGAACATAAGGGGGTAACTAGGTTAGCAGAGTCGCCTACAGGCCTTTTGCTGTGAGCGCCATCAGGTTTGGTGTTGTAGTAGGCAATCGCTTCTTAGGCACCTTCCTGGGGGAGAACCGAATTCGAGGGGAAGTGCGAGGCTTCCCACCAGACCATTTCATCTATTTTTCCTTTCCCTTTCCCTTCCGAGGTGCTGAAGTCGATATGATTTCTTCTGCTGTGGGGGTGACCTCTCAGACCTCATCAAATCCTATTTCCTTGGACGTTGTTTCAGGCGGAGGTGCATTTGGGTTGGTAGCGATCATCTTTGCTTGGAAGATGAACTCAGCGTTTCTATTTTCGGACAGCAGAGCTTGCTCAGTCATGCGGACGGCAGGGGGATAGAAAAAATGTTATATACATTAGGGAAATTTTGAGGTCTAAAATGGGCCTCCTAAAAAAATTATAAAATAATAGTGGAAACAATAAAATAATTTTTAATTACATCATCAAATTTTAGAGGGAAAAAAGAAAAAACTACTTTTTCAACTCATATTTTAAACTTATCTCCCAACGTTTTTACTCAAATTTCGAGCTGGAGTACTCATTGGATGAAAAATTTAATTCCTCATCAAAGGAGTACCCATGTTGCATACTTTCGATGGGTCATGCTACACAAAAAATGAGAAATACATGAAAAACGTGATTGTAATCACGTTTTTTATGTATTTATCATTTTTCATGTAGTAGGATCCATCAAAAGTATGCAACATGGGTACTCCTTGGATCAGAAATTAAATTTTGCATCCAACAAGTACTCTTGCTAGAAATTTGATTAAAAACTTTGGGAGATAAGTTGAAAATACGAGTTGAAATAGTTTTATTATTTTATTATTTTATTATTTTTTATTCTTTTTACCCTTTTACTTAAAAAAAGGTGAATCATCTCCCATGGTTGACATCATCATCTTGAATCCTATTGGTTCTTAACACAATTATTTTTTTTGTAAATTTTTCTTGGGAGGACCATTTTAGACCTCAAAATTCCCCTAATGGCAGAGTGGTCTAGGTGAGACAATCTTGAGCAGTAATTGAATCCTGTAAAACAAACAATTCTAATATTAAAGCCTCCACGAGGGAGAAATGGCCGGCGAATCTTTAATTTCCTTTCATCATTACGGGAACGGTAAAAATTCTTCATAAATTTCCACATTAATTGCTAGTTACCCGCTCCATTAAATGGGAAGTGCAGTTTTCCATGCCCCCGCTCTGTTTCAATGACTAGTTTTGTCCACTGCATGCAACACCTGCACATGTCTCGCACCTACCCGTACCATTGGTCCTGCGCATCCATTCATGTACACCATCCTTGCGCATCCATTCCTGCGCACCATCCCTGTGCACAGTGTCCATGGTATAGCTATTCCAGTCATATAGTCATTTGATCGGCACTGAGGAGTCCCGATAGAGCTTTAGTAGACTCCCATTAATATATCCTAGTAGGGAATCACTGCGTAGTGTATAGCCAATCTGACCACTCTATCGTTGTTAATTTCCTTCACCACATACGACCCTAACCAGTGTTGTCAAAACTTCCCTGGGTGTTTTTCCAACTATCTATCATATAGTAGGACCAATGCTTCCTCCAGAAAGTCCTTCTACCGAATATGTCGATCATGCCATGCTTTCTCTCATGCCTTCTGATCATGTTGGTGGAAATGGGAGATAAACCAATCTTCTGCCAATGCTACTAGCTACACCAGGCATTCCTCCATAGTGTTTGGGTCTACCATTTTTTTGAAGTTCAAGATGCGCAAGCTCAAAACGATGTATTCCAGAGGCATAATAGATTTGTTTCCATACACCATGTAGAAGGGTGTTTTTCCTGTGAGCTTCTTACACGTGGTTCTATATGCCCAAAGTAAAGAGGGGATGTGTACATCCTAATCGCTCCATTGTGTGTTAAAGACCTTGGTGAGTGCCTGTTCCAAAATTTTGTTTAATGCTTCTATAGTTCCATTCGCCTATGGATGATATGGGGTACTTTTGGCATGGTCGATCTGAAATTCCTCAGTGAGGGCCTTAATTGTTTCATTAATGAAATGCATTCCTATATCACTCATCAGGACCCTTGGGCACCCAAACCTAGTTAAGATTTTTTCAAAAAGGAAGTGTGTCATCGTGTCCGCTATGCAGTCCTTGACAGCATTAGTTTATGCCCACTTGGTAATGTAATCTGTGGCCGTAATGATATATCGAGCACCTATATTCTTACTGGGGAGGTTAATGGGGCCTACGAATTCATTGGCGCACTTTTCAAATGCCTGGAGGGCCATTTGTGGTTGTAGGGGCATCTCATCCAAGTGTGAGGATTTACCAGTCCGTTGGCATGCGTCGCAGTCCTGAAAATAAGTATCATCATCTAGGTGTAGTGTGGGCCACCAAAACCTGGCCCAGAGTATCTTCTGCATAATGGCTTTTCCTATGTAATGTCCCCCCGCAACTCCTCCATGGGCTTTGACTAGGATAGTCAGTCTTTCATGTTCAAGGACATACCTTCGCAGTACCTCATCTACCCCCAACTTGTAGAACTGTTTTGCAATGATAGTGAATCTGACTATGCAGGCAACCAACTCCTTCTTCTGGGACAACGAATAATCATCGAGAGCTTTACCTGTAGTCAAGAAGTGGAAAATATGGGAAAAGTGCTCATCAATCACCTTGATAGAAAATACTTGTGCATCAAGAAATCCATCATCCAAGTTAGTCGGTTCTTCACCATTCTCAATTCTGGACAAATGATCTGACCCGACATTCAACCTTCCTGGCTTCACAATAATTTGAAAATCATACTCCTCAAAAAGTAACAACCAACGACGAGATTTCCCCCCCCCAACACGGGTTTGTTAATTAGGTATTTTAAGTACGAATTATTTATGAACATCCTTGTGAAGTGTCCTCCAAGTAAATAGTGCTGTATTTTTGTAGAGCATATACCATTTCGCCCCTCCCACTATGTGGTAGAATAGTTACGCTGCGCTTGACAACTTCACGCTGGCAAAGGCCATAGGGTGATCTATATCCCCCTCTCTAGGGCATGCCAAAATGACTCCCAAGGCGATCCACGATGCATCTACGTGGACATGGAAGACCTTTTCCCAATCGAGGAATATTAGGATAGGTGCAGTCACCAACTTAACTTTTAACAGCTTGAAGATCTTCTGGCACTCGTCATCCCAGAAGAACAACGCATCTTTTTTTAACAACTTTTCCATCGGATCGGTGATCAAAGTGTACCCTTGTATGAACTTCCTGTAGTAGCCTGTGTGGGAAATAATGGAGCGCAATTGTTTCTCCATGCTTGGAATTTCCAAGCTGATGATAATTGCAATCTTGGCCAGGTCAACCATCAGCCCCTGCTAACATACCACGTGTCCTAAGAGAATTATAAATGGGACACAAAAGATGAATTTCTTGACGTTTAACGAGATTTGGTGTTTCCTTCATGTGTCCAAAATCATGCGCAGATTCAATACATGGTTCATTACCAATCCAAGCACCGTCTAGTCATCAAAATAGAATTCCAGGAACTTGTGCATGAATTCCTTGAACACGGCTATAACAACACATGAAAATATGGCCGAGGAATTTTTTAATCCAAAAGGCATGATAGTATACTAAAAGGAGCCCCACTCCATCACAAATGTTCTCTTGCTGCGATCTTCAGGTGTAATATGTATTTGATGGTACCCTGAGAATCCATTAGTAAATGAATAAGCCTCCTGACCCCCTACCTTACCTAGGATTTCATCAAAGAAGGGTGTGGGGAATGGATCGTGGACACATGCGTCATTTAACTTCCATTGGTTGACAAATATCCTTATTTCTCCTTTAGTCTTCTTCTCCTGGACTACCATGGGGCTTACCTAATCCGATTGCTCCGCTAGTTCAATGATACTTACGGCCACCATTTTCTCGATTTCCTCCTTAAGATTTTGCTTGTATTTCAGGTTTAGGCGATAGCGTCATTGTTTGACTCATCATACATCTGGCTTCAACATAATCCTCATGACTCCCATATCCCCTATGATTTCCTTAAGTTCGGAGAATTTAGCAAAGAATAGGTCCTGATATCTAGTTAGCAGCTCAACGACCTTTCCCACTATGCCATCAAACCAATAATCCCCAATCTTGGCCATCTTGGGCTGTTCTGTCAAGCCAATATTGATTTCTTTTAGATTCAGAGGTTTGGTGACATCAACTATTTGCAGCAATAGACCAAAAATGGCTCGTTCCCCTTCTGCTTCTTCGATCATAATATTCTAGGGATCTTCATCCTTGGCTTCTATTGACAAATTTCTACAGTTTATAATATCTTTCAGTTTCACATCCCAAGCTAGCGCAATACGTTCTTGCTCAGGGCAGGCCTCATTGAAGACCAGATCATCTATATCCTATAAGGCTTAGTCAAGTGTTCGGTACAACCTGTTAGTCCAAACGTCCTCACGAAGTCCTCAGCCATCGTACTCCAATGCTTGGTGCGTTGATGTAGTTCTGCGTCCAAGTACCGGGAAGTGGGGATTGGTCCCAATGTGTGAAATTGGTGGACCCATTCATTCCTTGTGTCCTCATTCCATACTTCTAGCCAGCAATTTATGTGCGTGTGAGGATCCCCTTGTCCCAAGAAGAGTTTTGTTAATGGATCAGCTGGCATATGGAATCGGTAGGTCAACATCCTTCGGCATTCTCCCCAGTCCTGGAAATTTTCTTTTTGAGTTTCCCACCAGCACACAAGGGTTGCGTGCATAGCCAATTCTAGGGCCCAAAATTGCTGCTCTTTAGGAAAGCTTGCCTCAATTTCCATAAGGAAAGTTTCAACATTACCAGAGCCATAAAAGTGTGGTAGTTATCTTACCTTTGAGGAAATACATTCGAAGCTCTTTGTGATTTTAAGACATCTTAGCAAAAAAACGTCATGCAGTCGGTTTTTCTAGTTTTCGATCTCTTCATCTGAGTCAGATAAGTACTCACTATATTTTTCCCAACATAGCATGCCATCAGTCGTGGGGTTGATCCAATCATCATCCTGGGCGGTTATTTTGTATATGTGATCGACGTCTTCTACCTCCCGTATTGATTCAGTGTACCATTCTCCTTTCACTGGGTCCAGCGGGATTGTTACCCTTGTGCTTCCATTCTCAAACATCATGCTTCTCCTCTTGAGATTAATGATCCCTCCAATGTCAATAGCCCAGTCCATACCCAAGAGCACAAGGTAAGGGATGCATCGTCTACTATCTAGATTACTTCAAAATATGCGAGGACCTTAACACCTGTAATATCTACACTACCTTCGTCAATATTCCCAATAGGATAATCTTCTGTTGATTAGCCATTCGTAGTTGAATGGTCGACCATTCTAGTTTAGGTTCTCCCATTCGTTGCTAGGTATGCTTGGGTAGGACGTTATCATCCGATCCTAAGTCAAGGATAACTTGGTCCATTTCATACTCCTTGATCTGTGCAGTCATGCACATTTCTCATCCCGTTCTTTTTTTATTTTTTATATCTTATTTAGATTTTTCACCCCGGGTTGTGGAGGAATTCTTTCTACATAGTTGTCTATTAGCGCTTGGATTTTTTCTATAGCCTTCTAGTTGCACAACAGATTGAAACATGCTTGGAGGAAAGATTAACTGCTTCGTCTTCTTTCGGATCTACTACTCCTTTTTCGGTAGGTGTTTCAGTTTTAGTCACCTCCTTTAGTGCTTCGATGAAGGTTTATTTTTCCCTTTTCAGGTCTAAGCCTTCCGTTTGGTCTACAACCTTCTATATTAGTGATTCAATTTCCACGTTTTCATCCGCTCCTCTTCTGGAAGTGCAATTTTTTGTGATTACATTGATAAATGGTCGATCATCCCGTGGTTGTGCCTTAACTCTTTACACATTCTACGTAGGTGTCTGTTGTTTTTCTTATATTTTCGCTATTAAAACCAGGAAGTCTTCAATGTCATGATCAAACTATCAGAAATATTTGCAAGACTGCCATTCTGGGTTTGGGAAATCTCATGAAAAGTGTCCGATGTCTCCACAGTTATAACAGACCAACTGTCTGCACCCTTGACCAGCACTCCCCCCTCTTCCTCCTCCCCTTCCTCATGAGGGGGATCCTCCCCATTGCGATGGAGACAGTGGTGATGAGGGGTCTACTTTCACTCTGTATAAATTTCCCCTATCTACAATAAGGTCAAGGGTTTGATAGTTTTTCTCATGATGTCCTATAGAGGATCAAAATCTACACCAATGTTGTTTTAATTCTAGTACATAAGCACCCAATCGCGGGTAGTGATCCGTGTTGTATCTTTGTACCACCTGACAATCAGCACAACATAGCATAGGATTTCTAGGGCTAGTTGTTTCCCTGGGTCGTAAAGGGCTTAGACCCCCAGCTTGCATGTAATCTGATAACAATGGACATTGATCCTTGGTGTGACCCGGTCCCTTACAGAGTATGCACCAAACATCTGGGTTGGCTTCCTTACCATGGTCGTTTCACAAGCTTTGAATTTCTAAGTGCATTTCCTCCATTTGGTTCTGGATTTGGAGAGTTGCGAACTGTGTATCATCACTTGGTGCAACTTCTAACTTCATGGATATTTCCAGCGCTTCCTCTTGAGAGCCAATTTTTTGTTGTCCCATGGGCCCAGGAAAATGTAGTAGTAGCATAGAGATGAACCATTATTTATTTTGCTTATATTTGTAGACAAATCCCCCATCACTGATCACCTTATTTAATCATTTTTCAACCTCCCAGACGAGCTCTATACGTCCTTGCATAAAGTCCTTTAGTTCGACTACACATTTAGCATATGATTTAGGCTTCCGAAATTGTTGCTTTAGGGAAGTCTTGATATCCTGGATGGATGCATTCGCGTGTTGACCAATGTATCCCATGAACCAATCCAGTGCCCTTCCCTCGAAAGATATGAATAGTTGCGCGTGTTTGATAGCATCATTGTTCACGTTTTGCACAGTCCAGATAGATTCAGCTACAAACCAGAATCGTTCCATGTCTTCGTCCCCTACACCCTTGAAAGTAGGTAGCTTCATCTGTGTAGCCATGTCATCTTCTGCTGATGGTGGGGAAGGCATAGGAGCATTTTTACCCTTGTGGGGATTCGATGCAGGTGTAATCGGGGGACTGGTTCCCTCGTGTGCAGCCCTTTCTTGGTTACGATCATATGACTCCCTCAAGGGATTGTATACTGATTTTTCTCCTTCTTGATTAACCCGATAGTATTTACCACTTCATGTTGTCCTCCCACTCTGATCAGAGTTAATTCACTCGGTGTGGCCACACAAGACACCTTTTTTTCTCAAAAGCATCTTAATCAACAGTGGTAGGGTTTTTAGGAACTTACCTCTAAATCCTTTAAAGACCTTCGTTATGCTTCTGAATATGATAGAAGTTTATCAACAAAAATTTCCATCACGAATCCGCCCAATATACTATCAACCCAATGATCCACAGTCCTGGTAATATTATTATCAGTATTCTCTAATATTCCGACCAACTCGGAGGTCCACTATGTGACCTGATCGTCCTTCCAGCAAGTCTGAAATTTCGCGAGTCGCACTAACCACTCTTGTAACTCGTGTGCGAAAGAAACAAATAATATTTCATGCACTTCCGTAAAAATATACCTATCTTTCCATTCTTCTATGGACATCTTTTTACTCCTATTTTATTTTAGGGAAAATTCCTGAATCTGTTTTTCAAACCAATCTTCTAACTCAGGCTTTAATGGCTACCAATGACCTCATGAAATTACCTGATCTCTCTCTCAAAATGCTCCCGATCCTGGCAACGGAACCATTTGTTGGCTTGAGGGGTCCTGACCCAGGTTCGACTTTCAGGTTTTCCAACAAACCCCTATACTACTGGCCCTTTCGGCAATGACCTATTGTGCAGGCCAAGATCTCACCCGAAGTATTATGGGAGGGTGCTGGAACCAGTTTTCTGCACCGAGAGAGAGAAAGAAATTAATAAAAGGGGGCACCTTCAAATCTAACAGGCTTGCGTTGAATGAGCCCTAACCTAGAACCCTTAACAATATGCTTGATAGAATAGTTTATGCGAAGCCTGTAAATCGTCAGATAATATATAACCAGAGAAATCACTTAAACCATATCTATGCATTTAGAATGTCGCATCTATGTTCACATTAGTAGAATACTAGAAATTATAGTTACAGAGATACAATAATCTTACCCAATAATCATAACATAGAAACACTGAGATATCACAAAACAGTCTTCTCATGCAATTATAACCAGGTTCCACTTACATACTTCTTCTTATCAGCCCGCGCACACAGCAGGACTCAGGGTCTCTGTGCACACAACCAGCAGGAGCCCTTACCCAGAGAATTGATACAACAGATCCAAAATTAGTAACTCAGTTCTATCTCAAGATTATCCTCCCTTTAGACTCGATTTACCCATGTATTTATATCATGCTAGCCTGCGCTATCCTATGGTCCGAAAACCGTGGTTTGCGGACCCTTGGTCTACCCTTTTGACCCATTACAATTCATTGGCGGTTTGACCCACCAAACCCCCTTCGCTAGACCAAATATTACAAAATATTACAAAACTGGAAAAAATTGGGGCTAGGAAACCCTATTCCAACAAAGGAGGAAAATATACTTAAAAATATTTCAGATAAACAAAATCATCCCATAGCACAACCTAGCCCAGAAAGGGAAACCCATGAAAAGGGCAAACAACAAGATCATTTTCCTGACAATCTTGAAGGAAGTCACACTCATCAAAGAAACAATAGTAGGACTTACAATGAGGTTGAGTCTGAAAGTGCCTCCGATCAACAAGAAGTGAAGAAGCAGAGAGTGGAACTGCAAGGGGAATTTCGGAATATTAAACCCTGTACATTTGATGGAGAGGAAAAAGAGGTGGAAGAAGCTTGGATCATTAACATGAATAAATATTTTGAAACATATGAGTATGAAAACAAACTCAAAGCTTGGTTGGAAATTTACCAATTACGAGAGAAGGCCACGTTATGGTGGGATGAAGTGAAAAACGTGCATGGAATAGAAGACGAAAATGTAACATGGGATGAATTTCAGTGATACTTTAAGGATAACTACTTCACCGAATTATTTTACAATGAAAAATCTCAAGAATTTAATTATTTGCATTTAGGCCAACTATCTATAAATGAATTCATCACCAAATTCTGTTCTATTAAGATATTTGACATATTTAAAGGATGAGAAGGGAAAGGTACAGTGATTTCTGAGTAGTCTACCTCCTCATATGAAAGAGAGAATTGAGTTTTTGGGCCCTAAACCAATGGATGAGGTAATATGGAACATGCAGATGTGCTATCAACAGTCTAAAGCTAAGGGAGAAGTGGGCAAAAAATGGCCACCCAAGAAAGGACAGAAAAACTCCTCCAATTTTAGAAATAACAGACCTGGAAATTATAAGGCTACTGTAAGGAATTCTAAAAGTAAGCAAACCAAGAAACATCTGCAAAGACCCAGATGTGCAGCGGAGGATAGACCCATAGAAGCATCCAGTAGACCAGATCAGGGACAACCTCAGAAACCACCAATGCAGTGTTGGGGGTACATTGAGGGACATTACTATAAAAATTGTTCGCATCGTGGAAGGAATGAAACTGTAGCTAACGTGCAATAGGCATATACTTTAGGATATGTGGTGTGAAATATACCTAGAATAAATGTTGCACTGGAATATCGACAAGCATATTTCCAACTAACTATGATATAACTGGAAGGTAAGATGAATTCTCATCCCATATCTATTTTGGTTGATCCTGGTGCTAGTTTAAGTTATATAGATCCCCAGTGTATGGAAAAAAATAATCTACAGGGCCAAAAGTTTAAAAATCCTTGGTTAGTACAATTGGCCACTAGAAAAAAACAAAAAGTTCATGCCAAATTTTCCAATTGCCTTCTTGAAGTTGGGCATCAAAAACTAAGGGTTGAACTAAACATTCTACTCTTAGTATCATATAAGATATTATTGGGCATGGACTGGTTGGAAGCACACTTCTCATTAGTAGATTGTAAGGATAATATTATTTACTACAAAGCTGAATATGGAACGTGCTAAGAGCTGAAGGGAATTAAGAAGCCTCTTCAGTTGCGTCCTATTACAACGTCACAACGAGAAAGATGCATTAGGAAGGGATGTAAAATCTATGCAATCTGGGTTGGATTTTCCAATTCCAAAGATAAGGCTCTTGCAATGGAAAACATACGAGTGGTACAAGATTTCATGGATGTATTCCCAGAAAGTATACCTCGATTGAAACCTAAGTGAGATAGAGACTTTACCATCGAATTAATTCCAGGAGCAGCACCACTATCGCGAGAACCTTACCGAATGAGTGTGCGTGAGTAAATAGAGTTGAAGATGCAATTATAGGAATTTTTGGACAAAGGTTATATCTATCCCAGTGTGTCTCCTTGGGGAGCACCAATATTGTTTGTAAAGAAAAAATATGGCACTATGAGGATGTGTATGGACTATAGACAACTTAATAAATTGACTATTAAAAATAAGTATCCTCTATCTCGAATTGACAATATATTTGATCAAGTAAAAGGGGGAAAATTATTTTAGAAAATAGATATAAGATCGAGGTATCATGAAATAAGAATGAAAGGTGAGGACATTTATAAAACAACTTTCCGAACCAGATATGGGCATTACAAATTTGTGGTCCTACGATTTGGTTTGACCAATGTACCTGCAACATTCATGAGCTTAATGCATGGCATATTCCATCGATATCTTGATAAATTTCTTTTGATTTTTATAGACGATATATTCATATATTCCATAAATTAGGAGGAACATTAGGAGCATCTATGTATAGTGCTGAAAATGTTAAGGGATCATCAACTATATGGAAAATTTAGTAAGTGAAAATTTTTCAAGAAACAAATACAGTATTTGGGACATGTCATTTTAGGTGAAGGAATAGAAGTTGACCCTGAGAAGATAAATACTATCATGGAATGGAAGGTTCCTAAAAATGTGGTGGATATTCAGACTTTTATGGGACTGGCTAGTTACTACCGATGTTTTGTAGAAGGATTTTGTAGAATAGAATTTCCTATATCCTCTTTGCAGCGTAAGCGGCGAATGTTCAACTATACCATGGAATGTCAATCTAGTTTTGAGAAGTTAAAATGGTTATTGACCACTGCTCCTATTATGAAAGTAGCAGATCCGAATTTAGAATTTGAGGTCTGTATTGATGCAAGTAAAGGAGTGGGGGCAGTGCTGTCGCAAAAAGGAAACGTAGTAGAACACGAATCTAGGAAGTTAAACGATACCATGAGAAACAATACTCTACCTATGATTTAGAGTTGACTGCAGTTGTGCGTTTCCTTAAGATATGGAGGCAATACCTATTGGGACAAAATTTTGTAATAAAATTTGACCATAGCAGTCTAACCAGCTAATTTAAACAAGCCAATTTGAATGCTGGCTAGACAAGATGGAATGCATTCATGAGTGAGCTCGATTTTGAAATGCAACATGTTAAAGGCAAACATAATTGAGTAGCTGATGCATTAAGTAGAAAGCTACATCATATTTATGAATTATATTTTAATGATGTGGAATTAAAGTTTTAGGAAGAGGTAAAGAAGTCTGCAGGAAAAGATCCTGAATATGAGTTCTTGTGGCAGCAAGCTCAAGATATGGTAGTGCAAGGAAACCAGTCAGAATACGACATCAATAAAAAAGAGATGTTAATTTTTCAAGGAAAAATATTCATTCCAAATCAAATAAGTTTGAAAGGGCTAATATTGGATGAATATTATAGAATTCCCTATGTTGGGCACCCTGGTATATCAGAAAATGTTAACAACTATAAGAAAAGACTACTTTTGGCCAAGGATGTGCAAGGACATTGCTGAATATTTGACCAAGTGTTTGGAATGCCAGCAAGTAAATTTTGAACATTAGCACCCAGCTGGTTTATTACAGCCCATACCGGTGCCAGAATGGAAATGGGAAGTTATATCGCTGGATTTCATTGTTGGTTTACCCAGAACCAAGCGACATAATGGCTCCATTATCGTGGTGATGGATCGTTTGACCAAAGAATCCCATTTTATTCCGGTACAGTCTACTTTTAAAACCGTACAAATTGTTGACCTCTTTATGAGAGAAATATTCAGATTACATGGTATACGAAAAACAATAATGTCAGATAGAAATGTGAAGTTTACCTTAGCCTTTTGGAAGGCACTATTTACACGATTAGGCACCCAAATCCAATTCAGCACGACTTTCCATCCTCAGACGAATGGGCAAACAGAACGGGTAAACCAGATCCTGGAAGATATGTTGTGAATATATGTAATGAAACAACCCACAAAATGGGAGGATTACCTACATCTGGTGGAATTTTCTTACAATAACAGTTATCAAGAATCATTCAAGATGAGCCTGTTTGAAGCTCTATATGGAAGGAAATCTCAAACGTCTATTAATTGGGGCAGTCCCGAAACAAGATTAATGCTTGGACCAGAAATGTTGTCCAAGATGGAGAAAGAAGTTAAGAAAATTCGACATAATTTGAGCAGTGCGCAAGATAGACAGAAAATTTATGCAGACCAAAAAAGGACCTACCAAGAATTTGAGATGGGAGACAATGTCTATGTTCAAATTATACCCAAAAATAGTACACCGAGGTGGACTACCTGTGCTAAAATGGATCCCCATTTCTGTTGGCCTTTCCAAATTTTGGAAAGGGTTGGGTGATTATGCTATCGATTAGCCTTACCATGACACATAAAAGTGCATAGTGTGTCCCATGTATCTATACTTAAAAGATGCATCCATTATCCTAAGCACGTAATACATTGGTAGAATGTTCAGGTAGGAAGGAAATGGAAAATTAAATATTTCTAGGAAATATAAAAGATTGTTTAGTGAAATTTCGTTTGTTGGATGCAGGTCAAACCGGATGGCGAGTTTCTGGTAGAGCCTCTTGATGTATCCTCAAACGGAGAGAAATAACACTCCGAAAGCAAGTGATTACCCAATTTAAAGTGCAACGACATCACTTTAGCCCGGACGAGGCGACTTGGGAAGATGAAAGCTTTGTGCAGAAGGCATATCCTAGAATGTTTGATGGAATGACTTAACACAGAGGACGATTTTCATTTCAAACAGAGGAAGCTGTAACACCCATGTTTAGTGTTACTTTGTTAAAATACATTTTATTTTTAAATTAATTAGACATTGCAGTATTTTCTTTTAATTAGCAGATTAACAATTATGTTAATCAAAAAAATTTCCTGCATTTTATATATTCCACTTATGGTATGATACCATGAATCTTATGGTAAAAGTTTCCAAGACTCCAAGGTAGTTGAGTAAGTTGTTACTAGCAGTTACCTTTCCTCTGGGTAATAAAAAGAAAATCCTAGAGGAGAAAAGGGGTTCTATGCAGGAAAGAGAAATAGCTAGAGGCTGAAGAAAGAGAACTTCCAAAGCTGGTGGAAAACCAATGGAATTCTAATATCTGACTTGGAAAAGGATTGGATGGAAATCCTGAAGTCTACTTTCTCAGATAGCAAACTTTTGTGAATCTTCTACCTTGGTGCGGAGCATGGGGGGAGTGGAGGAAGTTATTTCCTCGCTCAAGGTTGGGCAGAAGCCATCAGAGTCACAGAAAGTGAGATAAGTAGACTTGATTTAAGTAGAAATAATGTATGTTTTAACTTTTTATGCATATACGCAAGGATATAAATATTACTTATGTGTATTTACTCCAGTATAATAAAGTTATGTAGGATATTTTTATGTAAAAAGGGTTTTTGTACTTGTAATATTGACTATTCTAAAAATATAAAATCTGGGTGAAGGGAAAAACTGTAATTTAGTAGGTTTGACAGCTTAACCCTTAGGGAATGAATCCTTTAGAGGAAGACAGTTTTTCCTGTAGAATTTAAATTAGTACACGGACTAAGTGGTTATTACCCTTGGAGTGGTCTAGACACTCACCTAGAATAAGGTTGGGAGTAGATACAAAATAGTGCAGACTGTGCATTATTCAAGTTGTAAGTAAAACTGTAATTTACTGTATGAAAACAAAGTGTTCATAAAAACCTGTTATGTCTTCTTTAAAATATTAAAATACCTTGAGACAGTGAACTGTAAATGGATATTTTCATATACAGGCAGTAGCCAAAGCATAGACAGAATCAAACTAGAAATTATATGCACATACAGTAATAATTACGAGCTATGAACCAAATAAATTGTAGAACCCTACAAAAACTAAGGGTGATATTTTACATGCTTAAACATAAAACTCAGAATGCAACTACATAAAGATATGCTCCACAGATACTATAATTCACATAAACACAAAGGGATCTTACAATATCACAGCATATTCATAGTATAGAGTTATAAAGAAATCAAGTTTTTCATCCCGCGACACCACATAACACAGAAATATAATATTGAAATTTTTTCCTTAAAGACTGAGATTGATAATTCATTTCAAGTAAAAATTACAGACGGAAGAGAACAAAAAAAATTCTACAGTGTACATCCCAATTAAAAATTAAAATTACGGGTTTTCATATCCATTCATTTACATAACAATTGTTTAACCAAAATCCGATGAGGCCATTTGAATAACAAAATTTCAAAAAAAAATTATACATGGCCATTTAAATACACTAAGAAAGTATTTCCTGACAAAGTATGGGTAGTTTCCTATCACTTCTACAGCAAAAAATAAAAAAAATAAAAAAATAAGAGCAAAGGAGAACCCTCGTTGGGCTGGCGGGCTTAAACCCATAAGCCAAAAAAAACACAGTGCTGGTATTCTTTTAAACAAGAAGTGAAGATTGATAACTCATGCACCTGAAAGAAAAGACAGAAAATGAAGTAGTCTCAAATTATTTCCTCCAACGTAGATAGGGTATCATTGACAAACAGCTAGGGTAAATATTGATAACTGTAAAAAATAAGATTATAATCTGTCAAGGGTTTTTAAAGCAATGGGATGTAGAAAATGTTAATAACCAGAGAAAAGTGGAAAGGGATAGTCTTATTACCTTGATGGTCTCCTGAGAAGCACAAATATTTGAACCTGTAATAAAAAGGGACTAAACATTAGAAAAAAAGTAATGGAGTAAACACTGTGCACAAACCCAGTTTATTAGTCTTAAAAGAAAAGGGGAAAATCAAAGGAGAAAAACATTTTGACATTGAGCTCATCGACAGAGGGTTACCTGTGTGGTCACCAAGGAGGGACGAAGCTTGATGAACCCGTGCAGAGATTTGATTGCATGTCGGCGAGCCATGGCTGCGTAATGGTCTAGACTGCTAACAAAAAAATAAAAATGTTGAAAATTCACGGAGCGGCGACGTGAATACTATATATGAAACTATCCATATAAACCAAAACCACATTAGCATAATCATGTGCTAGACTCACCATATTACCAGTACTGTGGAGGTCAAACTCTGCATAGCACGGGAAAGGAGATGCAGATTTCACAAATGCCTATGGCAGAGCCACATAATGAAACAATTAGGGTTTGGTCAAGGGTAGGCCATTACCCTACAGAGTTTAGAGAGACATATACACTGTCGAAGTGGGGAACAGATCAACGACGGAGTGGCATCCACGTGTCTACATACAAATTAGAGGCCAAGTACTGGGAGCTAAATAAATTATGAACTATCCAAACATTACACCCTGGAATGGATCAATTAAATAGATTGAACCTTTGTACCTTTCACATCATTTATAAATACAAAGGTTAACAAATCTGCCTTGATACTAGGACTCATGATCCTAGTGAACTTTACAACTATTTCAATCAAGGTTGTGGATTCTATATTATTTGCAATCATGGGATATATGATATGAGACCAAAATAATAGCCATTATGGTAAGTTTGCATTGAAAACATCTACCCTAATGTTATTTCTTAATTATTCCATGTATTTTGATTTAAAAATCATATTTATTTTTTTAACTAAACTACAATAGTAGTATATGCATAATCTTGTAAGGTATCTTGTGATTGTGTATGGTAGATAGAATTACCATGCTTGTAAAAAAAAAAATTATGTAGTAGTTTTGTATGGATGAATGTTACAACTATCAATAATTATGTTTGAATCATATTTTTGTGGGGAAATGGATTCAATGCCATCAAAAATACTTGAGACACCCAAAATATTGAAGTTTGACCATTGTAACTTGGATTTACAAAAAAATTTGCCAGATTTTATTAAAATATTGCGATAATTTCCATAATTTTTAGGGGAAAAAAAGTCTAGTTAAACTACAAACATTCAAAAATCGAAGGAAAACCAAAATATCATAATAATATAAAAATAAAAATAAAACCACAATTTCTCAAAAAATTATAATATAATTTATACGTCCATAAATTATATAATATCGCTGCATTCCAAAAAAAAAAGGATATCATAACCATGAATACCCTAAAAAAGAGTGAGATAGGAATTGGGTTTTTACAATTTTTGCTAGGCATACACTCCTTAACTCCAATTTTAAATTCGTTGAATACATATAGAGTTTTTACCATTTGATATCTGGTTTTAAAAATTGTGTTTTACAATTGTAATCTTTTCCCTACAAAACTTGCAATTTCGAAATTATACACACACACACACACACACACACACACACACACACATATATATATATAAACTGAAACGGTTAGAATTTTTATTTATTGTAGGAATCAGGTTGGGTCGGGGCCACAACAACCTTCAGTACAAGACTACTGACATGTCCCTAGTGCATGCTAAAGTACTTTTCACGGGATACAAATTTGTGCTGGAGTTCCATCATTTATACTGAGATCTCCTTGAGCTAGGAGGCAGCCTTTGTTGGTGTAAATGTCAGCTTCTTTGTTTGAATCTCTGAGGATAGAAGCATTTACAGGAAGTAAATTACTGTAGTATGTATCTCAGACTTTGAAGACTCTTATTTAGGACCACATCATTGAACTGATCTTTCGTGTCTCTCTTTTTTATCAAAATTTCAGAGTCTCTGAATACTTGCAGCTCTCTAATTCCTCTTTCTTTGGAAATTTGACATGCTTTTAACAAGCTCAGGATTTCAGCTTGATTTTTGGTTCGATGTCCTAATCCCCAGCTGAAGGTTTCTTGTGAGAGCCCATCCAGGTAATAAATTAGGCCTCCAGCACACACATTCCCGAGGTTTCCTTTGGAGGCACCATCAAAGAAGTCTGTTTTTATTCCTTGCTTCCTCCACCAACAATGGAAGATTTCATCCTTGTCTCTTAGCCTCCTTGAGATTGAGTAGGGGTTTGACAGCTCTTTGATTCATATGTCAGAAGAAAAAGGTCCCGAACCATTTCTTTTCCCAAGGGAGTAACGTTGTTTCAAGTTTGAGGGATTTGTTACTCAGAGTTTCAAAAAGGAGGCATTTTTCTTTAACAGCTACAATGGAAGGGGTCCAAGCTATATTATTGAAAATTTGTTCATTCCTGGCTAACCACAATTTCCATAATACAAACTTGGGGAGGTGATCCATACTCGGGCCCAAAGGGACTTGTTGGTGAAGGTCATAGCGTATCGGTCCTTCCATGAAGAGAAGATGTCTACTACTGTGACTTTGGAGGGGGAAACAGTGTTGAGGCCATGAAGAGTGAGGGTCCAGACTTTGAAGGCAAAAGGACAATCAACGAACATATGATCAATGGTTTCTGGGGCTTGATTACATATAGCACATCTATGCAGACAAGCGATGTTTCTTTTCATAATATTTTCTCCTGTCAAAATTTTTTTATGCATCAATATTCAAAAGAAGAAGTTTATTTTGGGAAGAGCCATTGGATACCAAACTTGAGTCCAGAAGCTAGAAGGATGTGACCTTTCTCATTGGGGTTTCAGTGCTGCTTATCCCTTGGTGGAAGAGTAGGTGCAAGAGGATCCCCATCCCCAAGAATATTCAGCAAACTTATGCACCGATGTTGTATCTATGAGCTCTGTTTTGAGCATGTATGCCTGCTATAATAAGTGCTCTGGAATATTGTTGATTCTCCATGTCTTCCAAATACCAAACTCGTCCCATTTAGAAATGTAAAATACTCTTTTGATTCCTCTCTCCTTAAGAAAATTACGAATTTCAGCAAGGTTTGTGTTAGTTGCAAGGGGCGCATGCCCCATAATCCTATCAGTCCAAAGCTTCACTCTTTTTTCATTCCCTAGAATTCGATAAAGATGTTGAAGGAAAAACGAAATTCATTTTTTGTAGAGGCTCCACAGCTGCGTGCTTCTTCCGGTATTCGTGTCCTAAATTTTCCTTAGCGCTACCCCTTGGAGATATTTAAACCTGAGCGTGCAAATTTCTGGATGGTTGGGGTCACTATGCATTTGCCACAAGATCCTACAACTGAGGGTGGTGTTTGCATGATTTGGGTCCCTTATTTGAAGTCCAACATCGCATAGTGCTCTTTTGACAGTGTCCCATTTTACCAGATGCAATGTACGTTGATTTCCTTTGCCACCATGCCACAAAAAATTTCACAAAAGTTTATTGATCTGTCCAGATATTGATTTCGGGGCCAGCAGAAAGGAGGCCTAGTAAATCGAGAGCGGCGAGAGCACCGATTTAATCAAGATAAGGTTACCTCCATGTGTAAGCCACTGCCCTCCCCATAATTTTATTTTGGATTTAATTTTGTTCAGCACTCCCTCCCATAGAGAGATACTATTGATGCCCATGTTAATGGCAACCCGAGGTAATTTATTTTGTCCCATTTTGAGTAGCCTTTAAATCCAAAAATACAGGAAACTTTCTGAATATCAATCTCTTCAATGTTCTAGCTGTAGACAACACTTTTTATTTCATTTATCATAGCACCTCAAACTCTGTAGTAAGCTTGGAGGGTGGCTTTCTATGCTGAGGCTATTCTGTAGGAAGCTCCTCCCAACATGATGGAATCATCAGCGAATAAAGCGTGATTAATTGGATCCAATTCCTTCATTATTTTCAAGCCAAGAGCATTCCCAATTGATTTTTCCAACTCAAGTTTTCCGCTTAGTGTATCTACCAAGAGGATATACAGAAAGGGAGAGAGGGGGATTTTTTGCCTCAATCCCCTCAAGGCTTGAAAGTAGCTGGATGGCCTCCCATTTACCAGAGGAGCTATCCAAGGTCTACTAGTGCATGCTTTAATCAAGTTGACAAACTCTTGCGAGAATCCGAAAGAGAGAAGGACTTTATAAAGAAAGGATAGGTTTACTCTATCAAAGACATTAGCCATATCCAGCTTGACCAACATTCCTTTCTATTTTCTTAGGTTTCCAGAGTGCATGGTTTCCCATAATTGAAAAATATTATCCAGTATATGTCTTCCTTTAACGAAACCCCCTTGAGAGGTGGAGATGAGGCTGCTGAGAAGCGGGTTAATTATTTTGGAAAGGAGTTTTGCAATAATCTTGTATGAGGCATTGCAGAGAGAGATGGTTCTAAATCTTTCGAAGGTGCCAGGATTTGATTCTTTTGAAATTAATGCTAGAAAGGTTGATTTGGTGCTACTCCCAATCTTTGCTTTTTGCAAAAATCCTTTGTTCATTTTGACCAAGTCTGCTTTTTTTATATCCCAACATATCTTGTAAAAATGGATTGTGAATCCATCTAGAACGGGTGCTTTATCAGGTTCCATGGACCACATTTATTTGTCGATATCTTCCTCAGTGACCTACTTCAATAGGGATGTGTTGTCATCCTTTGTGACCAAAGATGGAATATTGTTAAGGAAATCTCTATTCTCTTCTTCACTTCCCTCATTCCCTTTGCTATATATATTTTGGAAGTGTGAGATAGCAGCAACTTTGATTTTTTCTATGCCTTTGAAGAGCATCCCAACAGAGGTTTTGATCTCTGAGATATTATTTCGGGAAAGGCGGGCTATGAATTGACGGTGAAATTAAGAGGTGTTCCTGTCTCCAGATTCCAACCAAAGGCTACGGGACTTTAGTCTCCAGTTGTCTTCTTCATTCCGAAGGAGCAGAAGGATTTGCATTGGGAAACTTGCTCTGTATCCAATTCAGATGTTATTATGTCTTTGGTATCCATTTCTCTTTGAAGATTTCCTAGGTGCTGCACTAGTTCCTTTCTTTGATTGTTGGGTGTGTTTATGGGGATTTCGCTCCATTTCTTAAGGGCCATCTTAGTGAGTTTTATCATTTTTTACCAAACATAGTTGGGGGAGGCACTGATAGTCAAGGACCAAGCCATGCGGATTGTCTCAAAGAATCAACTCCTTCCACTCCAGAGAGGGCTAAATCTAAACAGAATTAGGCCCGAATTTTCTTCCTCATCCATTGAGGGGAGGATGGGTTTATGATCCGAGGTGAGTTTTGGGAGAATTTCTAAAGAGATGAACCTTCTTTCCATCAGCGGGGTGCTTTGTACTAGAAATCTGTCCAATCTTGCTGAGATGTGATCTGCCCCTGTCCTGCTGTTAATCCAAGTGTATAACCCTTTCTTTGGTTTGAAGTCCATTAAATCCCAATGGAGTATTATGTCTTCTACCACATATATCATTTGGTCCTTTCTAATTCTGCCGACTCTTTTTTATTTTACTTTCATCACTATGTTGAGATCTCCAACGATGATTATATGTTTTGGGGAGTGAAGTTCCAGAAAATAAATTAGGGATTGCGAACAATGTTTATTCTCTTCATAGATTACCAGTACATATAAATTGAAAAGAGCGATAGTTAAATTACTTGCTATGTGCTTCAACTCGGTGAAAATCTAGTGCTGGGTGTTAAATGAGTTGACAAGCTTGAATTGATCCTCCTTCCACAAGGTGGCAATTCCTCCTGAGGATCCCCTTGTGCTTATTTCTTTCCTTGAATTCTTCTGCCATTTATTTTTACTGATTTCTAGAAGGACATCCCGTTTGATTTTTTTCTCTTGGAGCAAGAGGATGTCTGTTGGTTCCGTTTTCATGAGGTCTTTAATCGCTTTGACTTTTGACGAATTCCCCAAACCTCTGTAGTTCCAAGAGATGATTCACATTACTTACTGTTGGGGGTGGTAGGAACTCCTCCTTTTGGAGGCCTTGTTCTAGTGCTTCTTCTGATTGACATTTCTATTCTGGGCTAGCTTCCTTGAGTTTTTTTTCTTTCTGCCTCTTCCTCCCTTGCCTCTCTGTGTGCATTTATTCCTGCTCTTTTAGCAAGCCTTTTGAGGATAACATCCTCCGAGGAGCTGGGTGAATCTATTATTTTCTTCCTGTCTATATCTGTATATGAGGGAGAAGGGGAAATATATGGGGTTACGTTTGGTTGCCCTTCTTCCTCGTTACCTTTTCCACTGGGGGAAGGCTTTGCTTGATCGTTGTTATCTTTTTTTATTCCTTCTGCTTCTGCTACTTTGTTGGGCTATGTGTTTTGAGTACCTGCTGTTGCTGAGGGGTTGGAGTTCCTAGAGGCTTTATCCTACTCCACTGGCAAGGATTTGTTCTCTTTTTTTGGACCTTTGCCTCGGGGTTTTTCTGATCCTACTTTTTGCACTGTGGTCCATTGATCAGCTTTCGCATTTTCCTGTTCTTAGATGACCTTCTTTTTACAATGCCTTGCAAAGTGACCGTAACCATGGCAGTGGCAACATATCAAAGGTAGTTTTTCGTAATCTAATTCCTGAATGTGCTTCCAATCTGCGACGGTTATTTTTATTGCTTCTGGAAGCCCTAATTCCAATTCCACCTCCACACAAATACGTGCACAATAATACTGATCTTTTATCACTTCTAGATCTATATACCTTCCAAGCGAGTTGCCAATGGTTTGCAGAGATTTTTGGTTCCAACAGTGCAGTGGAAGATGGGGAAGATGGACCCATATTGGCAGTACGGAAAGCACATCTTGTGCAGGGTCGAATTTGGGTGTCCATTTATTTAGGTATAACCCTTGAGGCCCCATGAAGTATGGCCCATTTCTAGAGATGAGGTTTTTATCTTCTGCATTTTCAAAAATGAATACGAAGAAACCTTTCCCAACAAAATCACTTTTGATCCCTTCTGAGATGAGCGGAGACCGGTTCCTCTACACCCAATCCTCCACAACTTTGGGGAGGGCCAGAGGCCAGTAAACTGGCCAATAATCCCTTTGTCAGCTATATTGAGGGCAGATCTGCATTTTTCTTTGACTAGCAATGCGACTGATGGAATGCAGTCAAGCTTCTTCACAAATTTATGTTGTGTCTCAATCAGGGGTCTCTTAGGAGCGTCTGCAAACAGTTTCCTAAATGCAGCAAGATATGGCTGGGGGGGAGTGGGCTCAACACCCCCACCCACATCCATGGCTGCTGGAGCATAGAGAGGGCCGAACAGTTGAGGCAACGATGTCTAGGTCTGTAGCAACGACAATGTTTTGATTTTTGAACAACCATATATTTCAATCCAAAATTCGGTTTGAGGAAAAATCCATATTTCCAGAAAGCTCTCTAATATATAATTTTTCTAAATTATATTTTAAGGAAAATAAATTTATAAGATTTCAACGAAAAATTTAAACATGCAACATTTAGAAATAACATTTTAAATTTGGAGCTTAAAAATGTATGTTTCACTTGGAAATGGATAACAAATCAAGATCAAATAAAATATCAAACTTTATACTACATTACATTATGGAGAAAAATAATTCTATATAAATAGTGTGGTTAAGAGCTTTAACACTTCTATTATTCCACTCAATTAAATCATTTATTGTGTCACATTAATATACTTTCTCACTAACACAATTGTTTTCACTAGCACACTTGTATCAATAATTAATTCGAGTATAAAACATACAATCCAATTGGAAATGATCAATTTAGATATTCTATATAACATGTGTGAATGTCACATTAATCACTTATAATAAAACTTATAATACAAACTATTTATACATTAAAAAATTATATATATATATAATTTCTTATTACAATTTTTCTGTATAAATTTTGCAATTTCTAAATTTTATTTTAAGGAAAAATAGCCTATAATATTTCAAAGAATAAATAGAAAACATGTCCGCTACAAAATGAACTTTTCATTTTTCAATAGAGTTAAATTAAAATATCCCAAATTTGAAATGAAAATAAAAAAATAAAGGAAAATAAGGGAAAATGAAAGTGCAATGTTCGAGGATAGCATTGTAGAAAATAAAGTTGCAATGTTTGAGAATAGTATTTTAAGTTTTTGCTCTAAAATAGTGTGTCCCACCCTAAAATGGATAACAACTCAAGATCAACCAAAATTTGGAATTGCATACTTCACTGCATTACATTATGGAGATATAATTTTTTATACACAGTGTTCTCACCCTTTAACACTTATATTCTTCCACTCAATTAAATCATTTATTCTCTTCGATTAACATCCTTTCTCACTAACACAATTATATTACTAATCAATTAAGGCAGAATACCTATGCTCCAACTGGAAAAACAAAATTTAGATTTTGTAAATAACACGTATGATGGTGATTCACATGTGCAGAATGAGGAACACAACATTCACACCTCCCTCACATCGCTTCAAAATTGAAATTAATCACCGATAGTAAAACTATAATATAAACGATTTATACATTCAAAAATTCATTAAATTTAAAATATATTTCTATATTCAATTATCCATAATAAAACAAAATTAAACCCCAATATCATAATAAATTATAAATAACCTCAAGCCGAAATATCACTAAAAATTATAATATAAATAATATATCCATCAATTACATAATAGTGCTAGGTTACCAAAAAAATCTAAATATCATCTAGTTGAATTACCAAAATAGGTTAGACAATAAATTGGGATTTCACATTTTTTTCTTCACACATAGACTCCTTATCCCCAATTTGAAAACTTGTCAAGTACGTACAAAAAATTTGACTTTGATATTTAAGTTTAAAAATTGGGTTAAGGAAAATTTTACGCAAAGAGAGCTCTGACAGGGTTTCAACGAGGGTTTCTGAGGAAACCTGACATCTCTCAAATCAAACTCTATCGGTAGCTCTAAAATTGAGCACCTGCAATTGCTTCAAACTTGTGCGCTGATGGATGACATGAGTGTACCTACAGGGAAGGGAGATATCCCCTCCTACCGGAATATAGTGAGCGATGACACAAGTACACATGGTACAACATTTTTGGGAACCCTGAACAGTAATGGGAAAGCACCTCTTGTCCATGGGGCTCAATGGAAAGCTTGCATGTGTGGAAAATTCCTCCCATTGGAGACCAAGAAGCCACAATTGGTCATACTGCATAACAAACTAGAGAAATAAAATAAGTACATGAAGGAAGACACACTAATATGAAAATTTATATGAGTTTTACCAACTGAATGGGATCTAGTAAAGTGGATTCAACACAAATGGAAACCAAAAGGCCACATCGAGATTAAATTGGGGGCTTGTGGCTTCTTCACAGTAATTTTCTCCAAACTGGAGGATAAGGAAAGGGTGTTGGAAGGCAGGCCTTACTTCTTCAACAATGGAGGTTTGTTCATGAGGCACTGGGAGGAGTATTATAACGTGAATCAGGAGAAATTTTTAGTGGCTCCAGTCTACGTTAGACTCTTTTCCCTCCAGGTAGAATTTTTGGATCCAGACATACTGGAAGGAATCAAGAACTCCATAGGAACCTTTGTGAAGGTTGAAGAATCCACATCGGAGGGAAGGTATACTTCTTATGCCACGATCTATGTCTACATGAACATAACATAGCCTTTACCCAAATTCATCAAGATAGAGTATCATGATGAGGTATGGAAACAACCCCTTGAATATGACCACATTCCTTTCAAATGACGTAGGTTCCATGAATATGAGCATATATTTCATGAATGCTCGATGAACCAATTCTAACCCAAAGTGTCTAAAGCCAATAACCATGGGAAACCACAAGAGGGCACTAAGGGTTTCCAAGAAGTTCAAAGGAAAAAAAGGAATTAGAGGAACCCACATACTGTATTAGGGGAATTTTGAGGTCTAAAATGGGCCTCCTAAGAAAAATGTACAACCAAAATAAACTTTATAAGAAACAATACGATTCAAGATGATGATGTCAACCACGAGGGATAATTCACCAATTTTTGAGTACAAGGGTAAACAGATTAAAAAATAATAAAATAGTAAAACTGCTTTTTCAGCTCGTATTTTCAACTTATCTCCCAAATTTTTTACTCAAATTTAGAGTGGAAGTACTCGTTGGATGCAAAATTTAATTTCTCATCCAAGGAGTACCCATGTTCCATATTTTGATGGACCCTACTACATGAAAAATGAGAGATACATTAAAAAATGTGATTGCATTCACATTTTTCATTTATTTTTCATTTTTCGTGTAGCAGGGTCCCTCAAAAGTATGCAACATAGGTACTTCTTTGATGAGGAATTAAATTTTTCACCCAACGAGTACTCCCACTCAAAATTTGATTAAAAACTTTGGGAGATAAGTTGAAAATGCGAGTTGAAAAAGTAGTTTTTCCTTTTTTCCCTCTAAAATTTGATGATGCGATCAAATCTTATTTTATTATTTCCACTATTATTTTATTATTTCCTTAGGAGGCCCATTTTAGAGCTCAAAAATCGGCTAATCCCTAGCTCGACTGTCGTCAAATAAATGCCTACAAAATAAAAATTGATATAATGACATCCTACAGGAGGGCAAAGATATCATGGAAGGCCATACTAAAGCAACATGACTAGAGATTCAACCAACGTAGCAAAATAATGGAAACAATTATAAATTAAAGGTCAAGGGGGAACCACTATACAAATAAACCATGGTGCAACCAATGGAACATGCTAATATGGAGATCGATAGCCAAAAGGAGGAATTAGGTTATGCATTGGTTGCGGAATGAATGGAATCATCTGGACGAATCCTTCATCCCAGAAGACCATAAGAAAATATACAAAGACACCTTCCAGCAATACAAAGCTAAACAGGGGAAAATAGGACTGATGCAACTAGATCATCTGGGTTCACAAGTCAACCAAGGTGGGGATCAGGGTCCTCAAGGAAAAGGAGGGAATAAACGTGGAACAAAAAACCTGAATGAAACCATACAAATGATAGGAGAAATGTTGGTAAACTCTGGAAGGGTGGTGCCATTGTCGGCAGTATTTCACCAACTCAACAAAACGACAAAATGATTATTACATCTTAGAATATCAGAGGAATTAATAGTAAATGAAAACAAATACACCTAAAATAAAGACTCGAAAAATATAAACCTAGTATCATGCTAGTCCACAAAATCAATTTCTAAGAAGAAAAGCTCGACGAGATTATGAAAAATATTAAGTCTCATAATGAGGTAATCGCCAAAGATTTCAGGGGCGACACTAAAGACCTTGCCATCCTATGGAACCTAGCAGAAATAGTTTTTGAGGACTGGGTAAGCATCGCAGGAATCCTCTCTGGGAAATTTTATCATATTGGATCCAGAGACTGGGCTCTTTTGAAAGGAGTTTATGGGCCTCAGGTTTCAGGAAAAAAGGAGGTTTTTCGCTAAAACCTTGAAAAACTAAGAAGAGACTACCCGGACGATCTCTGGATCATGGGTAGGGACTTTAACATGATCACATCCTTGGATGATAAGAAACGTGGAATAACACAATTGGAAGGGTACATGGAGGTGTTCATAGACCTAATTATAGATCTACATCTTGTTGAACTACCCACCAATAATGGATTCCACACCTGGAATAATAGGAGAGGGGGGTTATACTATATTTCATCCTACTTGGATCACTTTCTATCTTCAGAGCAGGTGAATAGCTGTGACATCTTCATGGAAGCTTTAATTATTCCATGTATGGGATCTAATTACTGGCTAATTTAGTTGGATATGGACCTAAAAAAAGGCCCTAAAATTTTTCCCTTCAGATTTGAGTCTTTCTGGCTCAGACATCCCAAACTCATGTAGAAAGTGGAGAGTTGGTGGAAATGGGGCGAAGAACGAGGAAGAAACCACATGCATACTTTCTAACTAAAGCTTCAGGAGCTCAAACACAAAATTTAGATATGGGATAAAGAACATTTTGGTCACTTAATGAGAGATTAACACTATTTTGTCAACAATATGTAGAAAATTCAACAACAGATCATCAACCAAGGTAGAGATGAACACCTTGTGGAAGAGGAAGTGAGGCTAATCAACCAGTTGGAAGAGAGGTAGAAATAAGAAGCGATCCTTTGGAAGCAAAAGTACAGAGTCAATTTCCTAAGAGAATCTAAAATAAACACCTGCTTCTATCACAAAGCAGTGATCCAGCACCATGAACACAACAATTTTTTGTCCCTAAAGGATGAAGCTGGAAATATATTAGTGCAGGCTAAGGAAATGGGGGACCTGGTTGTGAATCATTTTCATACCCTCCTCTCGAACCGACCCAATACAAGTCTGAATATATTTAAATAATCACCCAGAAAATTCCTTGTATTCTATGCAGGGATCAAAACATGGCCCTATTGCGGATGATCACTCTGGAGGAAGTGGAGGAGGTTGTTAAAGGAATGTAAGAAAATAAATCCCCAACAGTTTCACGGCGGAGTTCTTCCAAGGTTCCTGTAACTTCATTGGGAAATATGTACTAGAGGGGGTGGAGGAATCACGTAGCAACCAAAAGTTATGTCTGAGCCTAACATGTATTGCTTTAGTTCATAAAAAAACCAATTCAGAGGATCCTCGAGGATTTAGACAAATTTCTCTTTGTAATTGCATCTATAAGGTAATTTCCGCTGTCGTTTTCAAGCACCTCAAACCTCTCCTTCCAAATCTCATTTCCCCTGAGAAAACTAGTTTCATGTCAAATCCTAGATGTCTTTGTCACTTCGCAGGAAGTTGTTCACTCCCTAAAATACCTCAAAACCCCTGGAATGATGATTAGATTGGACCTCTCCAAAGCCTATGACTGTATTAGCTATAATTTCCTTACCAACATTCTTAAATCCTATGTTTTCGATCAAATATGGATCAACTTCCTCCTAGCTATGCTGTTATCCCCTATTTATTCCGTCCTCCTCAATGGATCCCCCACAAGAACCTTCAACCCCTCTCGAGGCTTGAGACAGAGGGAACCTATCTCTCATTTCCATTTTATTGTGGTTGTTGAAGCCTTGGTTCGCTACCTAAAAATGAAAGCTCAATCCTTGCAAATCCACAGTTTAAGATTGTGGGGGAATGACCTCCCTATCATGCACCAACGTTTTTTTGACGACATTATGCTCTTCTTCCATGTCTCCTTGTGAGAATCTGAATGTATAAAATATATTATTTGGGTCTTCATGGAAGCATCTGGGACGGTAATAAGCAATGATAAATATTTCATCTTATCTTTCAATACACCGAGGGACATCCAATCCTTTCTTGTCTGGATGATAGGTTTTGGTATCACCTCTCTTCACTCAAAGTACCTGAGGATGCATATTTCTTTAAACTCCTTAGAAACCTCTTACTGGAAATCCCTGCTACAGAAAATTAAATCTAAACTCAACAAATGGACTTTCAGATCCCTAAACCTTATTGGTTGTACTGTCCTCCTAAAGGTTTTTCTGTAATCCATCCCGATCTATCAACTTTCGAGGATGGAAATCCCTAAAACATCATGTGAAAAAATGGTTTAGACCTTCAAAAAATTCCTATGGGGAGGGGCTCAATAGTTAAATAGATGGGCTTTAATTTCGTGGCGGAATATAGTCAAGCCCAATATGGAAAGAGGATTGGGCCTCAGGGACCCTCTCACTCTAAATAAAGTGATGGGACCAAACTCTGGTGGAGGTGGATACGTGGGGGATCCAACCTGTGGAAGAAAATCTGTACCCGCAAATACGGTATGAAAACTCACATTGAAGACATCCTCAGGTATTGTGACCCTCTCAAAGAATCTACAATATGGAACCTGATGACTTAAAACACTGACCTTATCAATCAAAATTTTTTGGGGGAAATTAGAAATGGACAAACAACCTTCTTTTGGCAAGAATAATGGAAACAGAGGAGAAAAGTATTTGGAAGAAAAAACTAGAGTTATATATTTATCTACACATATGGCAAGAACTTTCACTGAGTGGATTAGTAATGGAAAGAGGACATGAAAAATGATGGATTGAGGAGATGGAAAGAATCAAAAGATTGGCCTCAACCTTCCGACTTGGACCAATGGGATCAGTTGGATGAGGAATTGGAATCCAAGATGATCACTATACAGGTGGGCCCACAGATTCTTAGGTGGGGTTATACTACAAAGGGAACTTTTACCATTCAAGAGGCATAATGACTGAAGGCAGGATGGGGACAGGGAATCAACAACCACTATGGAAGAAGATATGGGAAGGGAGGTGGTGGTCGGAAGTTACCTTCTTTCTCTCACTTTTCTGCAGAGGAAGAATCCTAACATAGGATCAGCTTCAAAAACGAGGTATCTCTGGGCTTTTGTATTGCATCGTTTGTGGTCGACATAATGAGGATCCTGAACATCTCCTAAATTCGTGCTCTTTTTCCACACAAATATGGAACCAATTGGAATGTCTCTTCTATAGAATGGATAGAGAACCCATTATTTTATGGTGGCAATGCATTTTCGCTAGCCATGTTCTCAATAGGGCTTGTATTTTAGTTCTTGGATTCACTCTTTGGGCTATATGGAAAGAGAGGAGTCGCAATATATTCAAGAAAATTCAACAATCTTAGGAAGTGTTTTAGGAGGGGATAATATAGAAAAGCTGGGAAAAAATATTGGCTTAGAAATGGCTACTATATGATTGGCAATTTTTACCCCATGAGGCTCGAATTCTTCATCGCCTAAACCTTGCACTATCTATGATTACTCAAAACTCCTAGAAAATTATATCGAGCAGGGTGGATTCAATAGAGATTTTCATTAGGCCCCTATAGGGGTTCATCGATTTAATCTTGTATGGAGCCTTGAAGGGAAATTTGTGTCCAAAAAGTTTCAGAGGGCTCTTCACAGACTCTCGAACGAAGACTAGACTAATATATGAAAACCACTGTGGCTATGTAAGTAATAATGAAGCTGAATTTTCTATTGTATGATAGGGACTACTCGTGTATATTAAGTTGGGGTCACTCCAAATTAGTAATAACCACAACAAAAAAATTGACACAGGGGGCTAAGTGGGACAAGCTTAGTCACAGCTGGAGAACCGCTAGACTGGTGCAAGAGTTAGGGGATCTCATTCATAACTTTGACTATGTTATTTCAATTGATGTAAGGCATGAATTAAATATAGCAATTGGCATACTCACAAAGTGGGGATGCTCTCATCATAATGATCCTTAAGATTTTACTTGGCTTACTCAACCCTGGGATGGCAGATTTGACACCCTGGAAGAGATTATAGACAAGGACAAAAACAAAAGTTGACGGAGACCCCTAACTCTAGAACAGATTCCATGCTCGGGGTACAAACTAGATCCCAATCCCATCATCCCCATTCAATGAATGGCTTCTCAATGTACCAGCCCACCACCCTCCACATCCTACAAGAGGAAGGTGCAGTGGCTTTACACATGCATGTAGTAAATAGCCCCATGGGAGGTGGAAGATGTATCAAAGGCTAGCGCATGAGTTTCATTTTTTGTCTATTGAGTGAGTTTGGAAAGTGCTTGGCTCCAGATAACAGTGAGCTAGTAAATGGTGCAAGGTGTTGTGGATCACCAAGGAAACCGATGAAGGTGAGCTCTCGACACCTAATAGTGTTGGATCGCTGGTGTTTGAATTTTTACTCCTCCATTTCTTCAATGCAGTGAATTTCCTAGTTAAGGGAATTTGGTATTCCTTGTTGAGAATATTTGGGGTCTGAGGGTGTAAATGTTGTCTCCATGTTGCATGCGTCTATCTATCTATTAAACCATGATAATTTACCCTGGTTTGACTTTGTTTCTGTCTTGTTTGGAATTTTATTATCTTAAATGGGGTTATACCAGGGTCACACCTCTGTAATCCATCATAGGGTCTTTATTAAGGTCTCATCTATCCAGATTTGGATTCGGGGATGGTTTGCTCGGTCCTTTGTTTATGATTTTTGTGTCTTCGATCCTGTCGATATGGGATGTTGTCTTATTTGGCAGTGCAAGGGGAATGAACTACACTCGGGTTGGCCCTTTATGGAATGCGGGGACCTCACCCACTTAGCCACCCCCCTTTGTGTATAGTCATGTTGCATCTGGGATTTGGAAATAAGGTTATTCATGCGGCCCCTGGTAAAATTCTGGTAAGGGGTATCAGTGGGTTTGTTCAAATGGTGATGGGATCTCTGCTCGATTCGGGTGGTGCAGATCATATACATTGGAAATAAAGGAAGGAAACCAAGGTTCATTTTCAGGAATTGTGGTTTTATGTTAATACTATGACAGGTGAGAAGGACGGTTGTGGCATCCAGAAATTGAGAAGCTTGTGGCTCGGTCCACCACCTGCGATGAATTATTCTATAAATTCACCCATATTCATTGATTCCAAGGTTATATCCATGGCTCATGCAGCGGCGACCAGTTCTAGAAGCCCTACCCCAAGGGGCCAAGGCAGGAAAAATAGGGGTACCACATCAACAGGGCAACCTAACACATATGGAGGAAAGAACCGTTGCAGAAAGCCTGTAACTAGCATTATTAGTGATTCTTATAATTCATACCATGAGGGCACCATTGAGAAAATCTGGAAGCTTATTGAGGAATTGTAAGTGGACTTGAACCGCTAGGCAGGAAATATGGAGGTTAATGCAGAGGAGTCATGAACCTTAGTGCCAGATCCAGGTCATACGTGTGGTCGTGTCACTCATTTCAAAAATAACCTCTTCTTATATTGGTCTATGAAATGCATATTGGGCAAGGTGCTGCAATAGATCTTAGTGAACATGGCAGTCACAGTGCATGACTTCCCTAACTACAAACAAGATTTCCAGAAGTTACAGTTTCAATTGCAGAAGCAGGATAGACCCTTCGGAAAATTGAAAATCATCTACCTTGCATCCTCTCTCAGACAAAACTCCTCGGCTCCAATGCAAAGGACCCGAATCCGTTGGAGTCTCCATTTGCTGATGGTGTAGAATAGTTTGATTGTTGGTCTCTCTATGTATTTTTTGTGTTTCCTCTTTCAAGTATGTGGGAATATTTTAAATTTTTGTATGTTAATAGTCTTGTCAATAAGCATGCAATTATTAGGAAATGCAAATACATCCAATCCTATATAGATTGGATAGAAAGGCTCAGAACATTTTGTGTTTGAATGGCATACCATGTTTTTAGATGGCCTCAACTTTGTTTCCCTCAAGGAAAGTTGCAGCCAACTAACCACCTTTGAACTAGTTGTAACTTGTTGTTTTATTAATGAAAAATGATGGAATTATCAAGATTACAAACAAAAAAAAATTGGGTTAAGTAAAAATAGGTTATAAGATTTCAAAAAAAAATTAGAAGCATGTTCAGTGCACAATTAAATTTCAATTTTCCTACCAAGTTAACTTAAAATATCCTTAAAACATAAAATTTAAGGAAAAAAAATAAAGGAAAATAACGATCCAACATTCAAGAATAACATTTTAAATATATAGTCTAAAATAGTGTGTCTCACCTTGAAATGGATAACAAATGAACGTCATTGAAAATATATAAAAAAATTCTTCATTGTATTACATTAGGGAGCTAAAGAATTATGTATTTTGTAACAACCCTAGTTGATTTTATATGTAAATAAAATAAGACCAAGGTCATGGGACATGTATTCCAAGTTTAATGGCTGGTGAACATCATAGTAGGAATCACTTGTGGTTTATTTATGGTTATGGAAATTTGAAAATTCATTGGAAAGAGGAAAAGAATAAATAATTGGCATTTAATTATGAGAAATAAGAAATATAGGAGAAAATTAAGGTGAAGAGACACAAATTTTCATGAAAGGGAAATTAGAGGAAAATTGACGGAAAATGAGGAAAAATGAGACATAATGATAAAAAGGCACCTGAGAATCAGTTCACAAATTTTTCTCATCATTTGATCAGGGTGAGTAAAGGAGAAGGAACAAAGACTTCGACAATCAAGCAAGGAATGTAAGGGTGCATAAGAGAATGCTCGATAACTGCAAGTAAGGATGTAGTTTAGTTGTGGATTGCAGGTAACTGTGTGGATGTAAGATTTAGCATGCTAATTTTTAGATGCATGATATATGCATGGGATTTCCTAGTTATGTGATGTTGTTGGGTTGAAGATTTGTCTGGATGAATAGTGGTTTGATCCTTGACTTTCCATTTCCTAGAAAGGCATGGTTTTGTGGTTTTTTCCACCTATTTTGTTTTCTGATTGGTGCTTAAGTTCCCTATGGTTATGGGTTGGAATGAATTCTCTGGAAGCCCTATAAAATTTTGGGTTGAGATACTAGTTCCTGGAATCGTAGATGTGTACAAAAAATCTGGAGCCCTTGGCCGAATGAGTTAATAGTCCCTAGAGCCGCAGTTGTAACAAACACTATGGAGCCTTATAAGGTTATGGTTGAGTTACTAGTTCATGTAGCCAAAGATAGCTTGGTGAGAGACCGATATGGTTGATGTTAGCGCTTTTTGAACCGTAGAGGTGGAATCAATGTAGTTGAGGATTGAGGTGGTTTCGAATTTTATAATCCCTAGTTTGTTTTGTTTTGGTTTATTCCATGAGATTGTGCATTCATGCTTGGAATATGGCGCAGGGTGATTAGATGAAAGAGAGATTTGGTTTAGCCCAATCTATGGTCGGGTGGTACGTGGAAGTCCTAACTTGGTTGGAATTTTCATATGTTAATATGAGAAATTTTGCTATTGTGATATATGAGAATTTGTAATGATTATGCTAGTAATATTATAGTTGATTTTCCATGGTTTCCATTCTATTTAAATGTTGGTTATATGTTGGTTATATATTGGTTATATGATGTATTCTATCTATGTCTCTTGACATGTTTTAATAATTATTTTAATGGTTGATGAATCCATAGAATAAAAATTGTTATTATGGCTAGCTAGAGAGGGATTAGAGACTTATTGGTGATTCTTAGATGAAGAATACAATTTTTTTATCATATATGCATTCATGACCTGTAGCTTACATCTTTTCCATATTTTTGATAGAATGTCTGTCATGGAATAGGCAGTCTAGGTCAATTTCTTACGTGAATTTTGAATGATCAACATTGTCATTTCCTTTGTTTGCATTATTAAATCTTATAGGCAGTTATAGGTAGTGGTTTGAATTCTAGCTTGAAAAGTGGCTAAGATCCAAAACTGCATGCTCAGAACTAGAGGATCTAGTTTATAACGACATGGAAGCAAGAATGTGAGTGTGGTTATATGATTCCAACCGCATGAATGCAATGTCAAGGGTGCAGTTATGGAGCTAGGGAATAGAAAAGGCATTTTGGTTCAGGGATTGATCACCTCTGGTGGTTGTCCAACTCTTGAGTGATTTGTAGTCCCTATGGCATGTCAGTAAGTGTTCATTTTGTAGGCCCCACTTCCTTAACTAGTACCTGGAGGTCAGGTCATTTTATTGCAGAGATCAACCTCACATTTACCCTAGGAGATTGCAAATTTAGGTAAATTTGGGAGGGGTGGTTATAGGGTTCTATCAGAAAGTGGTTGCGGCACTGGACCTCGAGGTAAGAGAATATTTCATAAAATTTTATATGTTTGTCATGTGGGAATGATGGTTTATGATTGTTATATGCATTCATGTCATTCTATTGCTTGTTTTGTTACATGCATGGTACAAGTTAGTTAATTAGTGCAGCCATATATACGTCCATCATTTAGTCATGCATGTCAGTTAACTTGTTTTTATATCCATTGTGGTCATATGCATGATGACTATTTTCATTGCGGTTAAGTTCTTTGTATTATTATTTTTCATGCTAATTTGGATTGTCCTCTGCAGATGGTTATGGTTATGATATTCATGTATGAATTGATATACTAGTGGTATTGTGTCGTACTAAACTCAATTGAACTATGCAGATGTGATATCCTACCTAATATACATTGAGGTATGATTTTTATGTTGTCTTCTATTTGGTTTATCTAATAGCGTATGTTGTAGGGCACTAAAATATCAAAGATAAACGAAAAAATAGTGACCTACAGTTCACATGACTCCCCTTATAGGCCTGATGTGAATTCTATGGAATGAGAAAGGTTGGTTGGGAAAAAAGGAGAAGGGTATTCCCTGTATCTGGTAGATACATTGAGGAGTCTGAGAGCAGATATTGTGATTTCAATGGGAGACAATGAGTGGTTGATTGAGGCACAAAAAATACTTGCAAGATATATAGAAAGTCAAGCATAAATTAATGCAAATATCTTTCATAGATTATCATATTTGGAGAGGCAGAGACATCTAAGAATCAACCATGGAGAAGAGGAAAGGACTAATAGGGCATATGGTGGCATGTGTCAATCAGTATATAGGTTGGACAATGATGACACATTCATAGGTGGAAGATATTGGATACACTAGCTGGAGAGGTAGTGCTTACGGGTTCTATTATATTTATGGTTAAGAGAGAGATCATCATCATTACCACCATCATATTCATAGGAGGTGTGAGAACCAATATTTTCCATAGGATTCCGAGAAATATAAGTCTCCTACGTTGATGATGAGTTAACTAAGTTGGAAGATGCAGAAGCATGACTACTTGGAATGAATAAGTTCTTTGGTTTGTGTGATTACTCAAGGATCATGAAAACCAGATAGATTACTTTAGTCTCAAGGTAAAGAAAATATCTAGTGGGAAGATGTGAAGCATTATTATAAGGAGTAAAAGCAAAACCCTAAGTTCAAGAATGACTAGAAGGGTTGATGTGACAAGGAAAATATGACACCTCATAAGAAGTTCAATGTAGCTAAGAGAGGACATGGGTCTCAACCTGTGGAGAAGAAGAGTAAAGGAAATGTCAGAGAACAATTATGGTGTTGAATATGTGATGGATTTCCATTTGTATTATAGTCGCACAGTGGCATCGTGATAGGCCTTATATCTACAGTGTGCAAGAGGCACGACAGGTTGGGGACGTACGCCATAGAATTCCCTGGATCTATGTAGGAATGGATAACATTTAGGTAGATCATGAGGAATTTATTATTGAGGTGGAAGTGGAACCAAGGGTAGCGTTGTAGGAAGAGCTTCAATGCATATTGCAGAAGACGGAGCTCAAGCTCTAGGATCGAGAAATAGAGAAAGTAAAGTGAGTGGAGGCACTTTGGGAAGAGGAATATATATGTAAGATGGTTGATCAAATCTAGACATAACAACTTGTTTTCATTTATGGTTTGATTTTTCAAGGGAATTGGAGACCCTTGATAGATGATATGTGCATGTATTTAGTTACAGGGTAACATTCTCGCTACAACAACGTAATGAAACTACTATATTTTTATATTTAAGTATGCATTGACAAATATGCATTTAGGGAGGTATTATGCAGGGGATTTCGTGTCAAAAGAGACTACCACGGCTCTTCAACAAGGCTCAGGTTGAGATTTCCTTGGGAAACATTATGAACCATGGGGATTGAGTCATTGTGTCTATTGAAGTTTCGTGCTTTCGGTATATTGTTCTTTTTATGAGCTTAAATTTTGCTTTTGATTGTGTTTGGTGCATGGCCATGCCACTTTGTTTTTGTTGTTGTTTTATTATTGGTTTTTCATGGTGTTCTTCCTATTTGCTTCTTGTTCTTTCCATTTATGTTTTGAGGGTTTTGGGAATTGGTTGGATAAAGAGGAAGTAATAGAGCTTGGGGAGAGATGGATGACACCCAACACATAAGGTAAGACCTGAATGAAGCCATTGCAAGAGTAAAGGGTGGATGAAAGAAATAATATGGAAACTAGTTGGGTTGGTTGGTTCCATTTGTGTAAATGGACAATGGCAGGGCATTTGTGAGAAAGGTAACATGGAAGGTAAAGAAAATGGATATGAGTTATCGGATGCCTTGGCTATATTGGGAATTGTTTTTATAAATTTTTTGCATGTTATTCACAGATAAAGGATTTTTTTTTTACCTTAATCTTATGAATACTGGTAATCATGTTGTGATCATGGTTATATATATATATATATATGCATGACATTGTCTGACAAGGTCATTTGGGATCATTCTTATGGAAGAATGATTTATTTATGCAGGAAAATGGCATGAAAAAGTTACTCTTTTTATGAGGAATAAAGTGGACTCAATCGCCCTAGAAGATCCAAGAGGTTAGTAACATGTGGATATGATTTGATATTATATAATTATAGTTATACCTATGTTTATGTTATTGTTACACCATTTTTTGGTCATCTAACCTACTATCATTAGATGGACCCAAGTACACCATGTAAGACCAATTTTACCCTAAGTAAAATTGCTTTCACTATGTAAAATAACTTAATAAAACACATTTATTAGGTTGTTTATGGTCTAAACAGGAAACCCCAAAAGGAAATATTAAACAAACCTATATTTGTTTCATTTTCCTCAAGGAATAATTAATTAAACAATAATTCAATTATTATTCCTGGTCATGTTTAACCCAAAACAAAGAAATTAATTAGATAAATTTTTATTTATCTTATTATTTTCTAAGAATAATTATTTAAATCTTATTTAAATAATATTCCTTGTTAAATATGACTAAATCACCCATAAATAATTAAATAAATCATTATTTATTTGATAATCTTTCAACCACTTCCTTAAAATGATAAATAAATCATTTATTTATTTATTATTCACAAATAAAGGGATTTGACCCAAGTCAAATACTTTTTCCCTCCAACAAATATAATAAAATATTCCATAAAAGGTGGATCTAGATTTGGTTAATGTTATTTTAATCATGCACCAAGATCTAGAATGACCCAATATTTTGTTATAGATAGGAGGTTTTCTCCTACCATTATTCACCTTTTGTTGCCTATTAGATCACTCTGGATCTATACTCTTGGTCTGACTTTGAGCCATTATCATTGTCATATTTTCCATTGTTTGTTGTGTGAGCTCCCTTTGAGTTCTATCTTTGTCTGGGTTTTCTACACCAACAGGAGAGAGAAATGCTAGATCTGAAGTGCTGAGGACTTCCAAGAACCCATCCCATTGACGAGAATTGGAAACACCTTCTTGTTTTCCTCCCAGGTGCCCTTAATACAAAAATTCTTTCAAAAATATTGTTCTTGTCTTGTCTATTGGATGTATGGAGCAAAACCTTACTTTTACTGCTTAGTGTCTCTTTATGCATAGATCTGGATTTTTGTAGCATTTGTCTTGATCAAATAACTGCAGATCTGAAGATATTGGCAGCCATATTTGATGTTAGGGCTATAAGTTATGCCTAGCTAAAGTGGTCTTTTTTCGTACACTTCGACGAAAGATTCATACTAACAACTGGCGACTCCACACGGGTTTTTTATTACGACCGCTGTCTTTTTCCATATTCCTGCATATCTAGCTACTTCAGACCCTAGGGTTTCTTTTCAGCTTTTTTTTTCCTATTTTTATGTTGTTTTTAACCTATAAAACCCTAAAACATTAAAAATTTTAACTTCTGTGTGTTTCTGGCCCTATTGCGCAGGTAACAGACATCAGCCACAGCTGAGACGGCATTTTTTTTCTTCTGAAATCTGCCGCCGAGAGTGTCGGAAGTGCAGGTCGCACTTTTTGGCCCAAAAACTGCGTCCTGGGTAGTGGAAAATAGCCCAAAAACTGTGACCTGAGCGAAAAACAGGTCAAAAACTGCGACCTGGACTTTTTTCTAGATTTTTGCTGAAATTTTTCTGGGTTTTGTCTGAACCTCTGTCAGGGTTGTTTGACCTCCGTCTCCGCCCATTTAGGCCTATTCTTGCTCTATTTTACTCAACTAAGTTGGAACATAGCCCCCTAGGGCTTCAGTACCATCCACTTTTTGTGGAAGAGTTTCAGTTGTTTCAGGTGTCTAAATTTTTCAGACTTTTAGCCTTTTCTTTTCAAATCCGATACCTCATTTTCATATCCCTTTTCAATCAGCTCTTCTCCCTTTCAAATCACCTCCTATAGTTTTTTTTGGGACTACCTCTAGGGCCTCCTCCTTGTCCCTTCTGCCTTTAGCTGATTTCCTCCTTTTTTGCAGCAACCTTGCCTCTGCCTCTTTCTTGTTTTCTGCACCTCTTTCCAGCAGTTTTCTCCTTTACATCCCTGTCCCTCCTGACCTTAGATATATTGGCCTCTTTTTAGTGCGTTTTGACTAGATTTTTTCCCTCTTTTAGATTAGTATTGAGAGACCCGCCTTCTGGGGTTAGATCGTTGCATTGTTAGCTGTTAATTTTTTGTTATTTCAGCATTATATACTGTTCTCTACAAATTTATTTTCAGTTACGCAACACACTTTTTCTTTTGCTCTCAAAATGTCTGGGTTTAAAAATTAAAATTAACGCACGCCACACACTCACCCTAAGCGAAGAAGAGCCTGGTTAACACTGCCAGGCAAAGAATTTAAAACATTGTAAAATCAATTGACACTGCACCTTTTCTGCCCTTGTTTCGACATTGTAACCACTTGATTCTGCACCTCCCCACCCTTGTTGGTCGTTCTTCTTCCCCTTGTGCCGTGTTTGTGTTATCATAATTGTGCCCCCAAAGCGCACATCACGGAGACTTCTTGGCCTTCACCCTTAGTTTTCCGGTCGGTCGACCTACTCCTTCCCACCGTCGTCGAGTTAGTCCACCTCCGAGTCTGCACTCCGACTCCTCTTCTGGTTCATTGGGTTCTCCTTTTACTTCTGGTTCTCCCCCTGTCACCTTCACTATGTCTGGTCCAGGGCCTAACGCTAGCAGTAATCCCGGCCCTAATGCTGGGACTGCTACTAGCGGAACCGCCATAGGAACTACCTGAGCTGCGCCCTTGCTCCCCTTCATGGCAGGCCTCAGCCTCCCCGATTTGGACCGGTTGACAAATGACCCTATACACCATGATGCTAGTTGGCCTGCTATGCCGACAAAGCTCCCTTCTGACATCCCAAAGTTTGAAGGCCTTGCTGGAGAAGATCCTTCAAATCATGTTCGATCTTTCCACATGTGGTGTTCATCTACCTCCATTACTGATGACTCTGTCCGTCTTCGGTTGTTCCAATGAACACTTACAGGCGCGGCTTCTAAGTGGTATGTTGATCAGGCCCTTTCCTCTCATACCACCTTTGTGACTCTTGCCCAGGATTTTTTATCTTACTTCCAGCTTCCCCTTCGTTATGACACTGGTATCGAACTTTTGATTTCTTTCTGTCAATCATCTGTGACCTGCCTATCCGATCATGTCCAGGAATGGCGGAGAAGAAAGAGCCTATGTCAATCCCCTACCTTCGAAGACCGTTTCTACATGGACTGGTTCCTTAGATCTCTCTTGCCTCCTATCGGGAAAGATGTTGCATCACATTTTCCCCAAACCGAAGAAGACGCCCTCCAACTGGCGTTAAAATATGACTTGATCTACGCTCAGACATGTTATGTTTATACCGTTCTACCTGATCTCCCTAGACCCGGTGGTGTCAACGGACTGGGGGCACCTCATGCCGCCGACGGTATCGTTGGAGCTCTCTCTCATCCATATGTCCAACCTCCCATGGGTTATGGTTTTCCTGGGGGAGGGGGCAGCACCTCCTGCACTTGTTCCCCTCCTGGTAACACGTATCCAGGATACAACATGCCTCCTCTTTTGGCCCAACCTCCTGGTCACCATACTCTTACCCAACCCCCTTATTATTCGTATCCGCAGTTTAGTGCTCCAGCTCCTTCAGCATCAGCACCTCCGCGTCCCTGGCCTTCTCAACCCCTGCAATAGCAGTCATCACCCCCTCAAGAGTAGGTGGATGCACCGCAGGGATTCATTGCTACCCAACCACCTGACAGACAGGTGGCCACTCAACCTTCCCCTTCTGGTTCCTCCAATTACCAGATCCTCATGATGAACTCTGATCCACCTCTAACCGTCGACCTTAACCTTCAAACTCAGTCCCATCAGTACCCCAAGCCTCCCACTCCGTCTATCCCCGAGTCACCTTCTTCAGGGTCTACAAAGCCTCTTTCGACATCCAATGGTCCCTTGCATATCCCTCTGCCCAAAGTCGAGGTTCATACCCAGATTCCTAAGGGACCATTACGCCGAAACGCTGCTTCTGGTCGAGCTTCTCATTCATATAGCATAGTAGATGATTTGGCACAATCTCCTGCTGTCATTTCAACACTGGAACTCCTCCAGTCGTGCCCTTCTCAAAAGAAGGCTCTACTATCTGCCATTGATGCAGTAGATCCTGCTGATGACCAATTGATTGTTTTCGACACCCATCAATCATAACATCCTCCTCTTCCTGCTTCCGTAGCCTTCCAAATCCCAGTCAAAATCTGGAATGCTAATGTTTCTCGGTGCATCATTGATGAGGGGGCATCCACCTGTGTGATGTCCGCTTCGGTTTGGAAAAAACTCGGATCTCCTGAATTGGCCCCTTCCACAATCACCTTCCGTGCGTGGGACGGCCATGCCTCCCAGCCCATTGGCTTATTCTATAATTGTCCTATCACTCTTGCGGGCAAGAATGTTTGCGTTGACGTTGAATTCATCGACGCCCCTCTTGATTATAACATTCTTTCGGGGTGTAGCTACACTTATGCTATGTCTGTTGTCCCATCCGCGGTCCACTGCAAGATGTTTTTTCCTCATAATGGAAAGATAGTCACCATTGACCAGTTGACGTATCATGAGCCAAAATCTCAGGCCTCCCCTGAGTCGACCATCTCTTCTGTAGCCAATCAACAAACTGTTGATTCTTTGACCAGTGTCTCTCCCGGCGTCTACAAAGACTCCTCTTTGCTTGGAACCTTCCCTGGTCTTCCTCCTCATCCTGTCTCTGACCCCAGCTCATCGAATGTTTGCATGATTCAATCGTCTCGGGCTGCTCTCAAGCAACCTTCTTCGGCTAGTCAGCAACCGTGCTCTTCGCAACCTGCTCCTAGCCCTTCACCTGCAGCTGGTAGTCCTGAGCCTCTTTATCCTCCTGGAACGGTTCCTCCAAGCATTAGCTATTTAGGAGCCATCCCACCTGGCCATTACCCCTCTGGTCAAATACCGTTCCTAGCTCCCCCATCAGGAGTGTACGTGGTACCTGTCATGGCCACCCTCTCTCTTCCTAACCTAACCCTTGGGATTCCCGTCTGGTACCTTGATCCTCCAGCCCCAATCTTGCTTGGTCAGCCCAAACCTTATCTTGCTTTGACCCCGGTTCAAATGGTCCCCAGGACTTCTCCCGCTGCAACAGTGCCTCAGTCACCTCAACAGGAACCACCTCCTGTTGCGACCGCTTCGGGTAAGAAGGGCAAAGCTCGCAAGGGGGCATCAAAGGACAAGGCTTCCCCAACAAACCCTGCCCCTCATCGGCCTCCAAAGCATACCATCCAATGTGCTTTGTGTGATGATTTCGGTCACACCACCCATTCATGTCCTGACTTGCCTCATCTCAAGCCCATGGTTAATGTCGCGTTCCTTGAGTCCAAGGGCCCGGAAGCCTCTATTCCTTCCCCGACCGCAATCAAGAACCCCAAGACTATTCACACCAATCACCCTTGTGCTTTGTGTCATCTCCATGGCCATTACACCCATCTTTGTCCCCGCCTTGAGGACTTCCGCACCTCTTTAGCCGCGGTCCACCAATTCGGGGCCAAGCGTAATGAGTCCACCTCTCCCCTATTTGCGCGTTTTTCTTAGGTAGAACTACCAGACATGAATGCTCCCATTGACATTCCCCCTCCTGATGTCGAGATGACGGAGCCTTCATCCACCATTTTCTACCTATCATCATCCATGAGACCCTCGGGGAACATTCCCTCTGAATCCTCCCCTGTTGTTTTGCTTGACCTTCCTTCAGTGATCACCCTGGGCTCAACATCGGTAGATCCTTTATCTGCTTACTTTTCGGTCACTCCTTGTGACGATGCGCATGTGAACCTCTCTTCTCATGATGATGAGTCAGGTAGCTTCGCCACGTCAGGTGGTCTTTCTTCCACCAGTCCCCCCATCTTCTATCACGATGATGACATTATGGATTAAATCCCCACCCCTGACTTTATCTACTCCCCCTTACATCGAACCCATGCGTTTGAACCACATGCACCTTGTGGCCATTACATTGAAACCCAATATTTGGGTAAGGGGGCACCCATATTCGAGAGACCAGGAGAAGAAATTATCCACAACTCTCCTAGTGTATCCGGTCATGTTGACTTTAGTACCATTATTCTTCCACATTTTGAAGAACCTCTAGAGTCCCATATCACTTCAGATCACTCTAGGGATGATACCCCTTATCGTTCCCTCATCTTCCATCAGCAACCCAATCTCTTAGACATTGTTGTTGACCAACCTATGGGTTTTCTAGGAGAGCATCAGTTCATTATCTCCAAATCCTCTCTTTGGGATAGTGACACCAGGTATGCCAACCCAAAAACTTAAAGTCCATTTGCTTCATATATGAAGTACTAAAAGCGATTGGTAATCCTCCATTTCCTTTCTCAAACTGCATAACCATAACACAAACAAATGGCACACCACATCATTAAAATGTGTTTAGATTCCCCTTTTTCTAAATACATTTTGGCATGACCACACAATGCTTGGGGGCACCTATGCCCCTCAACCATAACCCTCCTCAAAATCGAACTTCTTCACTTGCAACACTCATACTAGAGGCACCATTTGGCCTCCATACTTATCCATGCTCGTGTAGATGTTCGTCATGAGTTACCATCTTGTACTCATGTTTTTATGGTCCCCCATTGGACCTTTACTATGTGGCAACACCATCAAGTCGCCCTTGTTTAGAGCATCCAAGTTGAGTCATCATCGCATTCATGGAGTCTATCCCGAGTCCCTTTGTACCCCGCTATAGTCATCCATCCTTCATTGCTTGGTCCCTCCCTTGTGTCGCACATTATGGCCTTCAGTCCCACTGTCCCCTATCCCTCATGATATTGTGTCAGTCGCTGCCACGTCATTCATACCCTTTATGCTCTAACAAGGGAAGTCGTCCATTCGCTACTCAGTCCCCTCCATTTCATCATCATAATTGGTATTAGTTTGTCAATCGCTCTACTATTTTCTCTCGTGCCTTAGTTGAGGATCCCTTATTGCATCACATATGGCAGACCTCCTCCTGTCGACATCAGCTCATTCATTCCAGAAGATAGGTCTAGAGGGCGGTGTACCTTGGTTCCAACTTCCACTCTTGTTCGGTGCCTCGGATCAGGCAAAGGGATTTCTCAGTACCCTTTGACTTGATTTTTTCTCAGCTCCAGCTCCTTTTAGCATGATCGAGATCCGTATACTTGATGGTTCAGTGATGCAGCAGCAGCTCTTGGTGATTCCCGGGTGTGTGTGAGATGTCTCAACCCTCATGAGGGGGTGGCCCTGTAGGTAGCCCCCCACATGCCCGGATGACCTCTTCATTGCAGCCTTCGATGCAACTCCATATATTTGATGATGTCGGCCTTAGCCACTTGCCGTGCCTCTTTGATTTTCATGTATCAGTTAGATTTTGTGAGCCCTTCCCCATTCTCAGGGGGCATTTGGGTTGTATTTGTATCTCATGTACTTAGATATTATTGTATAAGTCCTGGCTGTTATCCCAGGCACAGCATGTATGTGGGATCCCTCATTGTATTTTTATCTGGCTCATGTTTATGTCGGCTGTACTTTATAGTTCGGTCCCTTGTTTACCAGACACACTATTCTTTTGTACTTTGTCTCGGCGGGCATAGGTATGCCTCCCCCGCCGCCTTTAGCACAGGTACCCTCTCATAAAAAGAGACTTGTTGCACCTGTAAGTCTCGTCTCCTTAGGGTCTAGTTCTTCAGCACATTAGGCTACCTTCCATTTCTCTCTCTGACTTCCCTTTTGATGTCTGGTGATTGAGTTCTTACAATGTACTTCGGTCATACGATTTGCTCCTAACACTCGCACGCTGGGGGGCAATCTGTTACACCATTTTTTGGTCATCTAACCCACTATCATTAGATGGACCCAAGTACACCATGTAAGACCAATTTTACCCTAAGTAAAATTGCTTTCACTATGTAAAATAACTTAATAAAACACATTTATTAGGTTGTTTATGGTCTAAACAGGAAACCCCAAAAGGAAATATTAAACAAACCTATATTTGTTCGATTTTCCTCAAGGAATAATTAATTAAACAATAATTCAATTATTATTCATGGTCATGTTTAACCCAAAACAAAGAAATTAATTAGATAAATCTTTATTTATCTTATTATTTTCTAGGAATAATTATTTAAATCTTATTTAAATAATATTCCTTGTTAAATATGACTAAATCACCTATAAATAATTAAATAAATCATTATTTATTTGATTATCTTTCAACCACTTCCTTAAAATGATAAATAAATCATTTATTTATTTATTATTCACAAATAAAGGGATTTCACCCAAGTCAAATACTTTTTCCCTCCAACAAATATAATAAAATATTCCATAAAAGGTGGATCTAGATTTGGTTAACATTATTTTAATCATGCACCAAGATCTAGAATGACCCAATATTTTGTTATAAATAGGAGGGTTTTTCCCTACCATTCTTCACCTTTTGTTGCCTATTAGATCACTCTGGGTCTATACTCTTGGTCTGACTTTGAGCCATTATCATTGTCATATTTTCCATTGTTTGCTGTGTGAGCTCCCTTTGAGTTCTATCTTTGTCTGGGTTTTCTACAACAACAAGAGAGAGAAATACTAGATCTGAAGTGCTGAGGACTTCCAAGAACCCATCCCATTGAGGAGAATTAGAAGCACCTTCTTTTTTTCCTCCCAGGTGCCCTTAATACAAAAATTCTTTCAAAAATATTGTTCTTGTCTTGTCTATTGGATGTATGGAGAAAAACCTTACTTTTACTACTTAATGTCTCTTTATGCATAGATCTGGATTTTTGCAACATTTTTCTTGATCAACTAACTGCAGATCTGAAGATATTGGCAGCCATATTTGATGTTAGGGCTATAAGTTATGTGTAGCTAAAGTGGTATTTTTTCGTACACTTCAACGAAAGATTCATACTAACAGTTATTGCATAAAATGTTGAAGGATGCTTCAACAAAATGAAAGTAGTGTGAACTGTAGCATGTTTGGACAAGCATAGACAGTGGAATATCCAAAAACTAGTGACATGGGTTGTGGATGAACACAATAAGGTGTGGGGAAAGTCACTAGAGGCAAGGTTTCTTGGTAGAAATAGTGTGGTTTCTAGATGTGTAGCATTGTTGTTGTGTACATGTTATACATGTTGTGTTGTCTACATGTGGCACTATTTTATGTGTATTGTGTAGTCATTGTATCATTACATGTATTCATTGTGTTGTACTATATGTATGTGTATGCATTGTGATTTTACATCGGTTGTATGTGTTTTTGTGGTGTTGTACACCATATGTAGGTGTACGTGTTGTGTGAGAGATTGTGTGTAGGTGTATGTATTGTGTTGTACATCGTGTGTGGGTGCATATGTTGTGATGTAGATTGTTTGTATGTGTATATGTTAGGGATTGGTTATTTGGATCCCTAGAGGTTGTGGGATGAAGCCCTATAATATATTGGGTTCCTTGGAAGCTATGGGTGGAGCTATTAGTCCCTAGATCATGCGGGTTATAATAAATTCTCTATATCCCTATTAGGGCTTTTGTGCCCTAGAGGTTGTGGTTGAGTTACTAGTCCCTAGAGCCCGTGGTTTGGGACTCTATAGACCTGCAAAGCTTGGGGTGAGAGAAAAATTGAGTTGTTAATCATAATGGTTGAGACGTTATAGTCACTGCATTCCATTTTTTTTTTACTAAAGAGAAGAGAAGGCACTTGGTGCTTAACGAGTTTGGAAACTGGTCCAGTTTGTGTACGTGGTCAAGAGAAGAGAAGGCGCTAGATGCTTACTCGGTTTGGCAACTAATATGTTGCGTGTATGGAAAGGACAAAGAACAAAGGTAGAAGAAATGAACCATTTGAAGGATAAGTATTAGGATTTTATTTCATTTTTCAATTATTCACATAGTTTATGATTTTAATTTATGAAGGCTATGTTTTTATATAACTGAATGTGATATGTTTATAAATGGGAATTTGATCAAAGAGCTAGTTTGAATTTTTGTGATAGGAAGTAAACATAATTGCAATTGTACCTTATTGATGGGCCACCAATGATATATGATTTGAATTAATTTCAATTCCTTTTTAGTCTAATGGAAATGGTGTGCTTAATACAAGAAATTAGGGGAACGTCGAGTTTAGTTGGTTGGAATTGGCTTCCATAATGTTAGCAACAACAGTAAAAGGAATTGGAACATGCAACAATGTGATGGTAAAACATTCAGGAGTAGGGCCATTATGGGACACCAGTACCTAATACTATCCATTGACTGGCATGAGCATGTTATGACTCATATGATGGTTTTGATGTAGGGAAATGTCTTTGAATTTGGATCTTTTGATGCGAGAAAACCTTGTCAAGTGATTCTCAAATGAAGGCTATCAGGTTATGAACAGGCATGCATTCATGACCTATAATTTACATGTTTTCCATATGTTTGATGAAACATCTATCATGGACTATAGAGTCTAGGTCAAGTTCTTTCATGGTTTTTGATTGATCAATATTATTATTTCCTTTTTTTTCATTCTGAAAAGTTACATAATTTTTTGGGTACTAAACTGGAGGTTGGCCTGAAAAGGTGGCTCAAAGCCTAGAACTACATCCTTATAATATGAGTATCTGGGTCATAACCGAATCAAACAAAGCATGTGAGTGCTATTATGGGCTTCCAACCACATGGATGCAATGTCAAGAGTGCAGTTATGGAGCTAGGTGAGAGAAAAAGGGTTCCAACTTAGGGATTGATCACCTAGGGTGGTTTTCAAGCTCCTGGGTGATTTGCAGTCCCTATGGGATGTCAGTAAGTGTTTAGTTTATAGATCCGAATTCATTAAATGGAACTTGGAGGTAGGGTCATGGCTTAGTAGTAGTCAACCTCACATTTACCCTCGTATCTTGCGTGTTTTGGTAAATTTTGGAGGGGTGGTTACATATACATAGTTTTCTTACCCTTCAAAAACATATATTCTCCCACCTAATTAATTCATTTATTGTGTTAGATTAACAACCTTTCTTACTAAGACAATTCTATTAACAATCAATTCGAGGATAATACCTACGTTCAAATAAGAAATGATGAGTTTAGAACTTCCAAGTAACATGTGTGACTGTGATGCATGTTTGCAGAAAGAGAAACATGTGGAAAAAAATTAGGTACCTACACCTACACACAACACTTCACAATAGACATTCATCACCAATATTAAAAACTATATAACAAACTATTTTACATTAAAAAATGTATAATAAAAATTATTTATCCATTAAAAAATCCATAATACAACAACATAAAACCACAATATCATAAAAAATTATAAACATCATGGAATCACAATTTCACTAAAAATTATAATATAAATTAATACATCCCAAAAATAGTTAGATATCATATGGCTGAATTTCCAAAAAAAACGCTAGACAAGAAATTTCCATTTTGCAATTTCCATTTTGCAATTTTTGCTATGCACGTAGACTCGTTATCCCCAAATTGAATTTTTATTTTTATTTTTAAAAATTAAGTTTCAAAATTTCATTTTTTTCCCTACAAAACTTGCAATATCTAAATTATATTTTAAATGAAAACATCTGATAAGATTTCAAAGAAAAACATCTCGTAAGATTTCAAAGAAAAAATTAAAAACATCTCCTTTGTAAAATTAAATTTCCATTTTGCTAACAAGTTAACTTAAAATATGATAAAGCACAAAAGTCTAAAAAAACAAAATAATGCTTAGAAAAAAAAATAAAGGTGTAACATTCAAGAATAGTATTAAATTTGTAATTTAAAATAGTGTATCCAAATGGTTGACAAATTACAATCAACTAAAACATGAAACCTTGTGTTTCGCTAAATTACATCCAGGAACCAAAATCTTTTGCATACACATTGTGCTTAGTCTTAAATTCAATTAAATCATTTAGTGTGTCATATTAACAACCTTTTTCACTAACAAAACTAGATTAAAAATCAATTCAACCATAATACCTCGCCTCCCATTGGAAATGATGAAATTATAACTTCTACTTAACATGTGTGATTGTGATGCACAAGTGCCGAATGAGGAACGCACAACAAACTTCCGCACTTTTAGCACCTTCCACACCACTTTACCATCAACATTTATCGCTTATAGTAAAAAATATAATATAAACTATTTATATATTGAAAAATATGTTAAAAATGTTTTATACATTTAAAAATACATTAAAAAAAAACTATTGAGGTATTCAAAAATTCATTAAAAAATAAAAATAAAAAAATCCATACATTTTAAACTCGGTTATGAAACAACATGAATTCATAATATCATAATAAATTATAAACAACATTAAACCACAATTTCATTAAAAATTATAATATAAATTATGCATCTTTAAATTATATAAGATTGATGGATTCGTAAACAGAGTTAGATATCATATTACTCAATTGCTGAGAAAATATAAATGTGTAATTAAGTTTTTGCAATTTTGTTTCACATAGACTTTTATTCCCAATTTGAAATTTGAAAATTAATATACATATAGACTATATGATTCTTTGATCTCTAATTTAAAAAAACAAGTTTACAATTGCAATTGTTATATTTTAAAGTTATATTTAGAAAAAAAATAGATTATAATATTTCAATGACAAAATTATAAACATGTCCACTACAAAATGAACTTTCTATTGTGCTAGCAGGTTAAGTTAAAATATCTCTAAAACAATAAAATTAATTAAATAAATGAATAAAAAGTTAAAATATCTCTAAAACAATAAAATTAATTAAATAAATGAATAAAAAGTGTATCATTCAAGAATAGCATTTTCAATTTGTAGTAAATACTCTCTCTCGTTGAAATAGATGACAAATCAAGTTCAAGCAAAACATCAAAATTTGTGCATTACCTTTTTACCTCATGGACTCAAAGGATTTTTTCGACACAAAGTGCTTACCCTTTAACCTTTCTAGTCTTGTAAACTAAATCATTTATTCTGTCAAATGAACAACTCTTATAAGTAACACTACTACTAAACTAATTATCAATTCAACCATTATACCTACACTCCAATTGGGAATGATGAATTTAGAACTTCTAGGTAACATGTGTGAACGTGATGCAACAAGAGTGTAGCATACTGACTTCTGCACATTCCACTCGAGAATCGACAACCATCGCTTATAACAAAATTTAATTATAAATTCAAAAATCGATTAAAAAAAAACTATTCTTATATTTAGAAATTATCTAAATTTTAAATCTATTTATATATTCAAAGATGATAATAAAAGTTATTTATGTATTTAAATTTTTTTAATAAAACAATATGAAACCATATTATTATAATAAATTATAAACAACATAAAACTATATTTTCACAAAAAAAAATATAATATAAATTATATATTCATACATTATATAATACAGTTGAGTTCCCAAAAAGAGTTTGATATCATATCATCGAATTTAAAAAAAATAATTGACAAAAAAATCTAGTTTTTCCTAAAAAGAGTTTGATATCATATCACTAAATTTCCAAAAAAAGAGATTGACAAGAAATTGGGTTTTTAATTTTTTTTTAATAGTTAAATTCTTTATCTTTAATTTGAAAATCTGTTGAGTACATATATACCTTTTTATTCTTTATTCCCAGTATAAAAAATTGGATTTACAATTGGAATATTTTCCATAAAAAAATTGCAATTTCTAAATTCTATTTTAACCCAAAATAACTTATAAAATTTGAATGAAAATCTTAAAACATGCTACAAAATTTAAATTCCCATTTTTCTAGTTTGTTAACTTAAAATATTCATTAAAAATAAATTTGCAACATTGAAGAATATTATTTTAAATTTGTAATATAAAATAGTTTATCCCAACCTCAATTGGATAACAAATGAAGATCAACTAAAATAACAAACTTTGTTCTTCAATGCATTACATTAAGGACACAAATAATTTTGTATACATAGTGTGATTACACTAACATTTCTACTTTTCCACTAAATTAAATCATTTATTGTATCATATTAACAACCTTTCTCACTAACAAAAATAAGCATAAGACTCATGATCTATTTAAAAATGATGAATTTAAAACTTCTACTTAACATACATGAATGTGAAGGAGGGACATATGGAACAAACTTGTGCACCTCCTCCACAACACTTCACAATTGGCATTTATCATCTACAGTAAAAACTATGATTAATATATTTATACATTCAAAAATCTATAGAAAAAACAACACAAAAATACAATATCATAAATTATATGATATTGTGAGGTTCCAAAAAATTGCTAGATGTCATATCACTGAATTTCCAAAAAAAAGTTTGTCAAGGAATTGGGTTTCTGCAATTTTTCTTAGTATATAGATTACTTATCCCCAAATTAAAAGTTTTCCAAGTGCATATAGGATTGTTGATCTTTTGATCTCTAGTTTTAGAAATTAGGTTTACAATTTCAATTTTTGTCATACAAAATTTGCAATTTCTAAATTCTATTTTAACTATAAAGAGTTTATGAGATTTAAAAAAAAAATAACTTTCCACTTTTCCATTAGGTTAAGTTAAAATATCCATAAAAAAAAATATTAAAAAATAAAAATACAAATGTAACATTCAAAAATAACATTATAAATATATAGTCTGAAATAGTTCATCCCAGCTTGATAAATGACAAATAAAGATCAACCAAATATCAAACTTTGTGCAGATTTGTGTACACATTATGTTCACCCTTTCACTGATGAAGAGAAGATGGTGTATTTGTGTACACATTGTGTTTACCCTTTCACTTATGGAAAGAAGATGGTGTAACCATATACCAAGGGACGACATCACCAATAATAATCATAAAGAAATTGTCCTTATCATGTGAACAAATATCTCTAGGTAAGAAGGCTAGAAATGAGAACAAAGGAATATTGGCATGTAACATGGAGGAAAATAGAAAAAATAGAAATGTGATGCAGTAGAGAAAGTATTAGGAGTTAGCATGAGTTTTATCCAACCCTCAAAACATAAAGAAACTCATATGAAATGAGATGATGTCATATAAGTAATAGTGATAGTGGTGTGGGAAAAACCATGTATAAGGGGATTTGGTAGAGTTAATCGTCTTCTATTTCATAACATGATATGTATTACTCACCATTTCATGACATAATATATATTACTCACTCACCAGAAAAAAACATTGTTTTTACATTTTATTAATTTTATTTTCTTATTTTTAATAATGCATTATATGTAAAACTCTAATCATGTATTTAATAATTTGTCTTGAAAAAATTAATTTGAGTGAAATACCTAAATCATTTTCAAATTAAGAAAAAAAAACCTAATTTTATAAATAGCCATTGCACCTATGAGTACTCTTACATTGACACTACACTCACTCTGTCTCTTTGACACTGTTCAAATGACTGACACAATTATATTACGTGGCTTCTGTACTAGCCATTGGTAATTTGCTACCTTCTTAATGATAGCAATGTTATTTCAAAATCAATTCAATTTTTTTGATATTGATTGCTTATCTTCTTTCTCTTTCCAATCGGATAGCTAAATCCATGTTAGTTTGAATGGCCCATTTCTCTCTCCTGCCGTCAAAAAAGCCTCAACAATAGCTTTGTTGCCAACTTGCTACCAAAATTCCTTGTTAAGGATGAACAGTGGAACAAGTTAGTGCGGAGGAACTCATGGAGTTTGGTTCTCATTGTTTTATAGTTAAATGTGTATGTTTGGTTGTCTATGTTTTCGACCATGAAATCGATTGCCTTCAAATATTGCAATGGCCAAGAACCATAGGGGAAGCGAAAATGTAGTCAGAAATTGTAGTTCCTATATATAAACAGATAATGTAGAAATAACACTATCGTCCAATCCAAGGACCATGCCCAGTTTGGATGACCTCAAATCGGACTCGGAAAATCTTCCTGCCAAAAATGTTGATCATGGCGTATAAGATTTTATCAAATTCGGCTTTCAACGTTCCTTTCTGAATTAAGCATGGGGATTTAATACCACTAGTAGTAATCGCAGCAGTTTTACAATGCTTCCATGAAATTGTATTATAAATGCTTTTTTGAGGTCACACCCGGTATTAGCTTTTAAATAATTTAATGTATATATATATATATATATATATATATATATATATATATATATATATATATATATATATATTTAAAAGGTATTGCTATTTGTAATTTTTATTTTAAAAGATATAAAATAAAAACAAAATAATTTATTTCTAATAATAATAATAAAATGTTAAAAACAATTATTTTTTAATTTAGTTTTTTGTTATTATATTTTTGTCAATGTGTCCATGTCTACTCATTGGACCAAATGTTAGACGATTGAAATGTTTTAGGCTATTAGATCCACAAGTAAATAGTTATATATATATTTTTTATAATAATGGTTTTTTTCTTTTTAATAAGTATTTAGGTTTTGATGACTTTTAAGTTTAAACGAAGTTATTCAAAATTTGATAGATTTGAATAAAATTTATATCATAAAATTAAACTCCACACACACCAATTAATTTAAATTAAATTGATAAAAAGCACTATAAATAAGGAAAATAACTATTTATGTATTTAAATATTACATTTTTGTGATTAAAAATTTGTTAGATTTAAATCAAATTTATATCATAAAATCAAACTCCCCACAAACAAATTAATTTAATTTGCATGGATAAAAAACACCAAAAAAAAAGAGAAAATAACTATTTATGTATTTAAATATTAAATTTTTGTATCATTATGCTCTCCAACAAAGTATGATAGAAATGTTGGTATGCCATAATATAGATCTAAACTAATTATTTAATAAATTTATTTTTAAATGTTTATAACCATTATACTCAATAGCATATAGAAGAAGAGTGTAGATGAATGGAGATGTCATACATAATGTTATCTAAAGGTGCACAAATTTTGCTTTAAAAAAAACTATCAACAATATGCCTAGTTGTAAAAATCAAGAAACGTGCAGATTTTCATTTATGTATAATAATAACTTTTATGAACTCAACAAATCATACAATATATCCAAGGTTGCAATGAATCACATACATAGTGATGGACCTCATGGGAATTTTAGTGCACATAGAACACCACCCTAAAATTCTATACTCTTGATCAATTTAGAATAACCTAAGATGTCTAGATTGGATGTAATGGTGGGTGGTACAGTGATTGAGGATGATTCTTAAAGGGTAAGGGAATTTAGATACTCTATCCTTCCACCAAAGTTATAAAAAGTGAGGCTTGTAGATTATAATATTAATAAATTAACACTATGTGATTAAGAATAAGTTACCAACATAAGTAATAAGAGGAATGTACACTAGGGCCATGGTAATTAATGTTATTATTTGTACTGTTTTTATTTATAATAGTTTTATTTAAAATCATAATTTGTATTTGTATTTTTTTAAATGAATATTGTTAAATGTGTAATTGAGTAAAATGTATTAAATTGATATTTTAATATTTAAAACAACTCCCCTAGGTTCCACTGTGTCAACATATGAGCTATTGGATCAAATGTTAGACGATTGAAATGTTTTAGGCCATTAGATTCACAAGTTAAAGTTTTATATATGTTTTTTATAATTTTGGGTTTTTTTTTTAAATAAGTTATTGAATTTAGGTTTTGGTGACTTTATCAAATTACACAAAAATAAAAATAAAAGTAAATTAAATAAAAAGATTGACATATTGTAATGAACATTTTAACTAGTTCAAATAAAAAATAAAAATAATACTAAACTATAAAAACAACCCATGGTATTGACTCATGGTATGCATGTGGAATGTGGTTTATGTAAAGGGGGGAATTAATATGGCCTAAATTTGGATCTACAAAGAGCCAAGAGGGATCAAATGTCTTGATATGCAAACCTCATTGATCCCTCTCATAAATAATACAGATGTAAACTAATTATTTAATAAAATTATTTACTAAACTATAAAAACATCCCATGGTATTGACTCATGGTATTAATGTGGAATGTGGTTTATCTAAAGGGGGAAATTAAGATGGCCTAACTCTAGATCTACCAAGAGCCAATAGGGATCAAATCTCTTGATATGCAAACCTCATTGATTCCTCTCATCAATAATATAGATCTAAACTAATTATTTAATAAAATTATTTTTAAATGTTTATAACCATTATTCTTTTAAAATTTCACTTAATAAAATGTATTTAAATTTCATACATCCAAATATACATAGTTTTTCTTGTTCTATATTATTTTTGTTATAACTATTTTATTATTCCAAAAATACCTGGTTTTTTTGTTATATATTATTTATGTTATAGTTGTTTTATTATTCATGAGTAGTATTTCTTAATATATAAAAAATTAAATTAATAATGAAATTTTTTAAAATATGTGATCTTTTTAAATTTCCAAATTATTTCACATGACATGATTTACCTTGAGCAATAATGATGAATGTTCATAATTCTAATTTCTTAAATAACCCTAAATTATCCTTTAACTACTTAATTGTAATAGTTTGTAACTACATACATACTCTTTCTTTGGTTCAAAAAAACTATATTCATATCCTTAATTACCTAATTTTAGCTTTTATAATTTTTCATATTATACGATGTCAAACTTACTCAACTATTTATTACGAAATTTTAAACAATATTTCTCACTACATAATTTTAGCTTTTATAATTTTATTTTATTTTTCAATTCCAAACAAAACTTACAAAAGAAAAAACCCACTCAGTCCTTATTGTCGATTATATTTTTACAAAATTGACACTATGTGATTAACAATAGAGTAAGTTGAACCCCCACCCATGCTAGGGAGATCACACTGTAAAATCAAATGTTCCTCTAGTTTTTTTAAGGGGTTCATAAACGAAACAGACAACAAGAAAGTCAATATGGTGGTATAATAACTAATTTTTAAATCACTATGAAAAACAAAACATTACATTAGCTCACATAATATATATAATGCTATAAGGATCTAAGATCATAACAAAGTTTTGAATCATCATAACTAGGTGAAAAACAAAACTAAGTTGTAGCCACAAGCAAAAAATCACAATAACTCACAGAATATATCCAAGGTTGCAATGAACCCCATACAATGTGATGGACCTCATGGGAATTTTAGTGCACATATAACACCACTCTAATAATTCTATACTCTTGATCAATTTAGAATAACCTAGGATGTGTAAAATATTTTAATAAGATGAACAAAACATACAACAAGAAAGTCAATATTGTGGAATAATAACTGATTTTTGAATCATTTTGACAAACAAAATATCACATTAACTCACAGAATATATATAATGCTATAAGTATCTAAGATTATAACAAAGTTTTGAATCATGATAACTAGGTGAAAACCAAAACTAAGTTGTAGCCACAAGCAAAAAATCACAACAACTCACAGAATATATCCAAGGTTGCAATGAACCCCATACATTGTGATGGACCTCATGGGAATTTTAGTGCACATATAACACCACCCTAATAATTCTATACTCTTGATCAATTTAGAATAACCTAGGATGTGTAAAATATTTTAATAAGATAAACAAAACAGACAACAAGAAAGTCAATATTGTGGTATAATAACTGATTTTTGAATCATTGTGACAAAAAAAAGATCACATTAACTCACATAATATATATATTGCTATAAGGATCTAAGATTATAAAAAAGTTTTTAATCATGCTAATTAGGTGAAAACCAAAACTAAGTTGTACCCACAAGCAAAAAATCACAACAACTCACAGAATATATCCAAGGTTGTAATGAACCCCATACATTGTAATGGAGCTCATGGGAATTTTAGAGCACATAGAACACCACCCTAATAATTCTATATTCTTGATCAATTTAGAATAACCTAGGATATGTAAAATATTTTAATAAGGAACTAGATTTGTAATTATGAAATATAACACTATAACTTAAATTTGTGAATTTACTTTGTATTTTTTTTCTTATGTAAATAGAGAAAGAATAAACCAAGTTTGGAGTTAATAAAATAAACCATAACATAAAGAACAATATCTCCTTCCAAAAATGTCCCCATATTAAAATGATATTCACTTTCTTGTATACCAAGGCTATTGTTCTTCATATACAATTTCTGATAAGCATGCAATTGCCGCTCAGATATGTAGATGAACTTGAAGTAAACTCTATTTTTGTTAATAAAAATTCTCTTTATTGACATCTATGCTAGATAGATTGTAATTGAATGTATTTAAAATATCTTATTTGAGTTACGTGTTGGATTATTAATCACCAAAGGATTTTCCCCCCCAATTTCCTATTTCAATATCTATAACAAAATTTGTATATATATGAACATATTATGTTGGTTTACATATATGTTTTCACCCCCAATTTCCTATTTCAAAATCTATATCAAAATTTTTTGGTTGATAACTCTTATCATCAATATCTTTGAAACCTCCACGACTTGCTTCCATGGAAATAAAATTTTCTCTGCAACATCTTGTTTCTTTTGGGCTAGTCTTTCCTATGCTATTGCCTTCTTATTTATTATAGGATACTCTTTCCTATGCTATTGCCTTACGATGTTTCTTTTGAAATATATGGTGCAATTGCTAGTTAAGATATTTATTTAAAAAATTTACGGTATGGTGAGTTTTGTTTTATTAAGCTTTACTCTAGATGTGCAGAGAATGAATCTATCTCAAGTCCCAAACAAAATTCTTCTTTCTCTTCTTATTCTAGCTTGCACCTTGACACTCCTCCTCTCCTCCTCCTTGCACAAATTTAAACTATGAGGCACAAGGTAGTTGTTTCATATAGGAATATTTAAATATGATAAGAAAAATGTGATATTCTATTGTAATTCTCTCTACAAATGTGATGGAAAGTGTGCCCTAAATATTGACAATTTCATGGTTAATATAGTATAAGCTACATGAAAATTTACATTCTTTTATACAAGGTCAATAAATCTATGACCAATATCCAACACCATAGAGTAAAACATGTTCACCAATTCAACAATTGCTTCCAAATCTCTCTCATTGCTAGAGTTGTTTTCTCAATAAACTTGCTTGTTCTACTCTTGATGAAAGATTTGTTTTCTCAATAAATTTGTTTGTTATGCTCTTAATTAAAGCCATCATTGTTGCATAGGATAATTTATCTCTAATAAGAAAAGTGTGATAATGTGTTATAATTTTCTTTACAAATGTGTTGGAGTTTTTTCTCAGTAAATTTTTTTTACTGCTCTTAAGTGATGAAATCCATAGTTCTTTCTTATAGGAGCATTTAGCTCTCATAAGAAAAGTGTGATATTGTGTTATAATTTTCTCTACAAATGTGTTGGAGTATTTTTTAGCAATAAACTTGTTTTTACTTCTCTTAAGTGATGAAATCCATCATTGATGCATATAGGAGCATTTAGCTCTGATAAGAAAAGTGTGATACTATGTTATAATTTTCTCTACAAATGTGATAGAAAGTCTACCATGAATTTTGGCAATTTCATTGTTAATGTAATATAAGCTAAATACAAATTCATTTATTCTACACAAGATCAAGAAACCTATGTTGAGTAGCCAACACCAAACAATAAGACATGTTAGTCAATTCCATAAATGTTACCTAGCCTTATTTTTACTTCTCCTAAAGTGATGAAAGCCACCTCTCCATACATTTTTTACTATCTTCACTAAGAACAAAAGAAACCAAATTCATATCAGCCATACTGAAAAAATAAGAACATGGTAGACACTAGGGAGATCACTGGTAAAGAAAAATGTGATCTTTTGAATATTTTCAAAGATAATCAAGAAAATAATACATAGGTGGCTCAATAGGAAGCCATACAGAAAAAATAAGAACATGGTAGACACTAGGGAGATCACTGCTAAAGAAAAATGTGATATTTTGAATATTTTCAAAGATCATCAAGAAAATAATACATAGGTGACTCAATAGGAAGTGATCAAGATTAAATATGGAGGAAATGCACCAAAAATACATTTGATTTTGAATGTAGAAAATCACGATCTATTTCTTTATTCATGAGGCATTCATCTTGGCATGATCAGGCAAGTTCTTTAAGTTAAATTCAACATAGGCCTCATGATTTGTAAGGTTCAAGTAAGCAATTTTGCACTAAAATTTTACTATAACATGGTCCTTGCCATTTCTTGATATAATTATTTGTTAAATTAATAATTATTTATTTAATGTGTTCAAATAATTTAATATATATATGATAATATATATATATATATATATATATATATATATATATATATATAATTTATTGTTATACAAGTTGTACCAAGAAGTTTTTCAATTCTTTCTCTTCAGATATATCTTATGAGTTTAGTATGTTTTCAATCAAGAAGAGGTTTCAGAGTTTAAGAACTATATCTTAGATCTGAGCACATGATTCTATTAGAATTTATGAAACAAATTCAAATTTTACAACTTGTATGTTTTAATAGAAACAAATTCAATTTTTAAAAGTTGTATGTTTAAATATGTGATTTTGGAAGTGATGATGGCTTCTTTAGACACTTGATTAGTATTTTGAAAGAAATTTGAGTATATCATTAAGGACTATGAATAGTTATTGTAGAAGTTGCATTACTTATAACAGAATTTAAAATCCTTTCTTGCTGATACATACAACCTAATCCATAAAAAAGTGTAACAATGTCTACAATGATATATGCTAATCATTCAATTTTTATGTTGATGCCAAACGGCATGAAGATGCTTCTAATTTTCAATAAAGTAGTCTTCAAAAGATCCTAGCTCTATTTTAATTACATAAATGCATTGAAAACCATCTCATAGTTGGACGTGTTGCAAGCTCACATATTGTCCCAAGAAGTTTGCTATGTCTTTCTGGTTGATAACTCTTATCATCAATATCTTTGAAGTCTCCATCACATGCTTCCATGGAAGAAAAAATTTCCTTTCATTCCTCCAAGATGGCTCCTTCTCTGCAACATCTTATTTATTTTAGGCTACTCTTTCCTATTCTATTGCGTTAAGGCGTTTCTTTTGCAACATGTGGTACAATTGCTAGTTATGTAAACTTGATATAAAATATTTAGATTTTTTTTTTAATTATATTTTCCATTTCCATACATATTTATCTCATCAATCCAAAAATGATAATGAACTAACCAAGTGCATTTAATCTAGGCATAGAGATAGGTTGAAGAAATGTACATAAGGAGAATGTATTCCTGGTACACACATTCTTAGTTCCAGCCCTAAGACACAAAACTTTTATACTCTCTCAAAAACTAAATAACAAAAATTAATAGCATTTATTAAAAACATTTACTTTGACTCGATTATTTTTTATGTTCATTTTTACATAATTTAATATATATAGAGAGAGAGAGAGAATATATAAATAATCTACTCTACATTCAAACTAGTATTCACCTAAATCAACGAAATATCTAGCTCAAAAAACTACAAATATCATCTGTGTAGAATTTCTATCTGGAGGAAAAAAAAAGTTAATTTAGGATATTTTCAGAGCAAGTATCTTATTTTATTTTATAAAAACGAATGAAAAATCAATATTTAATTTTGATTATGGTTTGATAGTGGGCTCTAAGAGAACAAATAAAATAACATACAGGCAGTTGCGAATTGAAGAAATACAAGAAATTATGGCGTTTAAGTTAAGCGTGTTTTTTAATCAAGTTTGTTGTTATTATATTTATGTAAACTAGCTTTAACACATTCAGGGTGATTTTTTTTAATTGATGTTCCCTTTTCATACAAGTTGAGGCATGAAGATATGTAGAAAGAGATATTCAGAGGTGTTGAGCTCAGCAGTGGAAAAAACTTAAACAAAACACATTGAACACACAGCAGAAACAAACATAAAGACACAGATTTTAACGTGGTTCACCCAAAAAATTTGGGCTACGTCCACCTAACAGGGCATCGACAATCTCATTCAACAATTGGAGAAATATAATAGCAGAGTTTCTCATCTGCTCATCTCTTCCACTCACCTCACATTCCTCATCATGCATATTTTCCTCTATGGGCTTACATTTTATAGCTGTGAATGGAAACAGAATCATAAATTCACTCACAACAAATATATGATGCATTAACTCCTCATCATAAATAGACGGAGTCAATTCAGCAACAAATCCTATTGTTGTCACCTACATGAGATTTTCTCAAAAAAATAATTAAAAGAAAAATCTCAACAATCTCCACCTTGACAACAATTAGCCTGATACCCTGTTCCATTATTATTTTTATCTTTTTTGCAATCCAAGAGAAGCCATACACCATCGTAGCTTCTCTAACAAAACTGGTTTCATGAACATGTCTGCACAATATTCCTTTGTATGCACCTTTTCAAGAGAGACTCCCCGTTCAGTGGTAACCTATCTTACAAAATGGTACTTGATAGGTATATGCTTTGATTTACTATGATAGGCCGGATTTTTAGCCAAATGAATTGCACTTTGACTATCACAAAATAACTTGATGTTGTCCTGTAACCTACCAAACTCACCAAACAAACCTTTCAACCAAACCGCTTATTTGCAAGCATGTGAAGCAGCTATGTATTCTGCTTCAGTAGTGGATAAAGAAACAATGTTCTGTAGCTTTGACATCCAGCTAATAGCTCCACCTGCAAGAGTAAAGACATACCTTGAATTTTACCTTCTCTTATCCAAATCACCTGCAAAATCGGAATCAACATATCTGCAAACAAATTCACTACTCCTGTTATAAGTGATACAATAATCACTTGTGCCTCTCAGATACCGAAGCACCCATTTCACTGCTGACCAGTGTTCCTTTCTTGGATTTTCCATATACCTGCTGACAACCCCAACTGCATGTGAAATAGCTGGTCGAGTACAAACCATCGCATACATCAAACAACCTACTACATTGGCATATGGAATTCGAGACATATATTCCTTTTCTTCATTAGTGTTAGGACATAAACATGAAGAAAGCTTAAAATGGGAAGCCAAAGGGACTGAAACAGGCTTCACATTGTTCATACCAAACCTCAAGAGTATTTTCTCAATATACTTCTTTTGTGATAGCCACAACTTACCATTGCTCCTGTCTCTGAAAATATCCATGCCCAAAATCTGTCTTGCTGCTCCTAGATCTTTCATATCAAACGTCCTAGCCATCTGAGCCTTTAACCTGTTGATCTCTGTTATGCTTTTGCTTGATAAAATCATATCATCAACATACAACACTAAGATAATGAACATGCCATTACTTAATTTCTTAAAGTAAACACAATGATCATATTCACTTCTTATATAATTTTGACTCATCATGAAAGAATCAAATTTCTTGTACCATTGTCGAGGCGACTGCTTCAGACCATACAATGATTTCTTGAGCCTGCAGACAAATTTCTTGTTGTGATCTTGAACAAACCCTTCCGATTGTTCCATGTAAATATCCTCATCTAAATCTCCATGTAAAAATGCAGTTTTAACATCTAGTTGTTGTAATTATAAATCAAGTAACGCAAATAATGCTAACATAACTCGAATTGAAACAATTTTTACAACTGGTGAAAATATCTCATGAAATTCAATGCCTGCTTTCTGAGAAAAAACTTTCGCGACCAGCCTCGCTTTATACCTATCCTCTGTATCATCAACACTGCTTTTCAATTTTTAAACCCACTTATGATGCAGGAGCATCCAGCTCGGAGGAGGGAAAAGATGGTTGACTGTCTCGACAGGAAAGAAGACTTTTGCACGTGTTGGTAGGCAGGTTATGGAACCTGTGTTTTAATTTCTTTTTATTTATTGTTACTCAGAAATTAGGCAGAGACAGCAGGATCAAGACTATTAACTGTTTTGTTAATTAGGAGTCTGTTTGTTTTCTTTTAAAGTTAATTAGAAGTTCGTTGGTCTTCTTTTAAAGAAAAGAGAAACTGATTAGACAGTTAGAACTATTCCGGTTGTCAGTTTCAACTGAAGACAAGAAACTGTTACACGTTTTCTTTTTGCAAGTATTTAAACAAGAAAGTAAATCATATGTAAGGTTCGGAATTTTCAGGAAGAAAAGCATAATAAGAACCAGAGTTATTTGAATAAAAGAACCATCTGCCAGATATACAGTTACGGCCAATCTCTCATGTATTATTCTACTGCATTAGATTGTAAATTTTAATGTGTATAGTAAACAAAGTATAGGAAGTTAAAAATCATTGCAGACAGGAGAAGTGACAGCGCAAAGAGCAGCTAGTATCCGACAGAGCACGAGAAGGAATTAGCACACAGGCGAGGAACGAAGAATTACAACAAACCATTTCCAACAAAAAGATACGTGGAACAATCAGTTACCCTATCGGTGATACACCAGCGAATTCCAGGTAATGCATAAAGAGTTATTTCAAATTAACTGAGTAAAATAAGTTCTAGAAATATACAGGAATTGTCCATTATACATTTGGTAGAGACCCCATTGTTTGTAACGATAAATGCAAAGAAGGGTTTCAATGAACGAGTGAACAGCGCCCAGTCTACGACTGTTAAGACTTATAAACTGAGACGTATAGAAACCCTACAGCCCTTTGACACAGTTTGCCAAGGGAGGGTTGTTAAAACAAACCACGAGACCAAGACTGCAGAAAAGGCGGGAACCAGAAAAGACATAGGTAAATCACAAATTAACCAGTCTCAGAGCAGAACGACCCTACCCATTCCTTGGTTGGGCCCGTTTTCTTCAGACCGGTCGAACCCACGTAAGACCCCAAGGTTGGTTGACCTGTAATATGGAGAAAGCAAACGAAAGTTAGAACCTGGAGAGCACACATTTTTGGCAACAAAACGAAAGGGAATTTCAAAGCAAAGAACAGGTTACAAACCCTGTAGCATTTTACCTGTGTATAGAAGAGAAACAGTGAATGGGAAGGCGTAGTCGGACGCAAGAAACCTGCTTGCCAGGAGCAGAATACATCAGTAACTGATTAAGGTAAGTGACAGAGTAAAGCATAGAACCTCGACTTACCTTGGCGAGAAGATGAGCCGAGTTGGAAAAGATTGTTGGAGAAAATCTGGAAATTTCAACCTGTAACATGGACAGGATAGTTAAACGGACAAATTGATAAAGTCTGCAACCAAATCACAAGGAAGACCTACCAGACCATTATAGTTTCAATCCAAACCTTTTTCCACACAGCAAACGAAGGTGGATTGACAGCGTTAGCACAAACGCGACGAGAACATACATCGAACTAGAGGCATAGCAACGAAACCAACGAAACAAACCTATGCTGAGAAACCACACGGCCCCGAAGGAAGAATGAAGTAAAGGAGTACATCGAACCAGCGGCATAAGCAACAGAACCCTCGAAGAATAAACCAGAGCAGAGGAACCTCAAAGCGCCGAGAGAGAAATGAAGTGATACCGTGTCGAAACTGGGGTTTGTCGAAAGGCGGGAGGAGCGAGTATCAAGGTGATACAGGTGTCAAAAAGTACCAATCAATGAGGACGGAAATTAAATTGTAATTTGAGGACAGAGCAGATCCAATCTTACGGATCAATGTACCACATAAAAATCATATCCGCATATAATATAAACAGATTTAATACCATTTAATAACCCACACCTCATAAGTATAACAGAACCTTAGGTTAATGTTACCAAAGTTTGTTTTGAATTCTAGTTTGAACACAGACCGAGGGCTAGGGCCTTCAATTTTTGGTATCAGAGCGGGTTGCAGGAGATAGAAAAAGAAAATGGAGGTTGGCAGAAGAGGAAGAGGAAGAGGGAGAGCAGTTCGAAGAGTAGCAGAAGAGGGACTGCGAGAAGAGATTCGAATTTTGAATCAGAGATTGGCAGCAGTAGAAGCTGGGGGAAGGAGAGACCCAGCGGATGACAGTGATGAAGATGTGGCAGAACCAGAAGATGAGTTCGAAGGGGTGACACCTGAACTCAGATTGTTGAAATCAGTTTTGTTGTCCAGTCATAAGCCAAAGCATTAGCTTTCCACTTATGACGGAAGTTTGTCGGCATATGTGTTATTGGATTGGCTGAGTGAAGTCAACAAATATTTTGAGTTTGAAGAAACTAGTGAGGACAAGCAGGTGAAGTTCTCTGCCACCAAGTTGAAAGGACATGCGTCCTTGTGGTGGGACAGCATTCAGGCAAAAAGGAAAAGGCTACATAAACAGCCTATAAAGAAGTGGACCAGAATGGAGGCAAAACTGAAAGAGAAGTTTCTGCCTAAAGATTATCAAATAATGCTGTACAGGTAAGTACAAAACTTGAGGCAAAGGGGAATGACGGTCAAAGAATATACAGAAGAATTTTATAAGCTAAATTTGAGGGCAGGGTATATGGAAGATACCCCAGAAGAAACAACAAGGTTCGTGAATGGGCTGAGAGGGGAGATACTGGATGAAATTGGTATCCTCTCACCCAGAACCTTAGATGAGGCATACCAGTTCGCCTTGAAGGCAGAGGAGAAGATAAACAGGAAGCAGAATGCCAGAAGAGGAGGTGGAACTGGCCGAGGAAAGGGGAAGGCCTTTGGTAGAGGCAGAGGTACAGGTTCAACTGAAGAGGGAAGCAATTCTAAATCTGCAGGAACAGCAGAAAAGGACAACAACACTAGAGGAGGACGACCAGCCCAGTGAGGGAGAGGAAATGGTCGGGGCAGAGGAACTGTCCAGTGCTATCGGTGCCACAAGTGGGGGCACAAATCGTATGAATGTCCTGAAGGTGAACCAGCAGGTGGGAGAGGAGCTTATGTTTCCCAACCAGAAGAAGCGGAGGCACCGCCTCAGGAAGTGGAAAATGCACCAGAAACAGGTGAAGCCTTGGTACTGAATAAGGTGCTGTTAAAACTAGCAAAGGAAGTGGTAGACCCAGAACAACGAAAGGCTTTGTTCCGGACAGTTTGCAAGTCACAGGGTAAGTGCTGCAAACTGATCATTGACAGCGGAAGCACGGATAATTTGGTGGCCACAGAAATGGTGGAGAAATTGGGATTGAAAAAGATGAAACATCCCACTCTTTACAAGGTGTCGTGGCTACAGAAAGGACATCAACTATTAGTTGATGAACAGTGTGAGGTGGAGTTCCAGATAGGCAGATATAAGGACAGAATTATCTGCGATGTTATGCCAATGGATGTCTGTCATATACTGTTAGGAAGACCCTGGAAGTTTGACAGAAAAGTGGTTTATGACGGAAAAAAGAACTGCTATAAGTTTGTTAAAGATGGGATCAAGCACATGCTTGTACCCATTAAGGAGGAAGGTACAGCAGTAACCAGTGGGGTAAAAGCACTGCTGATAGGTGGGAAAGTGTTTTTAAAACAGATTGAAAACAGCGATGTGAATTTTGCTGTTGTGAGGAGGCTGTTGGCCGGATAAATCGTTCTTGCGGACAAGACCGATCTCCCTAGTGTCAGAAGACAATCTAGCAACAAACGAACAACTAATTTTGTCTTTCTCTAAGTATATTCATTTTACAAATAAATGCTATGAAGGTGTCGATCCTACCTTAGATCCAAATGCTTATTTGCGGTCGCAGTGCTTCCGTTGCATCAATAATCCTTCGTCGCAACAAGGGCCCTTGTGTCACAAGAAAGTATCATCTTTCATTGATCTGCAATCACAAACAAGAAAATATCAATAGCACCTGTATAACAAATAATCATAAAACATACCTATCATAGTGATCAAGGAATCTATGAAATAAACGATCAAACGACAGCTTATTGAAATTAAACAATCGAACGACAATTTATTGAGAAAAACAGAACTTGATTGTATTAATCTTAAAATATACAGAAGAACCTTACAACCTTAGCCTTGATGTTCGAAAGGCCTTCCTGGGGTCCGAAGCAGGAATCTCCTCTACTTTGATAAGTCTTGCACTCTTCCTTCAGGAGCACAAAGAGGTATGTGATCTTTCCTCTCAAAAGCTCAGCAGAAAGAATTCTAAATCTCAACAGCACTTCAATCTCAATCTCCAACAGCTTAACTTAACCTCTTGAACTTCTTGAACCTCTTGAACCTCTTGAACCTCCCAAAAGGCTACCCAATGCCTCCTTTTATAGATCAGATGAGGAGGTTAGGATTCCACCATTAAAGGGATAGAACCCTCCTTCAAAGGGATAGGCTCCTCACATCAAGGGATTAGTTCCTTGAGGTGTGGGATACATGCACCTTATCAAAGCGTACTCATCCCCAAAAAATCTCATCCAGAACCTTCTAGAATTGACCAAAATTCAACTGTTTCAGTTAAATTTCGCGCGTTTTTGACTTTATAGGGGTACCGCATGCATTACACTGGAAAAGTGCGTTCTAGAACGCAGTTTATCTTCACATTACCTGCGTACCCTAGCTAAAAACGCATGAAGGCTTCATATTAACTGCGTACCCAAGGTTTTTTGAGCTTTTTAGGGTTTTTCCTTCATTTTCAGGGCATGAAATGAGGACCAAAGGTTGTAAGACTTGCAGAGGAGGCATGTATGAGTGTTAATGAGCTCATACAGTCAGCAAAATGTCAAGGTGACAATTTTCAGTGTAACAAATTTCCCCCTAAAGTGCGAAGTCTGAAATAGATGAAGATGAAGTCTGTCATATATGAAGAGTGAAGTACTTTATCATTTCAAGGATCATCCTGTGGACACCCCAGTCGGAACCTGTAAAAACATTCAATGCAATATATATATATATATATGTAATCATATCATCGCTGAGGTAGGCATTCCCATACTCAGATCAAAACTAACTATAAACTAATCCTAAATTGTTCTGATACAGGAATGATTTTGAATACATCACAGTATAGACATATGTCGACATAGCATGGACGCAGCCATCTGTTTATGAATAGTCCATTGTATTAATGATAACAAAATTCCTCGCAGCCTGGATGGTGGAAACTAGATCCAGGGTCTTGATTTCCGCATCTCGAACTAGTACGATTCTATCCATGTGAATAAATGTGTTGAAGTCGAACATGGTAGAAACCACTTGATTACCAGTCAATGATGTAAACTGTTAACAAGTGTGAGAGAAACCACTAGTAATTTCAATGGCTCTCAAAGTACTCAGTACAATCCATGAAATGTGAATGAATGAGCTGAAGTCGAACATCTCACGGAATCATTCGATCGAAGGTCAATGATGCAACCTGTCGTCAAAGGCGAGAAACCTGCCATTGAGGCATGCAGATTTCAAGGTACTGACGATTTCTGGATCAAATTCCTAGATAATGTGCTGATGTCGATAGAAAGTGATCCGTTGTAGGCAAGCCCACAACACGAAATCATAGATCAAGTTTTGAAAATATATCAGCAAGGACTGACTCAGGGATGGTCAAAAATGGATGACAGATATTTTGCAGATGAATGGTTTATTTGAACTGTCCTCTTGAACACATAACGACACTGCAGATGGCTTGGTAGCAATTGACCCAAAGCTAATACCCAGAACCGGCTGAAGACTTTCAATGTGGTTTGATTAACTGTTAGGCAAAGGATTTTCCCAACCCAGGTGAAAAAAAAAGTGTCGTGTTCAAGAGTGGTTAATGGTTTTCCGAATAATCAAAATACAACAAACAGGTTCGTTTTTCTCTCTTTTCCCCCACCATTTCTGGCAAGTACCTCTTTATTTTTGACAAGCTTGAGGAGGATAACATTTGCTTGATTATAAGCTCATCCTTCGGATGAGTCCAACTTAGTTTAAGATTCAAACCCTAAGAAGGAGTGGTTCGTTCCTGTTGAAAATTGAACAGGTCCTTTACTGTTAAATTTTAACGAGTCCAGTATAGGAGAAACTCGGTGTTTTTCAGTTTTAGGGAGTCAGAAGAAAAACTTAAGAAAAATCCATGGGTGTTCTTTTTCGTAAATTTAGTCTCTCGAGCCCGAAAAAGGATAAAATAATGCGGGAGAGAACTCTATTGACCGTAATTAGTCAACGTATACCTTTTTTCGTAAATAGTCCATTTCAGTCCGTAAAAGGGGTAAACTTATACTGAAGGGACGATCATTCATTTACTTTAACGAGTTCGAATAATCAAGTACTCGGCAATCTTTTCATATTTAGAGAGTCTGAAAAGGGCTTAAAAGAGAACTCCAAGGTTTCACTTTTTCGGTAAGTTTTAACGAGTTCGAAAAAGGGATAAAAATGTACTCATGGTTTTCACTTTTTCGTAAGTTTTAACGAGTTCGAAAAAGGGATAAAAATGTACTCCTGTGACCAACTTTCAATTTAATTTACGAGTAGGAAAAGACGGAAAGAACTCGGCATTTTCATGTGTTTTACGAGAATGAAAGATAGCAAAATAATATCGGGATTTTCATGAGTTTAACGAGTCTTGAAAATAACTGAAATTGACTCAAGATAGGTTTCATTTTTACAAAAGCTTGAAACAGAGAAAAACTATGCTTCAGAGTGGTTTCATTTTTTCACAAGCTTGAAACAGAGAGAAAACTATGCTTGATGCCCCCTAAGCGTAACTGCTAGAGTGCATGCCCCCCCAGCTTCATTTCATTCAACTAAGTACAGTACTAATAAATATATGGATGGAATGAAGGTTCATTTACGAGAACATATGAAAGACCCGACCTAAAAAATAACCTAAATATATGATCTAACATTTACGAGGTCTATTCAAAGACTCGACTCAATTAGGGGAGGATTTTGTTTCATTTTTTAACGAGCTTGACACAGGAAAAGAACTATGCTCATGGCAACGTGTTTCATTTTTTAACGAGGTTGACACAGTAAAAGGAACTATCCTCAGCTAACTACTTATTTCTAATCTACCTACATAACCTACTGATTCATTTTTTAATGAGGTTGACACAGGAAAAGAACTGTCCTCATACCTAATTCATTTCTTAATGAGGTTGACTCAGTAACAGGAACTATCCTCTGACAACTAATTCATTTTTTAACGAGGTTGACACAGGAAAAGAATTGTCCTCATACCTACTTCATTTTTTAATGAGGTTGAATCAGTAGAAGGAACTATCCTCTGACCAACTGATTCATTTTTTAACGAGGTTGACACAGGAAAAGAACTATCCTCATACCTGATTCATTTTTTAATGAGGTTGACTCAGTAACAGGAACTATCCTCAGACCAACTGATTCATTTTTTAACGAGGTTGACACAGGAAAAGAACTGTCCTCGTACCTACTTCATTTTTTAATGAGGTTGACTCAGTAAAAGGAACTGTCCTCACCTACATGTTTCATTTTTTAACGAGGTTGACCCAGTAACAGGAACTATCCTCACTAGCCACTGATTCATTATTTAACGAGGTTGACACAGTACAAGGAACTCTCCTCACTCACTGATTCATTTTTTAACGAGGTTGACACAGTACAAGGAACTCTCCTCACACGCACTAATTCATTTTTTAACGAGGTTGACAGAGTAAAAGGAACCATCCTCATACTCACTGATTCATTTTTTAATGAGGTTGACTCAGTACAAGGAACTCTCCTCACACTCACTGATTCATTTTTTAACGAGGTTGACACAGTACAAGGAACTCTCCTCACTCACTGATTCATTTTTTAACGAGGTTGACACAGTACAAGGAACTTTCCTCACAAACTACTTCTAGTCTACAGCTTGTTGGAGGTTTCCTCAACACAACTAACATTTACAGCCATGGTTGGTTGGTTGACTTCTTTCTTACCTTGCTTCTTCTTCTTCTTCTTCTTCTTCTTCCCTTTCTTCTTCTTCGCCACCTGGTTACTAGCGTCAAGGCTTTTACCAAGCGAAGAGGAAGAAATGGAGGAAGAAATATTAGGCGAAGAAGATAAAGGGTCAACAGAAGGTTGGTGATGTTGAGATGGAGAACTCTGCTTAGGTGAAGCATTCGGTTGAGGTGGAACAATTGGAGTATTCAGGGCCAACGAAGTTGAAAGTAACCATATCGGTAAACCTATTGTAAATCCAGGTAATGACAATGTAGCCATATAAGGAGGACCAACATTTCCAAATCAAGGAAAAGTACTAGGATTCTCGTTAAGAGGGGTTCCTTGGTTGGTAAATTCCGGAACAGTTGCCATTCTATTCAACTTCAGTGAATTTTATTAACAAATTAAAATTAAAATTAACAATTAACAATTAAAAATTCACACCTAACTATTAAAATTCAAAATTCACACCTATGGTCTCCAAAAGTAAAAACAAACAAATTAACACGCGCTATCAAATCTAGGAATCAAACCACACACAAACAGTAACTTCCCGTACTAAAAACACTAGTTGGTGATGAAATCCAACATCGCAGAATTTAATACAGAAAGGGCGGTTGGAACAGTTACCCCGACAACCTGCTTAATGAAACAGACTGGCACAAGTTTCTTCACAAAACCATCTCGAGTGAAGAGAACCCCCAGAGAGTCCAAGTGAGTCTAGTCGACGTCTGTTCCAGGTACAGTGGGATCTTCCCTCCACCGTCACCTTAGGAAAGAATCCTAAAGATTATGGCCTCTAAGGTTACCAACTGAAACAAATATACCTGGGGGAACAGTCTACTATCCGACACACACGCAAGGGCAGAGTAACAAAGCTCAATCCCCTTGAAGGCTCCTTGAACAGAATCCAAGGTTTACCGACAAGTGACCCCTGGCTCCTCGACAATGGTCAATCCGAGGTTTACCGTTTTTAATACGTGTATATCTTCTATCGTTCCCAATGAGGAAGGATTGATTACCCCACTGGTTCAGATATGATCTCGTGCTTAACTCCTTTAAGAGGAGCTTCCCAGAGCATACATGCAACAACTAGAATTCTTCCTACCGCAAGATTCGTCTACTTGTTTGTTTTAGCTATCTTGGAGAGTTAATTACTCCCTACTCCAAGATACTAGCCTAAGCTATGTTGGTGATAAGAGCCCTAGAAATAAAAGATTACTAGATGAATTTTAATTAAGCGCTGTGTTATTTAGGCTGTTATTACTCAAAAGGGTAAATGGATATGAAACCAATGGTGTTATGACCCGAACCAAAACTGAATGCAATCGAATATGATAATGTAATCTTTTCAATTCAATGAATCCTACCTAAAGTAAGGATAGAGTTTCCATTCACTTCCAACAATGCAAAGATTGATAACTAAGAGAAAATATAACAAATTCTCTAATGCACTAATCTTATCAACAAAAACTAATGCAAATCAATCCCAATTTTTTTTATTTTTGTGTTTTTAAAACAAGCATAAAAACATCTAAATTCAAATCAAAGAAAACTGATCTAAATCTAAGATTATTTTTCAGAATGCAAACTATGCAGTTGTAATCTATGCACAATTCACATGAAAAGTATGCAAATGTAATCTATGCACATTTTTCATTCATATTCTGAAAATGAGAATTCTAATTATGCAAATGTGATCTATGCAAGAGAATTCTCAAACACAAGATGATTCTAATGTAATCTAAGAACCAATCAAGTGGAAGTCAAGAAAATTGGGTGAGAGTTCCAAAGACCAAAAAACACTCAAAGGCGATTAACACTCATACACAATTTAGCCCCCCCTAAATTTTTTTGCAAAAATAGAAGCAAAAACAGAAGCAAAAAGATGAAAAATTGTGAGAAGACTAAGACAAACCTCCAAGTAATGACCAAAGGAAATCAAATTAAGAATTTCTCAAAAAAGAGACTCAAAACACCCAATTAACTTAATGGAGATTGAAGAGATGAAGAATTGCTGAAAGAAATTCAGAAACAAGAATTTTTGACAGAAAAATACAAATCTGGGTAGATGCTAAGAATCCTAAATTAAATCTAAACTAAACTAGAAAAAATAAATCTGGAGTTCTTCCAAAATTTTAACAGGGTCCGCAGGCTCCTAGAAGTAACAGGTGCGGTCCCGCACTGGTTACTTAAGGAAAGTGCGGAGATGCCCGCACTGTGTGTGAAGACAAAGTGCGGTCCCCTGAAAACTTCAAGAAAAACATAAAAGATTTCAAAATTTAAAAAAAAAGAATAAAAACTAAGCTACCCAGGCAGATATCCATCAATCAAAAACCAGGAAAAACTTTTCCTCAAATCAAAATAAAAGAGAACCAAAAACAACAAGTTCTTTCCCCAGCGGAGTCGCCAATTTGTTGGTCGGATAAATCGTTCTTGCGGACAAGACCGATCTCCCTAGTGTCAGAAGACAATCTAGCAACAAATGAACAACTAAGTTTGTCTTTCTCTAGATATATTCATTTTACAAATAAATGTTATGAAGGTGTCGATCCTACCTTAGATCCAAATGCTTATTTGCGGTCGCAGTGTTTCCGTTGCATCAATAATCCTTCGTCGCAACAAGGGCCCTTTTGTCACAAGAAAGTATCATCTTTTGTTGATCTGCAATCACAAACAAGAAAATATCAATAGCACCTGTATAACAAATAATTATAAAACATACCTATCATAGTGATCAAGGAATCTATGAAATAAATGATCAAACGACAGCTTATTGAAATAAACAATTGAGCGAAAATTTATTGAGTGTTGAGGAGGTAAATCCCCTCTGCGGACAGAGGCGATCCCTACTAGCCCAGCAGGGGTCTAGCAACAAACAAACAATGCTATGACGCAAGCTCCTAGTTACGAAATGAAAGACTTGGGATAAGAGCCTACCTGGATTCCAACGCTAGATCCGAAGAAGAAGATGCCCCCGTCCTTCAGCCCTGGCAGATCACAATCCTTCCACGATCTCCGTGGACGAACACCTGCACACAGAAGAGACGAACAGATACATGCATAGGAACCAACATACGTAACTAAATATCGGTCAGAAAAGATATTACTCGCATTAACATGATTGCAAAAGGAGTGGAACCATAATCATAGTCATCTATTAAAGTGATAAACGAATAGAAGTTACAACCGAGTTCTGACGTCGCAGCCTCCTTCGTACGGGTCCTCGGTTGTCCACGTCTCGCAAAGCTCGCCAAGGAAAGGGAAACCTCTCCAGAGTCTCGTAACAATGGTCTCCTTGCTTAATGGGCCTTAAGGGAAAGAAGGGATTCTTTACAGCACAAAGGCACTTGGGAATAGGGAGATGCAAAGCTTCAGCACCTCAAGACTAGCTTGCCATGGATCTGAGCAAGCTTTTATAGATGGGGAAGGAGGGAGTTGGGATCCCTATTATTATGGGATTGGCCCTATCAACAAGGAAGGTTCCATAGAAGGTGGCAAAACTACTTCTCTTCCATAGAACTCCCGTAGCCAAACCTCCCAACTCAAGATAGGCAGTGGTTGTGAGTTTGTTTGAACTCAACTTCCGCCATCCATATATAAAAAACAGTCCCTAAAATGGGTGGCGCGATTGCTGCTTTATGACAGAGCGCCAAGTGGCGCGACCTCTTTACAGGATTTCCCTGAGTGGCGCGAGTACTGAACTGTCTACCCGCGCCAATGCAAAAAGAGCTGTTTTTCATGGATTTTGCAAGGAGATGTCTCAAGGGGAAATGAAGCTCATACTCGGAGGGATGCATTGATGATGTTTTCAAGGCATGACAGTGTTCACAGGTCACATAATGGGTCCTCCATTGTGCGGGACGGGGAATGGTAGGGACGGTGACAAATTACTGTGTAACAGATGCCCCCTAAAACATGAGGCCCGAGAGAGAGAGGGGTGAAATGCTTTACGAGAACATGTCCAACTGAAGGCCCGCCGTCGGAAAACCTGCACAGAAAGATACAACTGATATCTCAAGTACATGATGTATGTATATGGTATGGACGCAGCCATCCGAACAGAGTATGCTATAATCCGGATCTAGGGTATGGGCGCAGCCATCCAACTAAGATCAAACAAATAGACTCAGGTATGGTCGCAGCCATCCAATCATTGAGTCATGTACATAATGACAATAATCCACAATCGTAGCCTGGATTACAACAGACACAATCCAGGGTCTTGCGCTCCATCTCGACCCAAACAAGTACAAGTTCGAGCATGTGAATATGTGAGCTGATGTCGAACATGAAAGAACATCGTCTGATTACCAGCCAATGATGAAAGCTGTTAACAGACGCGAGAGAAACCACCAATAATGACGATGGTCCTCAAGGTACTACAGGTACAATCTACGGCGTGTGAATTAATGAGCTGACGTCGAACACCCGCAGAATCATCCGATCGGAGGCCAATAATGAAAACCTCTCGTCGAATGCGACGAACCTGCCATTAAGGCATGCAGGCCCCAAGGTACCATCAGGAGTCTCTAGACCAACTTCCTGGATAATGAGTTGAAGTCGACAGGAAGTGACCTTGATCGAAGGTGGGCTATAATGATTCCCACATCATCGACACGAGACAGAGGAACATAATGTTTTGTTGTGAATCAGGATCATATGAGAAACAGAGGAAGGTTGATATTTGCAGAGGCCAACTTCTCTTGAACACATAAACGGCACGACAATGGATTTGGCAGTATTTGACATCAACAGATCAGAGGTCATGGCGACGAGGCAGTGAACAGATGAGAGGTCAAAAAGAGATTACCCAAACCCATGGAAGCAAAGTGAAGCAACGAGATGAGATGTCCCCAACCCGACACGAATGCAGACAAGTGCCATGTTCAAGAGCGACATACTGCCGACGACAACGACGATGGTTCCATTTTTTCCCCACCATTTCTGGCGAGTACCCCAATTATTTTTGATAACAAGCTTGAAGGGGATAGCATATGCTTGTGATATAAGTCCGCCCTTCGGGCGAATCCATCCTAGTGCATTTAACGAGTCCTAGGAAGGAGAAACTCGGAGAACGTCATTACGACGGAATCCAATGTCATCAGGGTTTAACGAGTCTGACAAAGGAAGAACTCGGCGTCTTTTCATGTTTAGAGAGTTTGAAAAGACAGCGGAAAAGAAAACTCCACAGGTCCCTTTTCGTAAATAGTTCCCCAGATCCGAAAAGGTAGAAAACAATATCCGGGAAAACCTCCTAGTCGCGATAGGCTAGGGTATTCCTTTTTCGTAATCAATCCATCCCAGCCCGAAAAAGGGTTAAACTTATACTGGGTGAATGTCGACTCGTGTCCATTTTAACGAGATCGAAACGACAAGGGCCTCGGCAATCTTTTCATGTTTAGAGAGTCAGAAAAGAGCTGAAAGATGACTCCTCCTGGAGGAACGAGTGGTATAAAGGGTAGCAACTAGTTCCGATAATGGTGGAACTACTCTGAACAAATAAAGGTCGAGAGGCTGGCTAACAAGACCACTCATAGCAGCGGTTCCTCAGGAACGGGTAAAACAACCAAGTGAAGGCATATGATCGGCCAAGAAGATAGTGACAATGGAGTGAGAAAACCAAGGCTCATCTGGCAGAAATAGGCTGATAAAATGGCAATCACAAGAGGTAAAATAAGAATGGTTTCATTTTTACACAAGCTTGAAACAAAGATAAACTATGCTTGGAACCGGTTTCATTTTTACACAAGCTTGAAACAGAAACAAACTATGCTTGAAAAAGTAAGCATGCCCCCAGCATGGTGACTCAATTCGAGGTACATGCCCCCCAAGCTTCATTCCATATGAAAGGCAGATGGAGTGAAGGTTAAAATTACGAGATCAAGAGAGAGACTCGACTGGGATTTTACGAGATCTAAACAAAAGACTCGAATTGAACGGGAATGTGTTTCATTATTTTAACGAGGTTGACACATTAAAAGAACTATCCTCAAACACCTTGTTTCATGGTTTAGGGAGCTTGACACAAGACCAGGAACTGTGCTTCGACAAACCTTGTTTCATTTTTTAAGGAGCTTGACACAAGACAAGGAACTATGCTCCGACGACCTTGTTTCATTTTTTAAGGAGCTTGACACAAGACAAGGAACTCTGCTCCGACAACCTTGTTTCATTTTTTAAGGAGCTTGACACAAGACAAGGAACTCTGCTCCGACCAGCTTGTTTCATTTTTTAAGGAGCTTGACACAAGCAGAATGAACTGTGCTCCGATGACTTCATCATAATGAACAAGAAGTCATCGCTTCCAAGAGTTCCACTCCCGATGGAAGAAAAACATCTTGGAAGTCAGGACCCAATGCCCCCAGCACATTATGCACAACGGCATCATCACTGAGCACAGGCACGGGGTAAGTAGCCACATAGTTGACCTGCGGTAGAGCAGATACAACGGGTGGATAGAAACCAGGAGGGGGTGATGGCGGACCAGATGCCATATTAGGACCAAAGAACGAAAGTTGATCAATGGTCACGATCCGTCCTTCATGTGGAAAGCACACCACGCGAAAGAGGGAGGAGACAAGGGCTCCCATGGCATAGGTGTAATCGCGCCCCAAGAGCAGATTGAAATCCAAGGGGCCTGGAACGACCATCACGTCCATATAGACGGTTTTACCTCCCAAAGTAATCGGTAACCTTGGAAGGATCCCCAACGGTTGACTCGTTCTTCTATTGAATGTCAACAGATTCTGCGTAACGGGCGCAAGCGGTGGCGAACCGAAAGCTTGCCAGGTAGTTGATGACAGAATACTAACAGAGGCACCTTCGTCTATAATGGTGCTGGGTACAACCAGACCAAGAGCCTGTACCGTGATCTCGAAAGGCACATAAGACGGAAGGCGAAATCCTGCAAATCGATTCCAGTCAAAGGAAGCGACCAAACTACTCGGAGGGGCTACCATCGAAATGCGAAGGTCTTCCCCTGATGTTACGGAAGAAGGAGCATCCTCCACAACCTCCATCTCGAAGGTGGGAGGGGTATCCCTGCAGCCTCCATCATGGGAGGCTGAGGAGCAAATTTCTGAAGTGGTTAGGGACAGGGAGAACCTTTCCAAATCTCAAGAATCAAGAAACCAGAAGCATAGTGTGAGATCCACTCTAAACGGAAAAGACCTAGTGCACCGTAGACGGGGCCAGTTCAACTGATCGCACGACCAATGGTTGTTCGGGGATGGATTCCTGAATTTGAATTTCTGGGGGAGTGGGATCGACCAAGGATGACTCTTGACCAATCACGACCTCAGTAGGTGGAAGACTCAAAGAAAGCTGTTTATAACCAGCCGGAAGGCGTGGTGTAGAAACAGTCGGGTTGTCCAAGACTCGCTTGGCTTCATCCATATAAGGACAAAGGTGAATAGCATGGTGCCCTCCACACAACTTACAGGGATTGGTGATCTTACCCTGCTTCTTAGGAGTCTTATCAATACAAGCCGAAGATGTGCCCCCAGCATGACTCCCGGAAGCCAAAGGAAACGGTGGACGGCCGTTGGACCATACTTCGAGCACCTTGGGAATGCCAGGGCAGTCTCGAAGAAGATGGTCTCCCGTGCACAACAGGCAAGGGAATTTGACTTTCCGTGGAGGGTTGGAAGGTTTATCAAGAGGAGATATCTCGGAGGCAGTAGCTGCACATTTAGCCTCTCGCTTATCAGACTTCTTCTTCTTCGTCTTCTTCTTCTTCTTCTTAGCCACCTGGTTACTTGAATCCAGACTTTCACCAGGCGAAGTAGAAGAGGAGGATGCAGAAACGGGCGAAGAAGGGGAGAGGTCCACCTTGGAGTCAACATGATGTTGTTCAGGTGGAGAAACTGATTGAACAGTAGTGGAGACATTCGGGACAACAGAGGTTGAGAACAACCAAACCGGCAACCCAACCATTAACCCAGGAAGGGACAACGTCGCCATGTAAGGAGCACCAACATTTCCAAAAGGAGGAAAATGACCAGGATTCCCTTCTGAGGGGATTCCTTGGTTGGTAAACTCTGAAAAAGTTGCCATCAAACTCAAAACCACACAGGGGCTGAAAACGAGTTAAGACACACGATTAAACGGTCAACAAGCAATATCTAAGCGGGCGTGTAATCGTGGGTGATTAATTTTACCACATTGGAAAGTAAGAAATTCTACCGTTTCATGTTTCAAGAGTCGAGAAACGATAAAAATATGACTCTATCTCTTTCAGAGTTGACACAAGCGTGAAAGGACAAGCGCTTGACGGTCTTTTCAAGTTTAGGGAGTCAGAAAAGACCAAATGACTGCTCAGGAAAAACTAGGCACAAAGGGTGTACCAAATATCCGTGACCTGCAATATACACCTTGGTTTCAAAAATGAAACAGAAATCGACCAAGGACTTTCCGTACGTGCAGGTAGTCTCCCCGAATGCTGTGTTCGGTGTATCACGGGTATAGGGCGGCAGACTCGGCTTCCCGTGGATAAAGGATTGAAAACCTATAGGGGTCTCCCTTTATATACGCGACGGTACGGGGAGCGCAAGTCCGTACTAGCGCTGTCTAAAGCCAATAGGCGAACGACAGCTGCTAGGTTTAACGACGCCGGAACATGTCTCTAGCCTAGACCTTCTAAATATGTTGCGTTAAGTTCCAATGTTGCCTTAGGTTAATTGAATGAATTTTACAGTTGATCTTCAATTAAGTTTCAATTTCCAGGCCTTATCGTATGTAGTGTCTCCTAAATGCAAGCTATATGCCACCATGCAACATTTCGTTCGATGAAAACTAGTTAAATGAGAGTTGAGAGCTTTTATACAAACGAAATGAACGGAATACAAACAAGAATGTCTCTAATGCAACTAATGCAATTGCACACTTTTCATTCAAACACTAATCACTAGTAATACGGAAAAGATGACAATTTGCACTAATTAAAAAACAAAAGAGACTAAATATTTTTTTGATTTTCAATGTTTAATGGCTAATGTGCACTGAAAACAAAAGGAACAATTGGAGAAATGATAACTAAGAGAGCGAAGCAAACAACATTCACTCAACAAAGCAAGCAACCGAATCTCTAAATCGACCCAAAGTCTCTCAAATCGAAGAAAGACTCGAAAACACCCAATGGACCGTGTGATCTGGGTCCAAGGCAAGGGCAAACGAATTCTGAATGAAAGAATGAACAATCACTCAAAAGACGCAACAAAACAATCAAAGACTGCTAAGAGGGCGTGGAAAATCAATCAACAAGTCGACAGGACAATCAAGACACCAAAACTCCCAAGGAGGGCTCGATTCACTATGCCACTAGATGCCCTAGGGCTCAAATCGTGAAACCGATAGATAGAGGCAAACAACCAAAGGATAGCGGTGAATTCTAGTCAAACCAGACTCCAATACACTCAAACAATCAGGAAATCAAGAAGAAAAGTACTGGTCAAGCTCAGAAAGCCAAAAATTGAAGAAATTCAAAAAAGTCACAGGGGTGGCGCGACCGTGGCCTTGAAACTAGCGCCAGAGGCCGAGTGGCGTGAGACAGACAAATGCAACACGCGCCAAGTGGCGCGACTGTCAGGTAAAAACCCGCGCCAGTCGAGTTCTTCAATGAAAATTAAAAAACAAGCTAATCTGAAAAGAGACCAACACAAGCTAAGCAAACCAAGAGGCTAAAATAATGAAAGAATCCAACCCAAAAGGTTCATCAAGCAATGAGAAACAATCAAAGCGAACCAATCATAAACGGGACAAGGAAAACCGGATGTTCCCCAGCAGAGTCGCCAATCTGTTGAGGAGGTAAATCCCCTCTGCGGACAGAGGCGATCCCTACTAGCCCAGCAGGGGTCTAGCAACAAACAAACAATGCTATGACGCAAGCTCCTAGTTACGAAATGAAAGACTTGGGATAAGAGCCTACCTCGATTCCAACGCTAGATCTGAAGAAGAAGATGCCCCCGTCCTTCAGCCCTGGCAGATCACAATCCTTCCACGATCTCCGTGGACGAACACCTGCACACAGAAGAGACGAACAGATACATGCATAGGAACCAGCATACGTAACTAAATATCGGTCAGAAAAGATATTACTCGCATTAACATGATCGCAAAAGGAGTGGAACCATAATCATAGTCATCTATTAAAGTGATAAACGAATAGAAGTTACAACCGAGTTCTGACGTCGCAGCCTCCTTCGAACGGGTCCCCGGTTGTCCACGTCTCGCAAAGCTCGCCAAGGAAAGGGAAACCTCTCCAGAGTCTCGTAACGATGGTCTCCTTGCTTAATGGGCCTTAAGGGAAAGAAAGGATTCTTTACAGCACAAAGGCACTTGGGAATAGGGAGATGCAAAGCTTCAGCACTTCAAGACTAGCTTGCCATGGATTTGAGCAGGCTTTTATAGATGGGGAAGGAGGGAGTTGGGATCCCTATTATTATGGGATTAGCCCTATCAACAAGGAAGGTTCCATGGGAGGTGGCAAAACCAATTCCCTTCCATAGAACTCCCGCAGCCAAACCTCCCAACTCAAGATAGGCAGTGGTTTGTGAGTTTGTTTGAACTCAACTTCCGCCATCCATATTTAAAAAACAATCCCTAAAATGGGTGGCGCGATTGCTGCTCTATGACAGAGCGCCAAGTGGCGCGACCTCTTTACAGGATTTCCCTGAGTGGCGCGAGTACTGAACTGTCTACCCGCGCCAATGCAAAAAGAGCTGTTTTTCATGGATTTTGCAAGGAGATGTCTCAAGGGGAAATGAAGCTCATACTCAAAGGGATGCAATGATGATGTTTTCAGTGCATGACAGTGTTCACAGGTCACATTATGGGTCCTCCATTGTGCGGGACGGGGAATGGTAGGGACGGTGACAAATTGCTGTGTAACATTGAGAAAAACAGAACTTGATTGTATTAATCTTAAAATATACAGAAGAACCTTACAACCTTAGCCTTGATGTTCGAAAGGCCTTCCCGAGGTCCGAAGCAGGAATCTCCTCTACTTTGATAAGTCTTGCACTCTTCCTTTAGGAGCACAAAGAGGTATGTGATCTTTCCTCTCAAAAGCTCAGCAGAAAGAATTCTAAATCTCAACAGCACTTCAATCTCAATCTCCAACAGCTTAACTTAACCTCTTGAACTTCTTCAACCTCTTGAACCTCTTGAACCTCTTGAACCTCCCAAAAGGCTACCCAATGCCTCCTTTTATAGATCATATGAGGAGGTTAGGATTCCACCATTAAAGGGATAGAACCCTCCTTCAAAGGGATAGGCTCCTCACATCAAGGGATTAGTTCCTTGAGGTGTGGGATACATGCACCTTATCAAAGCATACTCATCCCCAAAAAATCTCATCCAGAACCTTCTAGAATTGACCAAAATTCAACTTTTTCAGTTAAATTTCGCGCATTTTTGACTTTACAGGGGTACCGCATGCATTACACTGGAAAAGTGCGTTCTAGAACGTAGTTTATCTTCACATTACCTGCGTACCCTAGCTAAAAACGCAGGCAGGCTTCATATTAACTGCGTACCCAAGGTTTTTTGAGCTTTTTAGGGTTTTTCCTTCATTTTCAGGGCATGGAATGAGGACCAAAGGTTGTAAGACTTGCAGAGGAGGCATGTACGAGTGTTAATGAGCTCATACAGTCAACAAAATGTCAAGGTGAAAGTTTTCAGTGTAACAGAGGCCAAAGACAGTGATATTGCACACTACAATTACAGATTTACCCGAGGAGGTCCAGAACATGTTACAGGATTTTGGAGACATCATAGTGGATGATCTCCCAGACGAACTGCCCCCCGAGAGAGGTATCAGCCACTGTATTGATTTTATACCAGGAGCTAGCTTGCCAAACAAGGCAGCTTATCGTATGAGCCCGAAACATCATGAAGAAATTCGGAAACAGGTGCAGGAATTGCTTGATAAAGGACTGATCAGAGAGAGTATCAGTCCCTGTGCAGTTCCGACAGTATTAGCTCCTAAGAATGGGTGGCGAATGGCGAATGTGTACAGATTCGAGAGCTATTAACAAGATTACGATTCGGTACAGGTTTCCACTACTGAGAATGGATGACATGATGGATTGTTTGAGTGGGGAAGCCTATTTTCTGAAGATTGACTTGAAGAGTGGCTACCACCAGATCCGAATTCGAGAAGGGGATGAGTGGAAGACAGCTTTCAAGACGAATGAAGGACAGTACGAATGGCTGGTGATGCCATTTGGTTTGAGCAACGCTCCCAGTACTTTCATGCGCCTAATGAATGAAGTACTGAAGGATTTTATTGGGAAATTTGTGATTGTGTACTTAGATGATATTTTAATCTTGGCAATTAAGAGAACATAGACATGTTAAGTCTTGAGAATACAACTGAGGCTCTTCTTGATAAATTTGAAAAAGTGTACAAATAGTTGAAGCGAGGCGAGATGGATCCGGAAAAAATTGCAGCAATAGTTAACTGGCCATCTCCAAAGAGTTTGTTCGAGGTTCGAATTTTTCATGGCTTGGCAAGCTTTTACAGGAAGTTTATCAGAAATTTTAGCGGGATCTGTGCACCCATGTTGGACACAATTAAAAAGGAAAATCAACCTTTTTGCTGGACTGAAGCAGCAGAAAATAGTTTTCAGACTCTGAAGAAAAAGATCACTGAGAGGCCGATCTTGAGATTACCAGATTTCAACAAACCTTTTCAAGTTCGTTGTGATGCCAGCGGTACAGCCATTGGGGCAGTACTCAGCCAGGAGGACAGACCGGTTGCCTATTTCACTGAGAAGTTGAACGAAAGCAGGCAGAAGTATTCGTCTTACGACAAGGAATTTTATGCGGTCGTTCAAGCCTTGAAGCACTGGAGGCACTATCTGTTAGGTAATGAGTTTGTGTTATTTTCTGACAATTCTGCTTTACAGTATGTTATGCAGCAGCACAAGTTGAATCACAAGCATGCAGAGTGGGTGGAATATCTGCAAAGCTTTACATTTGTATTGAAACATTTCAGCGGGCAATCCAACAAGGTGGCATATGTATTAAGCAGAAGAGTTTTGCTCTTGCAGGAGAGTACGGTGCAGGTGTTGGGTTTTGATCACCTGAAGGATCTGTATCAGACAGATGCAGATTTTAAGGAGGCCTATCAGGCCTGCCAAAACCCTCTGTTAAGAAATAATAGTCCGTGGTTAGACTATAATCTGCAGGAAGGGTTATTGTTCAGGGGAGGACAGTTATGCGTTCCCGACTGTTCGATGAGGGAGAACATTATTCGGGAAAAGCACAGCGGAGGTCTAGCCGGACATTTCGGTATAGACAAAACATTGTCACAAGTTGAGCATTTTTATTTTTGGCCAAGGTTGCGACGTGACATGCATAGGTTTGTGAGCAGGTGCAAAACATGTCAATTGGCGAAGGGCCACAGCCAAAATGCAGGTCTTTATATGCCGCTACCCATTCCGAGCAGACCATGGGACTCAGTCAGCTTGGACTTTGTCTTGGGTTTGCCTAAGACGCAGCGGGGTTTTGATTCAGTAATGGTGGTAGTGGATCGGTTTTAAAAAATGGCGCATTTTATACCTTGCAACAAAACCAGTGATGCTACTCATGTAGCACACCTGTTTTTCACAGAGATTGTTAGACTGCATGGTCTACCGAGATCCATCATTTCCGACAGGGATGTGAAGTTCACCGGACATTTTTGGCGAACCTTGTGGAAAAAGTTGGACACTTAGTTATAGTTCAGCTCCGCTTACCACCCACAGACTGATGGGCGGACTGAAGTGGTGAACAGGAGTCTGGGAAATCTACTGTGGAGTTTAATAGGCGAAAATTCGCGAATGTGGGATCGTGTACTTGCTCAGGCAGAGTTCTCATATAACGATTCACCGAATCGCAGCTTAGGTTACAGTCCCTTCCAAATCTTGTATGGCATGCATCCTCGCGGAGTGCATGAACTGCGAGACTTGGGGAAACTTGAAAAACGAAGTGCAGACGGGGAAGATTTCGCCCAAGCGATGAGCGACTTACATGAACAAGTGAAACTGAAATTGCAGGACAGCAGTCAGAGGTATAAGAAGTGGGCTGATTTGAAAAGATGGGAATTTCAATTTAATGTGGGGGACGAAGTTCTCGCGCACCTGCGCAAGGAACGGTTTCCAAGAAGGGAATATAATAAGCTGAAATTTAAGAAGATTGGCCCTTGCAAGATCATTCGCAAGTTTTCTGCCAACGCTTACGAGTTGCAGTTGCCGCCAGGGATAGGTATTTCACCCATATTTAATGTGGCAGATTTATTTCCTTATATTGTTGGTACTGAGAATGACGCAACAGAAAGGCCAGAACGGGACACCAAGTTTGAGGAGGGTTCTTGGATGAGACAGATGCCCACGCCACAACCCCTTGAGATCGAGAATATTCTCGACACACAGGTAGCCAAGCGCACCCGAAGGAAAGAATATCTGCAGTATTTAGTCAAGTGGAAGAACCGACCAATAGAGGACAATTCGTGGCCTGACGCGACGCAGATACAGAAAGCAAGTTACTCTGTCGACGATCTCATGGAACGGAGCCATGACTTTTTTCCACCCCGGGAGCCTGATGCAGGAGCATCCAGCTCGGAGGAGGGAAAATATGGTTGACTGTCTCGACAGGAAAGAAGACTTTTGCACGTGTTGGTAGGCAGGTTATGGAACCTGTGTTTTAATTTCTTTTTATTTATTGTTACTCAGAAATTAGGCAGAGACAGTAGGATCAGGACTATTAACTGTTTTGTTAATTAGGAGTCTGTATGTTTTCTTTTAAAGTTAATTAGAAGTTCGTTGGTCTTCTTTTAAAGAAAAGAGAAACTGATTAGACAGTTAGAACTATTCTGGTTGTCAGTTTCAACCGAACACAAGAAACTGTTACACGTTTTCTTTTTGCAAGTATTTAAACAAGAAAGTAAATCATATGTAAGGTTCGAAATTTTCAGGAAGAAAAGCATAATAAGAACCAGAGTTATTTGAATAAAAGAACCATCTGCCAAATATACAGTTACAGCCAATCTCTCATGTATTATTCTACTGCATTAGATTGTAAATTTTAATGTGTATAGTAAACAAAGTATAGGAAGTTAAAAATTATTGCAGACAGGAGAAGTGACAGTGCAAAGAGCAGCTAGTATCCGACAGAGCACGAGAAGGAATTAGCGCACAGGCGAGGAACGAATAATTACAACAAACCATTTCCAACAAGAAGATACGTGGAACAATCAGTTACCCTATCGGTGATACACCACCGAATTCCAGGTAATGCATAAAGAGTTATTTCAAATTAACTGAGTAAAAGAAGTTCTAGAAATATACAGGAATTGTCCATTATACATTTGGTAGAGACCCCATTGTTTGTAACGATAAACGCAAAGAAGGGTTTCAATGAACGAGCGAACAACGCCCAAGCTACGACTGTTAAGACTTCTAAACTGAGACGTATAGAAACCCTACAGCCCTTTGACACAGTTTTCCAAGGGAGGGTTGTTAAAACAAACCATGAGACTAAGACTGCAGAAAAGGTGGGAACCAGAAAAGACATAGGTAAATCACAAATTAACCAGTCTCAGAGCAGAACGACCCTACCCATTCCTTGGTTGGGCCCGTTTTCTTCAGACCGGTCGAACCCACGTAAGACCCCAAGGTTGGTTGACCTGTAAGATGGAGAAAGCAAACGAAAGTTAGAACCTGGAGAGCACACAGTTTTTGCAACAAAACGAAAGGGAATTTCAAAGCAAAGAACAGGTTACAAACCCTGTAGCATTTTACCTGTGTATAGAAGAGAAACAATGAATGGGAAGGTGTAGTCGGACGCAAGAAACCTGCTCGCCAGGAGCAGCATACATCAGTAACTGATTAAGGTAAGTGACAGAGTAAAGCATAGAACCTCGACTTACCTTGGCGAGAAGACGAGCCGAGTTGGAAAAGATTGTTGGAGCAAATCCGGAAATTTCAACCTGTAACATGGACTGGATAGTTAAACGGAAAAATTGATAAAGTCTGCAACCAAATCACAAGGAAGACCGACCAGACCATTATAGTTTCAATCCAAACCTTTTTCCACACAGCAAACGAAGGTGGATTGACAGCGTTAGCACAAACACGACGAGAACATACATCGAACCAGAGGCATAGCAACGGAACCAACGAAACAAACCTATGCAGATAAACCACACGGCGCCGAAGGAAGAATGAAGTAAAGGAGTACATCGAACCAGCGGCATAAGCAACAGAACCCTCGAAGAATAAACCAGAGCAGAGGAACCTCAAAGCGCCGAGAGAGAAATGAAGTGATACCGTGTCGAAACTGGGGTTTGTCGAAAGGCGGGAGGAGCGAGTATCAAGGTGATACAGGTGTCAAAAAGTACCAATCAATGAGGACGTAAATTAAATTGTAATTTGAGGACAGAGCAGATCCAATCTTACGGATCAAGGTACCACATAAAAATCATATCCGCATATAATATAAACAGAGTTAATACCATTTAATAACCCACACCTCGTAAGTATAACGTAACCTTAGGTTAAGGTTACCAAAGTTTGTTTTGAATTCCAGTTTGAACACGGACCGAGGGCTAGGGCCTTCAATTTACATCCCACAGTTTTCCTGTCTTTGGGAAATTCTACCAGATCCCATGTGGCATTCTTGTCTAACGCCCTCATCTTGTCCTTCATAGCCTCTTTCCACTTACTACTCTTAGAACCTTCTACAACTTCCTGATGGCACAAAGGTTCATCATCTTTAGCAGTTAAAGAAACTGAAGTAACATAATAATCATACCTTTTAGGAAGACGTCTGATTCTCATAGACCTCCTTAAAGATGTTTCTAGTACTTCCACTATTTGTTGATTATTATCTGTAGGAACTTCTTCATGATCAACATCTGAAACACGCTCATGATCTTCATCTGAAACTTGTTCATGATCTGAATCTGAAACTTGGTCATTTAGACTACCATCATTATTTGAACTAGTTTCAAACTGAATTTGTTAAATCTTAGGTACATTATCCTATTTCAATTTATCATCTACATGTGGATTTTCAAGTGACGATTCATTAAATTTAACATCTCTGTAAATGATGATCTTCTGAGTAGTAGGATCCCACAACCTGTATCCCTTAGTCCCATCACCATATCCAACAAAGATATATCTTTTTGATTTAGGATCTAACTTAGAACGCTAATGTTTCGGAACTAGAGCATATGCATCACAACCAAAAACTTTCAGTTTAGAATAATCACATGGATAACCTTTCCATACCTCTTGAGGAATTTTGCATCCTATTGCAATTGATGGTGATCGATTTATCAAGTAACAAGCCGTAGAAACCGCTCCTGTCCACAATTCCTTCTACAAATTGGCATTACTAAGCATACTTCTTGCTCTCTCTAAAAGAGTCTTGTTCATGAATTCAGCAACTCCGTTTTGCTGAGGAGTATATACAATGGTTTTATGTCTTTCGATCCCAGCATCCTTGCAATAATTATCAAATTCCTTTGAAGTAAACTCACCACCATTGTCAGTTCTTAAAGATTTAATGGTTCTTCTAGTGATGTTTTCAACTAATGCTCTAAATTGTTTGAAAACTGTGAATACATCAGACTTCTTCTTTAACATGTAGACCCACACTTTTCTAGAGAAATCATCAATAAAATATACAAAATATGACGATCCTCCATATGAGGTTGTAGGAGATGGACCCCAAACATCAGAATGGATATAATCAAGGATTCCCTTACTAGTATGTTTTCCAGTTTTAAACTTCTGCTTGCTTTGTTTCCCAAACAGACAATGTTTGCAGAAATCTAACTTAGAAGATTTTAAACTACGAAGTAACTTACGATCAGATAAAATTTTTAATCCTCTTTCGCTCATATGGCCCAACCTTTGATGCCATAAACAAATAGAATTAATGTCGTTTCCAGATATTGTAGAAGCATGATCTGACTTTGTTCTTCCTTCTAACTGAAAAATACTTCCAACCTTCTTTGCTTTCGTTACTAGTAAAATTACTTTATAAACTTTCATTACTCCACCTTGAATAAAGGTTTTATATCCATTAGTGTCTAGTACTCCTAGTGAAATGAGGTTTTTTCTTAGTTCAGGTACGTGTCTTACATCAGTTAGAATTTTATTTGTCCCATCAAACATTTTAATCTGGATGCTTCCAATTCCAACAATATTACAGGAGACATCATTTCCCATGTAAACAACTCCATCATTGATTGATTTATAAGTTTTAAACCACTCTCTATGAATGCACATGTGATTTGACGCACCAGAATCTAATAACCAATGTTGATCATGATTAGACAAACCAACTGATAACACTTCATCACTCATACCTGAAATGGATGTCAAACCTATATCTGTCGTGTTTTCTTCTTTCTTTTCTGTCAAAGAGTCTCCTTTGGATGTTTGTTGTCTCTTCCAACAGTCCTTCTTCAAATGTCCTCTTTTTCCACAAAACCAACACTTTACCTTACTCTTCTTCCTTTTCGATTTTGAACGCGAGTTATCGTGCTTACTGAAGCGTCTTTCTTTAGAACGACCTCTGACCATCATTGCTTCTGATGTAGAGGTTTCTGAATTTGACCTCTTCCTTGTTTCTTCGGACAACAAAGCTCCAACAACATCATCAAATTCAAGGGTTTCTGATGAACTAAGACTTATAGAGGTAACAAAATGATCCCATGACTCGGGCAACAAGCATAATAAAGTGAAAACTTTATCTTCTGATTCAAATTTTACTTCTATACTTTCTAATTGCACCAGGAGAGTATTAAAGGTATTCAGATGATCAGTTATTTTCGTACCTACCTTAATGTGCAGGCTGTACAATTGTCGCTTCAGAAGAATCCTATTGGTTAAGGATTTTGTCTTGTACAACTTTTCATGTTTTGTCCACAAACCAACAGCAATTTTCTCTGACATGATGTTAAACAAAACATCATCCACCAAACACAGTCGAATGCCGCTCAATGCTCTTTCATCCAAATCACTCCATTCATCATCTATCATGGTGTAAGGTTGTTTGGCTTTTCCCAACAGCGCCTTTGCCACGCCTTGTTGTACGAGTAGATCATACATCTTCACTTTCCAGATCTCAAAGTTATTTTTTCCATTTAACTTCTCGATTTCAAACCAAGCACTTTGAGTTTTTGCCATGTTTAGTAGCTCGTGTCACAAAAATCTCCAATTGCAACTTTTAATAAATGAAGTTTTTATTTAAAAATGCCCTTCACCTATAAAAATGCATTTCCCTTGTTACATATGCAAATAGAATTTAATAATTACCAATCGATTTAAAAACACTACACTCCAAATTGATTTTAAAAGTTGAAATGATTTTAAACCACCATAATACAAATCGATTTTACTACCACTCAAATCGATATATACCATCGATATATCAAAATATAAAACAAAAATCGATTTATTTTTTTTAAATACACATTGACTCAATGTAAAACGATTTGAAAGTCAAGTCAATGTAACACGATTTGAAAGAGGTCGTAGCATATCGATTTATGAAATGTAAAACACAAATCGATTTATAATAAAACAAAGCGGCCTTTAAAAAACTTCAAAATTGATTTGATTGGCATGTTAGAAAGTCGATGGTATAAACTCACGGCATGTTACTGTGGCACCCTTCTCCATTCAATTCACGGTGCTACCACTATTCAACAGTGATCAACGTTTGTTCAAACCGTGCTTCTGCAAATGATACCAAGTGTTATATCATTGAAAAAACCCATGCGCTGCCACTAGGATTCAACGCTGCTGCTCGTTTTGTGCAACGATTCAATGCTACACAATTCAGCGCTGCTCGTTTTGTTCAACGATTCACCACCAGCAGCCTTCACACGCAGTGAATGACACAACAGTAACCTTTGGATTCTAATGACCAGTTATCAATGCACAATTCAAATTTCAATGCACAGTTCACCACTAGTTCAACGCACAGTAGACTCGGCCTCACGGCCTTGATGTGGCTCCTCCACACGGACGGCTAGTCAACACAGCTTGAATCACATGACAATTCTGCCAGGATCTGATACCAATTGTTGAGCTCAGCAACGGAAAAAACTTAAACAAAACACATTGAACACACAGCAGAAACAAACATAAAGACACAGATTTTAACGTGGTTCAACCAACCAATCTGGGCTACCTCCACCTAACAAGGCATCGGCAATCTCATTCAACAACTGGAGAAATACAATAGCAGAGTTTCTCATCTTCTCATCTCTTCCACTCACCTCACATTCCTCTTCATGCATATTTGCCTCTACGGGCTTACATTTGATAGCTGTGAATGGAAACAGAATCATAAATTCACTCATAACAAATATAGGATGCATTAGCTCCTCATCAGAAATAGATGGAGTCAATTCAGCAACAAATCCTATTTTTGTCACCTACATGAGATTTTCTCCAAAATATAATTAAAAGAAAAATCTCAACAAGAGGCGGAATGTATTCTCCTTCCTCACATGTCCTGAGTTCCGCAACTCCCGCGCAACAATTTTATGTTTTTTCCCGAAAACAAAACAAAAATTGACTTATTTTTAAGTTTATCTTATCTTAATTTTATAATTGAAAATCCATATTCAAACCATCACCAAGTATATTAAGACTTTTCGCTCTTATTATCTACACAAGAGATACAACATTATAATATATATTGAATATACTATGTTTAAATTTATTTGGTATATTAATGATGTAATTTACATTCAAACTAGCATTCACCTAAATGAAACTCAAAAAGCTACAAATATCAGGAGTATAGAGTTTTTTATACAAGAAAAAAAGTTAAATAAAAAAGATTTTATTACATAAAAACAAATGAAAATTGAATATTTAATTTTCAGTGTCATTCAATAGAGAGTTGCAATAGAAAAAATTAAAACAGCAAACAGACCATTCCGAATTGAAGAGATACCGGACATCATAGCATTGAAGTTAAGCATGTTCGAATAACTTTAACTCAGGGGAATCTCTATTAATCATAACTATAAATAAATTATTCAAATGCTATATAAAACATTAAAATTTTATTTTGCAAAAGTTGTTCCGAAATCCCGCACAACCTCATAAGTGCATGTTTGTTTGGTCATCTTTACCGGATCGCTTCCATATTTTTCCCTCTAAGCTGCAAACAAATTTGTCCAATTTAACATAAAGTCAACAATGATTTATGAGAAGAACCATCTATAATATATTCTTTCCGAAGATCTCCCCACAATTTTAACAAAAAATCTATGTTGATGAAGAACCATCCATATATATATATTCTTTCCGAAGATCTCCCTACAATTTTAACCAAAAAAAAAAATATATGTTGATTTTAGTGAGAAAATTTCCCCACAACAATTGTTAATCACCCTACAATGTGTTGTTAATCACCCTACAATGTCAGCAAGGAAGGGAGAGAGTCTAGATTGAAGAGGTTTGTTGTTACACCAAAATCTGTAAAGGTTGATAATCTTTCAAATTTGTAATTCAAATCTATAAAAGTGTGATGATTCTTCAACACCCTCTTCTCAAAAATAGCTCTGAGAAATCAAACTTTAGTATAAACTATAATACCATAAAAAAACCAAGTGTTGATAAACTTTCTAAACCAGTAGTTAAAATACCCATAATGAAGATACAGTGATTCCTCCCATATAAAATGTAAATTCCAAAGCAGAATTCTGCACTGAAAATCTAACTACTTGCATCCATCACACGAGATCCATAACGTATATAAGTCGCAAAGTGGGGTACCCTTTTGAAATCACTCGAGAGGTGGTGGGGTCCGTAATCACAGTTCCTCCCCTCTAAGCAAGTCGCATAACACCTATATATCCATGATTTTGATAACATTTGTGGTTTCTATTCTGCGTGAAATTGTAAAGGCTCAATGATTCTGGAAGATCATGAATGTTTCGGTTAAACAAAATTGAAAAAAAATATAGTATCGTGGTAATATTGAATCATTTCCTTTGGAATCATATGGCTCACACTTGTATGCCTATTATTTTGTTTATAAAATTAAGAGATAATCATACCTCTTAATAATAAGAATTTAATTACTAGTAACAATTGTTGTTCAACACCTATTATTAGCAAAACTACTGCTCAATGCTTTCATACATTGTGCACACTACTTGTCATTGTATCTTGTTTCTCATAAGCTTTAATGAATCTTCACCAACTCATATGCTTTAATTTATTTAATTTCACAATCGTCATCAACTCATATGCTTTAATTTCTCATCTCTATGTTCACTGTAATTTCATATTTTATATGGCCATTGTATTATAACTATCTTATAATGAGAAAGAATTGTTTTGACAAAATATCGTGGGATCCACTTTCTCACTTTCGCGTAGCGATTTGACTAAACTGATGAGAAAGAATTTCTTTAGAGAACAAAATGCTATGCTGATGAGAACTTTCTTACTTTCGCGTAGGGATTTGACTACTAAACTGATGAGAAAGAATTGCTTTGGAGAACAAAACGCTAAGCTGATGAGAAAGAACTATTTTGGAGAACAATGAATGCTAAGCTAATGAGAAAGAACTGTCTTGAAGAACAAAACGCTAAGCTGATGAGAAAGAACTGTCTTGGAGAACAAAACATCGTGGTATCCACACCCAATTTTCCCACGCGCAGCGATTTGACTGCTAAGCTTTAAGAACTGTCTTAGAGAACAAAACATTGTGGGATCCACTTTCCCACCTCCCGGCATGCTTTAAGAACTGTCTTAGAGAACGAAATATTGTGGGATCCACTTTCCCACCTCCCCGCAAGCTTTAAGAACTATCTTAGAGATCCACTTTCCCACCTCCCCGCAGTGATTTGACTGCTAAGCTTTAAGAACTGTCTTAGAGAACGAAACATTGTGGGGTCCACTTTCCCACCTCCCTGCAGCGATTTGACCCACACAACGATTTGGCTGCTAAGTCTAGTAAAGCATACATACTCTACCGCTTTCTAGTTTTGAACTTGTGACCTCTTAGGAAGAAAAACATGCTCTTAACTATTAGGCCCACTCAAGCTAAACAATAATTTAGCCAAGAAATAGCTATAATGCAAAGATATATATAATGCAAAAATGTATAATCCGCTATTTTATCATTGTTATTTCGCTGTCTAATATGTCGATAGAAACGTATGAAGCACATTACCACAACCAAAGTTGCTCCTCCAATGCCTCCTAACAATATACGCATTAGTTTCCATGATTATTTCCTCAAGGACAGTGTTAAACTAGGCGATGCTTCATTTAGAATTAAAACAAAGCAATCAACGTCCATGTTATATCTGAATCAAACAGAAAATAGATGTAACAAATCTAGAAAAATCCTACGGGAAATCAGGTTATCTCTGAAAAATGTGGAAGTTGAGTAAGTTGAAAATTCTATGGATCAGTTTTCATTTGTGGAGCCACAAACATGGGAAGCCCTATGCTCAACATCCTAACCATAAAAACTAATATTCTCATAATGGACGAAACAATAAGTTGAAAATTCTATGGATCGGTTTTCATTTGTGGAGCCAAAAACATGGGAAGCCTATGGTCAACATCCTAACCATAAAAACTAATATTCTCATAGTGGACGAAACAATCATTTAGATGAACCCAACCACCATTAGATTATGGGCATTACGCTTTTACTTGAGTCTCCACTTTTGTGACGCATTCGAAGAACCCCTGGGAACTGGGAACTTGAGCACTTCCGACACATTACAAGACTATACCAAGGATCTGTTTTACCAAATTTGTTTTTTTATTGAAGTAGTGAAGTAAGAAAGTTTCTATTTATTGCTCTGCCTATGCATTCCTCTGCACATTCCTTTTCTTACAAATACTTTATTCCCCACACATCTTGATTCCATATGCTTTTTATTCAGCAGCAAAATTGAGGTGTTTCCATGGCCATATATAGAGTTATTTTCGAATAAGGACAAAACACAAACCCACACTGCATCAATCACATATTGATAACCAAAAAAACATTATGTTATGAGTTCCAATAGGTCGAAATCGTACAAAAGTCAACCACGTAGAATCTAAGCAAGATACCAAGAAATAGAATCCAAGTCCAACGCCCAAACGCGCAATGGCATGACATTCTTGGGTCTGTAAAGTACATTTCTCTCTATCAAGTACAGAAGACAATCATCAGAAAATATTTGAATAAATAACTCGAACCAAGCAATAGAATCATCGACATGAGCGATTAATTGTATTCGTTGTTGGCAGTCTAGTTGTATCATCAGCCACCAAGAGTTTCTTCAGAAGGTACACTTCTGATCAACAATTCAGTACGAGATAATGCAGAGGATCCATGCAACAATAAGTTGGAAGTTTTCTTGCACGAGTTTTTCAATAGCTTTGCTTGTTCACATATTCAGCATCTATCTCGCAATGTGATGTGAATTGACTTTTCCTTATCAATGTCACTGATTTCCCCTATAGGAAATAATATTACCTTTTGATAGTCACACTTTCTCTTTGCGATGATTTAATCAGTATTGGTGGTTGATGTATGTTGTTGACCTTTCTCTATTACATTTCTTTCTAGGCATGCAAGGCAGGGATTGTATATGGATATCAAATCTCTCTTTTTCAAATTAAATATGATTTGGACCCATTATAAAGGTTGAATATTGAATCATGTAAGCCATGCCCGACATCGTATCCGCGAAGATAAGAATGAAATGTTATGCTCTCAAAGTTAATGTTATCTGTGAAAGGGAATTGCAAAGAGTAAAAGGAATGGAGATATATGTTTTAGAAGCAATTTGCAACGCTATATGATTAATTGTACACGAAAATATGGATTAAAGATAAATGAATCTATGAAGCGTAAAGCATGTTTCTCAACACCTAATGAAGTTGTTGAGGATATTGGGAAAGGAATAAAACTTCTTTGTTATCATGACTATGGGATGAAGTAGTTTTTCTTTTTATCACCTATGGTGAGCATTCATTTACTATTCATTTACTTTTATGCACTGTAATTTCTAATTTTTTGCACATTTGAGAAGAAACATAAGAATAATGTATCTTTCTTTTTGTTATGTTTCCTTTATACCATCGTTGATAAATTTCAAATCCTTACCACTCACATATCAAAAATTCATCTATCTTCCAATTTAATATGTTATCATGCAAACTAGGAAAGGAAAACGTTAAGATATTTTTGTGGGTAGAGTTGGTTATTTACATGCTATATCTCCCTACACGTTGGAACAATAAACCTAATATTTTAGAGAACTCTTAAAACAAAAGAAGTAAATGGTAGGAGTATGAGGACTCAACAACTAAGATTTCCTGGAGCATGGTGCAAGAAATTTGTTTTTCTCCATCAAATCTAAAATATAATGAAGTTGCAAGAAAGTAGAGGAGGAAAATATAGCTTTAGGGGCACTTGCAACAACTTTATTTGGCAGGATATGTATTGTTTTTAGTTCATTAATACTTGGAATTGGACATGTTATGTATTGTCTCTAGTTGGCACTTTGCATAATACTTAGATGATAACCCTCAAAATGCTTATTCTCTCCTCTAAATTAATTCAATTAAATAATTACTTTACCTAATTGCACAATTGTGGATATTTACCATTGAAAGGGATGCATGGAAGGAAGTTTCTTCCTCCCATCATCAATGATACATTCTTTTTCAGACATACAATAAACAATTGGACTAGGTGAAAGGTGAAACATTAGAAAACTACAAAAGCCAATAACATATCATTTCGTCCCTAGGAAACATAACAAGAATTTTTTTGAAGAAGGAATTGGAAGTTATCAGGAAGACTTATAATGAAGAATTACAATAGAAAGAGGAGGGGATTTAGTGTTTGCAACCAAAGGTGGTTAAGGACAGGGATTTAGCTTCGAAGTTGTTAATATGAAAACCACCATCTCCTATGTACACCATGTATTTAGGGAAAAAATGCTTTTAGGTGTACATAGAAATCACTATCTCTAAAGTGCATTTTGATTTGAAAAGACATGGAAGAAATTATATAAAATATAGTTCTCAAAAAATTTAGAAAGAATTAAGTTATCTAAATTATAGTTACATGCTCTAATATTGCTAAATAATACGCTATGGAACCCCAAGAATTTTAAGGGAGACATAAATCTAAGAGCTTCCTAATCCCATTTGGAAAACAAAATTCAAAAGGCATGATAAATGAAGTTATAAGAGGTATTGAGATAAGTCCATGCATTTCACTTGAGACAAACACAATGGATGACTCAATCAATGAACACAGCTAGAAAGTTTACCATACTCATATCAAAAAAGTGATAGTTTGTTATCATTCCATAAAATTGTTGAATTTGTTATCCTTTTACATTATCTACTTGGAAACATAGTGCAATATTATGAGAATTGATGCAATAATCTCATACAAAATTAAACATGGAAAACCACATTCCATGACAAATATTCATAATTTTGCTTACAATATTTAAATGCATTTTAGAAATATTAATAAGTAAGGCTTACATTACATGGTACTTAAGTTGTATTTTCCACTATTATTGTTTATTTTCAACATGAGGCTATGATTTCATTTATTCTACAAGGGACATGCAATATGTTATGTTCTTCTATTTTGTCATCATTTCTTTTGGGCAAGTGCGTCATTTGAATGTTTCCTTCGAGCCTTCTAACCTGTTTCATACCCCTTAAATTACCAAGTCTGAAATAGTAACGATTCATGATTGTTTTTCAATTACCAATTATGAAATACAAAGGATTCATGCTTGCTTTTCATGATTATTAGATGATTTTTTTTTTTAAATTAAGAACATAATGCATAAATTGGGGATTTGGTGAGGGTTGGTGATTAAATTGTTTCTTTAATATGTATGTCTATCTTGGTGTCATGCATGCATTTATTATTCAACTTGGGTGAGGGAAGGTGGTAGATGCCTCCTGTGGGATGGCGAGGACTCTTCATCGTATTTTGCTGGTGCATTACCTCTGAGATATTGTGAGTTCGCATTGTTTCTTACATTCAGTGGTGGTTGGGAATAAGTGATGTGTCTCTGTTGCAGGGTGGTCGCTCTGGGTTATAATTTTGGCTTTTCATGGCGAGAAGCATAGTATACTAGGGTGGTGTTTTGGTAGTGTGATAACGTGTCTTAGTTCCGTGGGTTGCTTCGTTTTATAAGGTTGTTCGTGGGTGTTTCAATCCCCTAGTCTTTTGGGTTGAATATATTGTATAAGGATCATTTTTTGAAATGTTATTTAAAGGTTATGTTATAGATCCAAAGAAATATTATAATAAATTGCAGTTAAATATATTGTATAAGGATCATTTTTTGAAATAACATTTACTAGTTATGTTGTGGACCCAAAAAATATTATAAAAGATGTGTAATGGGTCAATGTTTTTCTTAGACTTCATATGACAGTTATGTGCAACAACCTTTGTAAATAGTTGAAATTGATGTAATTATCTGGTCAGATGTATTCTAGAATCTAATATTTGAATTGATAAATATTTTTTTAAATTAAAATAAAATATTATTAAAATAAAAATATAAAATATTCAATAATAAAACATAATAATGAATGTGTATGTTGGATTAGTTTTAGTGTTTTTTTAGTTGATATTACGATTTCAAATATAAAATTAGCTTTATCTCTGGACTATAAATAATATATTTCTAAAACCATAAATTTAAAAGGAGATAGAAAAATAAAAAATAAAAATAAAACTCATAAATTTTCTCAAAACTAGTGTTAAAAATGTATAATTCTTATATTTTCAAAGATTATTTAAATACAAAACATAAATAAATTATTTAAATATCAATGTCAATTAATTTATATTAATATTAATTTAATATATAGAGAAGGGGTGTAGATATACATAATTTGTTGAAGATACTGAAGTATTTGAATATGTAAAAGAAAGAGATAATTGAAAGTAAAAAAGTTCAATTTTAAGAATAATAAAAAAAAAGATGTGTAACTCATTGAAATTCTAATAAATTATGTTTCAGATGTTAGGGCTTCTAGTTTATTATATTAGTAATATTTGGTGTTTCTCTCATTTAATGAACTAATAAGAATATGAGATTTTTTTTTCTTCTTTTAGTTATGACAGATTTACTAAACACTTTACAAGTGAAGTATTGAAAACCTGATCTTTAGAACATTTATATGCAAAGAATTCTCAAATTTAACAATATAATGCATAATATCTCAAAAAATAATCCATATAACATAGATATCCCAAAATTAAGTGAAAAAAAGCATATTATTCATTTAGGAAACCAGAAATGCTTATCTATTGAAGGGACTTATAGTTAAAGAAGATTTAGCTAGTACGATGAGATGTTAATTTGATACCAAATTATTTAGTAGGGTGGAACACTAATTTGTACTAATTTATTTATGCATATTTCTATTTAGTGTAATAATTTTTATATGGATATGGAAAATCTATGTTGAATTGTTAGGTATTGATGTATACACCATCCCTCATATCTATATTGAATTATTGAGTATTAATGTTTGACACCATATCTCATGAATGTGAATCTCTGTACTAACACTTCCACTTAATATGCTCAATTGTATATCTCTAATTGCCTATGAAATAACTCATTGAGAGTTTTGTAAGGGCATATTATCCTCTATCTTGCCCTTAAAATGACATTTTCACAACTCTAGATTTTACTGTTTCTTAGGTTAACAATCTTGCTAAACCCAAAAAAATAATGATGGATAGACCTCATTATTATCGAACTAGATTTACTAATTAAGATATTGAGGCTACCCTCTACTTAATAATTACGATATTGAGGCTACCCTATACTTCAAGGTGACCCACCACTTAGTGGTTACATTATCCCAAATTGAGAATAACATCATTCTTTATTTATGGAGGTCAAGTGGCCTTACCTTGTTATGTTTTCTACTATACATATACATGCCACTTGCTTTTGATGGGTTTTCTTTTCATAATAGTTTTTTTGGACTTTATTTTATTTGTTTTTTTCAATCATTTTTTTTTCTTTTATAAAAGTATATTGAATTATTCAATGATAATGTTAGCTTCAAACTTTAATGTTATTCTATAAAATTCCTATTATATAATTGATCATATTAATAATTAATATGTTTATACATATTACCAAATTTTAAATAATAATTATTTAGATAAAGAACATTCATATTTTCCAATTGTGAGATTTATAAACTATTAATATGAAAAATCTATTATTGTAAGTTACTTTTGACTCAATAAAGAATCTTAGTAAATAGTATAATTATTCTAATTTTTTCATCGTTAATGAAATATTTATTAGATTAACTTCCTTCAAAAATAATGGTTAGTGAATCTTATTTAAAGTGAATAATAACTTGTATGTGCTAATTATACATAACATCTATATAATAAGCCTTATGTCATTACCTCTTAAGACAGATTAAACAAGATATAGACATCATATAGAAATTTTGTTCTTAAAAAGTCTACCATTTAACAATCTTACTTATTCTTAAATACATTTTATTGATTAATTTTTAAAATTTAGTTAATTATATTAAATTTATACACAATATTAAATATAAATAAAATTAATTTTATTTTAAAACTAATAAAAAAATTAAAATTATTTAACATTTCAATTCACTAACTAAATTTAATAATAACTTTCAATCCTTCCATTAAATTTAAAAATCCCTATTTTTTTTAATTTCAACTTAAAAAAATCCATAATTATTTTTATTTCAATTGAATTATTATAATCTCAACTAACTTTCAAAATAATATTGCCCTCCGTATTCCGTTGTATATGTCACATTCATGCACCACTCTCAGGGCGTCATTATCTTGCACATGCCCTCATAGTTTGGGACTTTCAATAGTGTGACATACCGTCGGTATATATATAAAACAGCACTGACACATTTTGCAGGGGTATGATTTCACTTTTATTTAATGGGGGAGAAAGAGAAAATCCAAATCAAAGGTCCCACCTTCACAATTCCCAAGCCTTCATTTCTATGGGCACCACCATCAAACAAAATTGCCATCCTCCCTTCCCACCTAATTGTAACCAACTACTTTTCCTTTGACTGAGAGAAGAGACTATGGAAATCGTCCCCCTGCAAAAGCTGTATACGACTCTATTTCCATTTTTTATAAAAAGTTAAAAGGAATGTCATTTTTATAATATTAGATTGACAAATTTTTAAAGTCTTATTATACCTGCCGTAGTCAGATATCTTGTATTCAGTTTTCAATTTGACTTAAAAAAAAATTACAACTTTTTCTAAGATTAAAATTTGAATTTTGCTATTTTTTCATAATACTTTAGTTTATTTATTTAAGATTCTTTTAGTTGATTGTTCTAACCTCTTATTCTATAATGAATCTACTTAACCATTAAATTGTACTTCAGATTCCAGATTCCAAAATTTTTAATGAAATGTACAAAACACATCGACAATGCCACTAAAACCAACGTGGCACCGTTTGGATAGTATGATATTTACCAGGATACATACCTTAGTTTAGATTTACTTCGCACTTATCACTGCGTCCAATCCATGCAGTCTCTTGCTATTTTATTTTAAATTCATTATCATTTGAAACCCTCACTAATTTTGATTGACAATTAATTAAATCAAACATATATGATTAAGTCAGCGTATGAGTCTTTTTCCCAAAAGCGAGCAAAGTACTTGGATGTTTACATTTAATACCGACGGCATTAGGAGTCTTTTCCCAAAAGCATGAAACGTACTTGGATGTTTACATTTAATATCAATGGAGTTTACATCATTTAAATTACGATTATTTTTTAATTTATAATATTATATGATTTTTTTCCTAAATATTTAATAAAAAAATTTCAATGATAATAAGCGAATTGTTTAAAAAATATAATATTCAATTAGGTATTTTTGTGATATCATGAAATATACTTGGATATTTTGGTTATTGCAAAGAAAAAAATGATTATCCAAAATACAGAAGTTTGACTGTTGTGACTCAAATTTTCAAAATTTTCTGTCAAATTCTATCATAATCTTGATTAAATTTCCATAATTTTCAAAATTAATTTGTAAATTTTGTAACTATACTATTTACATTTACATAAATAAATATATAATACACTAATATCATTTTATTTTAAATCTAAATCTTTTAAATAATTAAATACACTCCCAAACACAAAATATACATTTTGTAATATTGATTTAGCAAGTAGAGTGCAAAAGAATTGACACTCTCTAAAATATTATCATCATCTAAGATATCAAATTTAAAACCGCTCATCTTTATTAGATTATAAATCTTCCGGGAAATCACATGAGAATTTTAGGACCGACGCGTTTCGAACTACCAACTGTAGCTCATCTTTATTTTTAACATTTTGTTTTCTTTTCTCTTCTTCAATCACTCATTTATTTTTAACATTTTGTTTTATGTTATTTTCTTCAGGAGAATGGGATTTATTATTTTAATATTTTATTTTTATGTTGTTTCTTAATATAAATTTATATGTTATTTAGTAATATAAACAAATTTAATTATATTTTTTTATTAAATTTTGTTTTCCACTCGCTACATAAGAATTTTATAATTCATGCATAAAACAAATTATATTTTGTTTTCAACCTATTATATAATAATTTTATAATTCATGCATAAAACAAATTATATTTTGTTTTCAACCTGTTATATAAAAATTTTATAATTCATGCATAAAACAAATTATATTTAATATTTGTATAGGGAGTTTTATATTTTTTTTGTTTTATAATTTTTTATTGATTAATTAAAAAATAAAGTAACAAAATTTTCAAAATCACATAAATATACAACGTTTTATTAAATTCAAATATTTTTTTATTTTCTCATCTAAATTGAGTTTGTCATGATATTAATTAAATTAATTCTACTAACATATATATAAATCAAAAATATATAAATGAATGGAAAAAGTGGAGCAAGGATGATCAATACCTCAAAGACATTTTTTATGCGAACATAACTATCCAATTGTTTGTTGTAAAAGTTGGTATTTATTTAATAATTTGGCATGCATATGAAACTCTACAATGTACATCATATTTAGGCATGACATCTAAACACTTCTAAGTGGGCACAATGTCAATTAACAAATTTCACTTTATGTCTAGTATACCAATAATTTGCTTATACCCTAAACCACCATCAACTCCATTGAGGTTATCTTTTATAAATGCATCCGTATTTGTTCAGAATATCATGAAATTTGAGTGATTCCAATGTTGTTATAGGGAATGAATCACACTTGTATATCTTATACAACCTTGAAGAAGATAAAGGTAATTTTCTAGCGCTCAAATAGTTTAAGGAAATATTACTTTATATAAGAGATTTACTTTACTTAAAATCATAATTAAAATTGTAGAAATATAATATTAATGTAGAAACTTCCATTTCATGTTTTTGATTTGACTATTTATTAGTTTGTTTTGACTAAAAAAAAATTAGTCTTTTCCAAAGTTTAACATTAGAAATTAAATTTTGCTATTTTTAATAATGTTATAATTAATTTATTTTAAATTTCACTGATTCATCCTCTTACCCTTTTATTGTGTAATGAGTGTACTTCATCATCCCATTGTACTTCACCACCCAGGTTTTAATGATAATTACCCCTGTACAACAACATCATGACGTCCATTTATATTTCTTTTGGTCTAAGGAAACCAACAACATCCTCACATGTATCAATCCACTTACATTCACGCCATATACCATTTTTCCAAGAATTCCATAGCTTTATTTTTATGAAGTGAACATTCCCTTGCCATATTTACAATTCCTTTGTGCTTTGAGGGCTAAAACTCGATCTTCCAAAACTGCAAAAGAGATGAGGCTTTTCTTTAGGCCCTAAATGAACATGACATCCATTACCCTGAGGGGGGGAGCCCAACTCCTTAAACATGATTGTACCAACCCAACTGTGTTATACCTTCGGTCATCCCCCATATGGATGTGCATTTTCAAATATTTTTCTTCGAGGTCACTGAAAAAATCTCTACATGATTGCATTTAAAAAAAATCATTTTTATGTAATTTTTAATATTTACCACATTTACTATTGAGCATCTAATGGAAAAAAGTGATATCAAATTTTCAACTATTTCTCAAATTTAAATATATTCTGAAAATTTTCATTTAAATTATATTAAATGATTATTGTTCAAGTATTTTTAATTCGTTTCAAGTGGCATTGAATGATTAGTTAATAATAATGTTTTTAACTAAATGAAATTCAAAAAGATTTCATGAATAAAAATAAATTCAAATTTAAACTCTAAAAAACACTAGTAGCATTTCATACATATATATATATAAAAGAATGAATAAAAGTAAACTTAAATGTTTCTTTTAATAGATAAATAAGTTCAATATTTTGAATTTTTTTAAGAACACTTTACATTTAAAGATTATATAACACAAACTTAAATTCTAAAACACACTGGTTGCATTTTGTAGAATTATATATATATATATATATATATATATATATATATATATATATATATATATATATATATATATATATATATAACTTACACTTATAATATTATCACTAAACTATAAATAGCTATTTTGTTTATTTCGTAATTATATAATGTTTAAATTTAATTTAGTGCATTTGATTAATGGTCCTTTGGATTACATATAAGGTTAAACAATCGTTCATTATAGTTTTCTTCGCATTGTTGTAGTTTGTTTGATTTTAAATGGAAGTCAAGTGACAACTCAAAGATGTGGCAGTGTTGATGAGGCCAGACAGACATAGATTATCCTTATTGTTGTAATATGTATTTTCAATGATTTCCATGTAAGCATTATGGGAAGTTATTGGAAGTAATTATTCCATATATTGTTATGAGTTGTCATTGCCAGTTCATCTCTCTATTTTTCTAACAACATATACTTAAAAATATATTAATAATAAAAAAACATTTTAATTTGTGTGATAAAATTTCTTTATTTACATGTTATGTAAAATATTTTAATGTCAATTATGTATATATTATATATAATTTTAAAATAATATGTATATATCACAATTTTGTTTTTAATGGTTAAAACATTTATTTGGTCTTATATACTCTATTTAGCATTAAAAAATACAACTTAGACAATGAAAAAGAACACATTGTATTTTTCACTCTAAAAAAATTTGATCCCTCTAAACTTATGCTAAATTTATACTTAGATTGAATCTACACTAATTATAAACCATTGGAAACAATATCCAACTCTATTTTCATTTTATATCTCTTATTCTTGTCAACCAACCATGGAAATTTAAAACAGCTATTCTTTCGACATTAAATCTCGACATAAGTATAAAATCCAATTAAAAAAAAAAAAAACTATATATATATATATAGACACACACTAAGTCCTATGTTGCTTGCTTTTATACTTTCGTTGGTGTATGTTATTGTTACTGCCGATAGTATTCACCTTTTAAATCATGGGGACAAATTATTATAATTATATATATATATATATATATATATATATATATATATATATATATATATATATTCACCTTTTAAATCACGGGGACAAATTATTATAATTATATATATATATATATATATATATATATATATATAGTCCTATATTGCTTTTATATTTTCTTTGGTGTATGTTATTGACTTACTGCCAATAGTACTCACGTTTCTAGTCACAAGGAAAAATTATTTTATGGTTTGTGTACAGGTGGTTCTCTTATATTAAATGTTAGCCATATTAAAATTTATCATCTCTCACATCATCCATTATACCGTACCTCGTTTCCTACTCCCAATGAAGTATAGAGCAAGGGGATACATAGTCAATGTATTATCTTGGCATTCCGAATTATTGGGTTATAAAACCTTTGGAGTAAGTTTCATGATGTTATTATGTTAAAATATTTATTCTTTTAATTCTTATCAAAATTGAATTTGTCATTATATTAATTAAATTAATTTTACTAACATATATATAAATCAAAGTTATATAACTAAATGGAAAAAGTGGAGCAAGGATGATTAATACTTTAAAGACATTTTTAAGTGAATGTAACTATCTATTTTTTTATGGTTAAAATTGGTATTTATTTCATAATTTGGCATGCCTACGAAATTCTACAATGTACATCATATTTAGGCATGATATCTAAACACTTATATGATATCTAAACACTTATATGAGGGCACAGTGTCAATTCATAAATTTCACTTTATGTCTAGTATACCACTAATCTACTTATACCCTAAACCACCATCAACCCCACTAATTCGCTTATACCCTAAAACACCATCAACACCATTGAGGTTAGCCTTTACAAATTCCATCCACATTTCTTCAAAATATCATGAAATTTGAGTGATTCCAATGTCGTTATAGGAAATATCTCATACAACCTTGAAGAAGATAAAAGTGATTTTAGAGGGCTCAAATAGTTTAAGGAAATAGTACATTATATAAGAGATTTATTTTTCTTAAAATTTTAATTAAAATTATAAAAATATAATATTAATGTTGCAACTTCCATTTCATGTTTTGTTATACTAGAGGCAAGCATGATATATTGTGTTTGTAATGTATCCTAATAATTATATAATATATAAATAATATAATATAATTAAATAAATAAGTAAATAAACAATAAATCAAGAGAATGATAAAAATAATAAGTAAAAAAGTAAACAATAATTGGAGTTCTAAATAAAATAGTAAATAATAAACTGGATTCCTATAACAGTAAACAAATAAGTAAAGTTACTAGTTATTCCTAAAATAGTAAACAAATAAGTAAAGTTACGAGTTATTTAAGAAAGAGTTAATTAACAAAAGTAAAAAGCAATAAATTAACAAAGAGTTAAACTAAGAAACTATAACAAAAAGTAAATAAAACTAAGAGAAACGCTAAATTAAGTAAAACTTAAGTTGCATGCTGACAAAGTGAATGTGTGCATGTGGTTCCCATTCCATTGTTTGGTCTATTTAAGAGACATTGAGGAATATTCAAATATCATTCTTTCATCCATTCTCTAAAGAGATTGTGAGGGATACCCTCATAGTAATAAGTTGATTGAGGGATCAGAGGTTGGAAATATTACATACAACTAAGCGTACAGTTGGGTGGAGAGTTGTCCCCACAACTTTGTTGCGGTCATCAAGATTCAGATTGCGTGCAACTTTGGAGTCTCAAGTAAGGAATGTTGCAATTACAGGTAAGTCGTCTTACTCATGTTTCTGAAAATTCTATGATGATTGGTTAAAAAGTTTTTGGGTTTATTATTAATTTTTTATGTGATATAATTAATTGCATGTTAAATTTCAGGTTGTTACATATGGTATCAGATCGGGTTTCGACTTTAGGGGCCTCTAGGTAAAAGTTAAAACTTGACATAAGGAACTTCAACCAAATGACTTGATTTTGATTATGATGATGAGAAAAGAGCTCATGTTTGATACTATAGTGATTATAAATTTAAAATAATAAACTTTATTATTATTAAAGTTAAATTTGAGAATTTTTTTATGTAATTATGTACATGTTGTTTTTAAATCTACGATTAGGGTTTTAAAAAAAAAAAAAAAATCTTATAAATCTTATATGCAAAAAAAACTTTCTTTTAATAATATATTATTAATATTGATTTAGTGCTATATATATTTCTATTATTATACATGCATATATTTCTATTATATATGCATGCATGGTTTATTTATTAATATGGCTTTTTTATGTATTTCTAATATATATGAATGCAAATTCATTATATATATATATATATATATATATATATATATATATATATATATATATCTTCCTATAAAAATTTAGTTGTATTACAAACTAAATAAAATGTAATAAAAGGTTAGGAGTCGTATTTTGTTTTTTTTGGCATTGTAGAATTCACAACAAGAAAGGTCCCACCGAGATTTGAACTCGGGTTATTGGACTCAGAGTTCCAAGTCCAATGCCACTCCGCCCTCATACCAGTGTCCCACATTCGTGCAGCATGAAAAGGTGCCAATTGTATGAATCTGAAAAGCGGCTAACTGTTTTCTCATACAAGCTATGAGACCTACGCGCTAACCAATTGCGCACCGCGACCTTCAGATCTTCAGTCAGATGCTCTCCCAACTAAGCTATCCATCCCCTTGACCGTCACCGTCCCCTCCCCTTGACCATCACCATCTTAAAACACATCCCTAATAGATTCGAACAATCGCGGGGGAACAATAGGGTTTGAACCTGCGAGGACATAGCGAACAAGATCCATGACATGAGATGTCACCCCTCTGCTTCTTGTTTCTCGCCTGCAACTCATTACAACCACCAATTTCAATAAAATTAAACCGCTCGCTTTAACTCTGGTTGGCCTCTGCACTTTATCAAGCCCTAGAGTTATGTTAAAATATATAATTACTTCCTGCATGTAGAGTTAGAGTTGAGTGAATTATATAATCAGTTAAGTGAATTAGTTGAGTTGAGTTACAGTTAGATTCAGTGAGTGAGTTAGAGAATGAGTTAAGCGAGTTGATTAAGTTCAGTTATGTGTGAGAGTGTGTGCATGTCAATTAGATTGAATACCCTTCACGGGTTCAGTGTATTCAGAAAGAGAGAAAAATAGTTTTATGATTCAGAGTTTTAGATTAATTGAAGAGTTGCAGCTCATTGTTCATGTGTGAAATCTTTGTGTTATATGTGTGATTGAATCCTCTGCCTTTCCAACAGATTGGTATGAGAGCAAGTCACAAAGAATGGAAGAAAAACGAATTAGCAATCATCCATGTGTGAAAAAGAAATTTTTTTTCCGCGTTTTAACGCTATAACGCAGCTGTTAATTATAGATAGAGTGTTATAACGCTGGTTCCCACTATAGAGAACTGCGTTAAAAACGAAAAACTTAACGCGATTCCAGAGCACGCGGGAATCTTGAAGTTCCGGTGCGTTAAGGAACTAATGTAGCACCATAGATCGGGAGATGCGTTAGCACTCGGCCGTATTGAAGAGCAGATGCGTTAGTATTATAAAAGACATGAAGGGCCAATACAAAACTTTGGAAATTCAATAAAACTTCCTGCGCTTAGATTGAATCGTCACTGCAATCTAAATAACGCTTGTATTGAATCCAGATTAGCAATATTTCAAACAAGGGTCTTTTAATTTTATACGACTCTCTCATGAAAGCACGTGAGGAGTTTTTGTTTTGAAAAGGAGTTCTTTTTAAAAACAGGGGATTTTCATAAGGATATTATAATAAGTTTTTTTAAGAAAGGATATTTTTATATAAAGCTTCTTTTATAAAGAAATTTTTATATAAATAATAAATAATAAATAATAATAAAACCTAGGGTTTTATTATAAAGTTTTTTTTTTAAGCTTTGCAAAGCATATCAACTTTTTTAGGGTTTCAGAAGTGAAATTTTTGTTTGAAGAAAGATGGCTACAAGCAGCTTCCAGCCACAAATTCCTTCTTTCACAGGGAAGGATTATGATGTGTGGGCCATTAAGATGGAGACCATGCTAAAAGCGCATGATGTATGGGATCATGTCAAGTATGGGTTTGCAGAACCTGAAGATGATGCAGAAGAACGAGCCCTCAATAATGCAGAGAGGGAATAGTAGAAGAAATATAAGCTAAAGAATGCATAAGCATTGCTTCTAATCCAACAGGGAGTAGATCGAGCCATGTTCTAGAATATCATGATAACCTCTTCAGCAAAGGAGGCATGGGACACCTTGGCAACAGGCTATCAAGGTATGGCCAAAGTTAATATTGTTAAATTGTAGAATACTAGGAGAGATTTCGAAATTCTGCAGATGAAGGACACAGAAGACATTGATTCCTTCATGAATAGGGTCATGTCTGTCGTCAATCAGTTAAAAATATATGGCGAAGATGTTAAATATTGAACAATGATTGAGAAGGTACTTTGATCCCTGTCTACCAAATTTGATGTTGTGGTAGCAGCCATAGAAGAAGCAAAGGACTTGGAAAAACTGACAATTGATGAGTTAATGGGATCCCTTCTATCGCATGAAGCAAGGATAGACAAAAATAAGGATTCCACTTTGGAAACTGCCTTCCAAATTCAAGTCTATATTTCCAGAGGTCGAGGCAGAGGTCGATCGAGAGGCAGAGGACGAGACAACAACTATGGAGGTCACAGAGATGGTCGAGATGATCATGAGCATCAAAGTGGAAGCAGCAGCAACATAAGCTTTCATAACAATCAAAGGTCTGACAAATCTAAGGTAAAGTGCTATTACTGCAATAGATTTGGTCATTATGCTCGTGATTGTAGGAAGAATATTGCAGATCAAGGCAATCAGAGAGCTAATGTTAGTACAGAAAATACTGACTCTATTTTTCTAGCATGCAACACCATGCATGCACCGTCTGAAAAGGTCTGGCTATTAGACAGTGGTTGTAGTAACCACATGACAGGAAAAAAGGATTTGGTTACTAATTTGGATGTCTCAGTGAAGACAGAGGTAAAGTTGGGGACTAACAAAACCGTGGCTGTAGATGGCAAAGGAGTGGTCAACATTGTGACCAAGCAGGGGGAGCCAAAGACCATATGAGAGGTATACTATGTCCCTGGACTCAAACACAATTTGATTAGTGTTGGTCAACTGATGCAGAAAGGATACAAAGTTATCTTTCAGGGGCAACAGTGTGTTATTTGCGACAAATCCCCAAGAAAGCAGCTGATTGCAAAGGTGCAGGTGACGAGGAACAGACTCTTTCCTCTCATTATGAACTACAATGACCAGGTTAGTTCTTTTACAACTGCATGTTATGATGATTACTGGCTATGGCTCTTTCGGTTTGGACACTTGCATTTTTCTGGTTTAAGATTGTTGCAGCAGAAATAGATGGTCAGAGGTTTACCTCCCATCAAAGAACCTGCTAGCACTTGTGAGTGTTGCATCTTGGGAAAGCAACACCGTGAAAGTTTTCCGAAAGGAGTTTCTTATAGCGCAAAGAAACCACTTGAATTTGAGCATACCGACTTGTTTGGACCTATGAGGACACAGTCAATTGGTGGAAGCTGTTACTTCCTCACCTTTATTGATGATTATAGTAGGAAGACTTTGGTTTACTTTTTGAAGCAGAAGTCTGAAACTTTTTCAAAGTTAAAAGAGTTCAAGGCTTTGGTGGAGAACCAAGTGATCAACAAATAAAGGTATTGAGATCGTACCGTGGTGGAGAATATGATTCGAAGGTATTCCATGAGTACTGCACACAACATGGAATCAGAAGACTGTTTACGACCAGATACACACCATAGGAGAATGGTGTAGCATAGAGGAACTATCGAACAATCATGAACATGACAAGGAGCATGCATGTTGAAAGCAAGACACATGTCTAACGAGTATTGGGCAAAAGCAGTTGCATGTGCTGTTTATGTGATAAATAGATCTCCTACAAAGAGCGTGATGAACAGAGTTCCAGAAGAAGCATGGTCAGGTATGGCATGCAGTGTATCTCATTTTAGAGTTTTTGGATGTGTAGCCTATGCACATGTGCCTAAGAAAATAAGAGGAAAATTAGATGATAAAAGTGAAAAATGTATATTTACTGGTTATAGTGAGCAGTCAAAAGCTTACAAATTGTATAACCCTGTCACAAAGAATACAATCATTAACAGAGATGTTGTGTTCAAAGAACAAGAGTCATGGAATGGGACTGTAGACACACTAACCGATGCTCAAACACCATTGATGGAGGATGCTCTTGTAGAAGAAGAGGAGCAGCAAGAACCAAAAGAGCAGACAACAAACAGAGTCACACCAGCAAGGACTCCCAAATTTTCAGAGCAGCATGGATCTTCAAGCAGATCCACAGATCAGAATTCTCCAAGTAGAAAATCAGGTAAGAAAAAGATGAGAAGTCTGAAATATATTTATGATGATTTGGATGTTAGTTCAAATTTTTCATTGTTGGCATTCCAACCTTCTTCATTTGAAGAAGCAATCAGAGATGAAAATTGGGTGCAAGCCATGGATGAAGAGATGAATTCAATTGAAAATAATGATACATGGGATTTGGTTGATTTACCAAACGATAAAAATCTCATTGGTGTGAGGTGGGTGTACAAGACCAAAGTGAATGAGAAAGGTGAGATTGACAGATTTAAAGCAAGACTTGTATCAAAAGGATTCTCGCAGCAACCAAGAATAGACTTTGGAGAAATTTTTTCTCCGGTCACCAGATTGGATACTGTAAGAGCAGTTCTAGCGAAAATAGCTCAGAACAAGTGGAAAGTATATCAGATGGATGTCAAATCAGCCTTCTTGAATGGAATTTTAGAAGAAGAAATTTATGTGCAGCAGCCTCCAGGTTATGAAGTTGAAGGACAAGAAGATAAATTTTACAGATTGAAGAAAGCGCTCTATGGACTGAAGCAAGCACCTAGAGCATGGTATAGAAGAATCAACAATTATATGATCAAGAATGGATTTTGCAGAAGAAGCATTGAGCCTACCTTATACACAAAGGTAAATGAGCATGGACATATTTTGATAGTTTGCTTATATGTTGATGATATGATTTTTACAGGTGATCTTGAAATAGATGAATTTAAAGTAGCCATGATGAAAGAATTTGAGATGATAGATCTAGGTCTCATGAAATATTTTCTTGGCATTGAAGTTGAGCAATCTGAAAAAGGCATTTTTATTTGCCAAAATATGTATGCAACAGATCTATTGAAAAGATTCAAGATGGATAATTCCAAACCTGTACCTACACTAGTTGCAACGGGTACACAGTTAAGTAAGGATGATAAAGGGGCAGATGTCAATCCAACTCTATTCAAAAGATTGGTTGGCAGCCTCATGTATCTCACAGCTACAAGACCAGATATTATGTAGGGAGTGAGTCTAATTTCCAGATTCATGGAAACTCCAAAAGACACACATTGAGGTGTTGGAAAAAGAATTCTGAGATACATAGCAGGAACGAGAGATTATGGCATAATGTATGCAAGTACAGAAAAGAAAGAATTGATTGGATATACAGATAGTGATTTTGCAGGAAGTTTGGATGATCGGAAGAGCACATCCGGTTATGTTTTCCATCTCGGTTCAGGAGTGATAGCACGGGCATATAAGAAACAGCCTATTGTTACACTATCATCAGCAGAAGCAAAATATATAGCAGCAACTTCAGCAGCATGTCAAGCAGTATGGTTAAGAAGAGTATTGGATGGACTCAAGCAGAAACAACAAGGATCAACAACGATATATTGTGACAACACATCAGCAATTGCACTATCCAAGAATAGTGTGTTTCATCAAAAGAGAAAGCATATTGATACTAGATATCACTTTATTCGAGAACTTGTGAGCAATGGTGAAGTTCACTTGAAGCCTTGTAGAACAAGTGATCAATTGGCTGATATCTTTACAAAGCCATTAGCAGTAGATTTGTTTGAGTTTCATAAAAGAAACTTGGGAGTTGTAAGCCTAGCTGAAACATAGACCAGTAGGCATGTTTGAGTTTTCATGAGTTATGTTTTAGTTTAGTGGTCGTAATTAAGGGGGAGTGTTAAAATATATAATTACTTCCTGCATGCAGAGTTAGAGTTGAGTGAATTATACAATCAGTTAAGTGAATTAGTTGAGTTGAGTTACAGTTAGATTTGGTGAGTGAGTTAGAGAGTGAGTTAAGCGAGTTGATTAAGTTCAGTTATATGTGAGAGTGTGTGCATGTCAATTAGATTAAATACCCTTCACGGGTTCATTGTATTCAGAAAGAGAAAAAGAGAGTTTTATGATTCAGATTTTTAGATTAATTGAAGAGCCGCAGCTCATTTTTCATGTGTGAAATCTTTGCATTATATGTGTGATTGAATCCTCTGCCTTTCCAACAAGTTACAGGAACAGGTCAGCCGTTCGAATCCTAAGGCGAACCCGTATTTCGGAAAAGAAATCGGAGGAAAACGATCTAGACCTGCGAGTGGATTCGTATCAAGTGGATTGGTATTACAGATCCAGGGGAGGGAAGTGCAACTAGAATGATTCATTTCTTAAGGTTCCATACATTCGGCTTCTTCCAGCTTGATTCAAAGGCAGTATATTAATTGGGCAATCGCTTCATGCATTTATTGTATTAGGGTTCCGCTGGGGTCGGTATATTACATAATAATAAAGCAGGAATGTTAACGTTACGCTGAAGTGAGCTGTAGGTAGTCGTTTCTTTGTGAAGCCAGCCAACCTCACGCAGTCCCTGTCTGACACTTACTCGAAGAAGCATCTGAACCCCACCATTCAACAAGGCAACATGGACCCATAAATTGCAAGGAACGAGATTCAATCTGTGGATTGGATTGGTAATGAGACAAATAAACCGCAGCCCTGACTATCAAAGCATATTTGAGGATCAAACCAGGGTCACTCGCATCACAACCACTAGCAATTTAAATTTTCTGAAATTTTTTTATTGCCGTTCATGACAAAAGAAAAAAAAGCCATCTTAACAATGACAGTGGATTCTGCGGATATTTCGGGTTATTAGATATTTCTGTATGCCTCTACCTATATGAATGATATTATGAAATTATATATATATATATATATATATATATATATATATATATATATGCTCTAAATATATTATTTCTATTAAAAATAATTGGAATAATATATTTACTTTTATAATTTTTATAAACATACTCTAAATATACTATTTTTTATATATGAATAATATAATTAAACATATAATTAATTTTAATTAGGGATATATAATAACAAGTTAATAATGTTTTGTAAAAAAAATTATAACATTGATATAAAATATAGGTAGAAGCTTTATAAATTTGGTTGTAAATAGAAATATAGTTTAAATTGTTAATGTTATGAAAAAATTACAAATACAGAATTAGTTTAGGTTTTAAAAAAAATTCATTACCTATTTACATTGGGAGTTCAAATTAAACTTACAATATTGTGGCTATATGGTTATTGTTTTGTATAAATGTAGCATTGTAAACTGGACCATTACAGGGGAGATAATGGCTCCTAAGAGTCAAAGACAAACTCAAGTCACCCCTGAGGTGGAAAACCCACATCCTGCCACTGTAGAAATTGGAACCCCCGTTGAGCAAGCTCTATTATGTTCCCTTGGGGAAATGGCAAGCATCTTTAAGGATTGGGCCATAAGACAAGGTCAAGGTCAAAGGGATGATCTAGGTAAAGGAAGGGAGTTGGAACAAAAACAGAGTCAAGACTTAGATTCTTAGTTCAATTTTGAAGCTAGACAACCAAACCCTAATATTATGAAATAAGTTCAAAAATCCAGATTACCAGAGTTCACAGATCAAGATGGCAGTTCAAAGGCAGAAGAATGGGTAGTCGGTGTCAAGAGGGAACTTAGCTTTAAGGAATACAATTCAAGGGAAAAGGATAAAATAACAATGAGTATACTAAAAGGAGAAGCCTTATTATGGTGGGTAAAAGAAAAAATGAAGATGAAATTCACACCATTGCAAGTTACTTGGGAAATGTTTGAGGAAGCCTTCAGAACTAGGTACCTGTCGGAGGACAATAAACACCAAAAAATGGGGGATTTCCATGCAGTGCGACAGAATGGGAGATCTATCGAACATTATGAAGTTGAATTCTATAGGTTGGTCCATCATGTGGACTATATGGAAGATGAAAAATGTCAAGCTGAAAGGTATTTTCATGGGCTCGATCCTTTGGTTCGAGTAGAAGTCGCCATGTGGAAACTCACCACTATGGCAGCAACCACTAGTCTAGCCAAACACGTCCCAAAGATGATAAATATGAAAAACCAGATGGAGGTTTCTGAAAAAAAAGAGAAAGAGCACCCCACGATGAGGGTAAATAGATCAGGGGGGCACCCATATGGATTCCAAGAAAAACGAAACAGTGTTTCGTAGATAACTAGTGCAACTTTTGGATTACCTCCAAGAGGATGTAGGGGTTAGCCCTACATGGGTCCAAGAACAAATGGCAGAGGTAGAGGATTTGGTGGACAAGGATCAGGAGCAAATGAGAATAGAAGGCGAGTAGAATGTTGGCAATGTGGGGGTCCACATTATAAAATAGATTTTACAAGGTATCAACAAGGGCATAAGGTCAGAGGAGGAAGACCACAAAACCCACATCGAATTCATGCCACCATTAACCATCACCAGGTCGAGCACCAAGCCACAGTTGTGGAGTCTGTAGGTATGATAAACAACATTCCGTTATCTATGTTGATTGATCCAGGTGCCACTGATAGTTTTATTTCTCCTTTGGCATTACTGAGATATGGATTGATAGCTCATGAGCAGAGTAACTTTAGAATGGTAGAAATGGCATCAGTCTCTTAACAATTAGTAGGATCACTAGTAAGGGATTGCATTGTTAACCTTGGGGGATGTGACACAAATATGAACATGTACAACACGAGTCTAGGCAGTGGATTGCTATAATAAGACAATTATCTTCAAAAATGACTAGGGGGAATCCACAGTAATCGAGGGAATTAAATGGGAATTTTCATTGCGCCTCATACCAACGAAGAAGGTTAATAAGTGTATGAGGAAGGGATGTAAGTTTTATGCAGTAGAAATGGTTAGTGTCGAAGGGAAGTCTTCTGATAAGTTTCACCCACTACATTATGAATTTGCAGATGTGTTTTCTCTAGAGCTACCAGGCTTGCCTCCTATCTGAGAAATTGACTTTTCCATTTCCTCGAAACCGGGAACATAACCCATATCTAAAACACCTTATGGAATGGTTGTTCCAGAGCTTAATGAGACGAGTATACAACTTAAAGAATTTCTTGATCAAGGATTCATTCGACTCAGTGTGTCTCCTTGGGGTGCGCCAGTGATCTTTGTGAACAAAAAAATGGAACTCTTATGTTATTTATTGATTACTGAGATCTAAATAAGGCCACCATATGAAACCAGTACTCCATGCCCTGCATATATGACCTCTTTGACCAGCTAAAAGGAGCTTCAATATTTTCCAAGATAGACTTACGGCCAGGTTACTATCAGCTAAGAATCAAAGAGGAGGACATACCTAAGACAACATTCAGAACATGATATGGGCACTATGAGTTCATAGTTGTACCATTTGGTTTGACTAATGCCCCTACAACCTTCACGAACTTGATGAAAATTGTTTTCCGTAGATATCTCAACAGTTTTGCTCAAGTTTTCCTGAATGACATCCTAATTTATTCCCGCAATGAGGAGGAACATGAAGAACATTTGAAACTTGTGCTTCAATGTCTTAGAGAACATAAGTTATATGGAAAACTTATTAAGTGTTCTTTCTTTGAGAAGGAAATTCAATATCTAGGTCATACCATTAGTGGGGAAGGCATTGCAGTGGATTGCAACAAGATTGAAACTATAATGGATTGGCCTGCTCCTAAGAAAGTCAATTAAGTAAGAAAATTTATGGGGTTGGAAAGCTACTATAGAATATTTGTAGAAGGATTTTCATGGATATCAAGTCCCATCACAAACCTCCAAAGGAAACGGGTTAATCTTGAATGGACAAGTGAGTGTGAGAGAGCATTCAACGAGCTAAACCGATGCTTAACAACTACCCCAATATTAAAGGTGCCCGACATGGACAAAGACTTTTGTGTGTGGAAAGATGCATCAGGAGAAGAATTAGGGGCAGTCTTGATGCAATATGGAGGGGTTATTGCTTATGCTTCCCGTAAACTCAAAACCCATCAAATCAGTTATGCCACACACTATCTAGAATTAGCCACAGTTGTAATGGCCCTGAGACTATGGAGACATTATTTAATGGGTCGCCAATTTGAATTAAGGATGGATCATAAAAGTCTTGAGCATATATTCACCCAAAAGGACCTTAATGCTTGACAAGCACGTTGGAGTGAGTTATTTAGTGAATATGATTTCAAAATAAACTACATCAAAGGGAAGGAAAATAAAGTTGTAGATTCTTTAAGTAGGAGACCCAGAGTTCATTCAATACTGTCAGTAAAGATAGACCTAAAAAGACCGATTTTGAACACAATACCAACAAATAAAACTTGTCGTACAAAAAGGAGTACCAATGGAATCCAAGTGGGAATGATACACCCTAGATGAGGATAGGTCACTACAGTATAATGGTAATATGTATGTATCGGCTGATGATGAACTTCAAAATATAACAATGAAAGAATCCCACCAAGATCTATATGTGTCACATTGAGGAGTCCATAAAATGTATGCAGATTTGAAATAACTATTTTTCTCGGAAGGAATGAAAAAATATATAACACAGTTCATGGCCTGCTACCTAGAATGTCAACAGGTCAAAGCTAAACATCGTTCCTGTGCAAGTCTCTTACAACCCCATGATATACCAGAAACTAAGTGGGAAGTGGTTTCAATGGATTTTGTTGGGGGTTTACCTATGATTTCCCAAAGACATGACTGCATCATGGTCACTCTTGACAAATTAACTAAGAGTGCTCACTCCATTCTAGTTAAGAGCACCTTTTATGAAACAGCTATTGCACAAGTTTTCCTAAAGGAAATAATTTGCCTTCGTGGAGTGCCCCTGAAAGTAATATCTAACATAGATGCATGCTTTACTTCAGATTTTCGAAAAGCCTTTTACAATCTATGGGAACACAACTAAACTTCAGTACTACATATCATCCAGAGACATATGGGCAAACAGAAAGAGTAAACCGAGTATTAGAGGACATGCTCAGAATTTATGTCATGTGTTAGGTCCCTATATTACTAGTATAGTCCCTTATTGTTGTTAGTGTAACCCCATTATTGTTATTATTGTACCCTTGTAACCCCCATATTTTTATTATTGTGCCCTTAAATTATTACTGTTAGGTCGGCTAGGATTACATTCTGGCCCCACTAGGATTACATTGTGGCCCCATGGACTCCTATATATAGAAAGGAGGTTTTGTAATTTGAATCATCCAAGAATTTTTCATTCATGCAATGTATTGGTGGTTTCCCCCTCAACGTGGCTTATTTCTAAGGCGTTGATATCTCTTGTCTTCTCTTTTTGGAGTTGGTTTCACAACATTTGGTATCAGAGGTTTGAGATTCTAGGGTTTGACTGCTCCAAACATGTCATCGTGGAAGTTTTGCTATAAAGTTTTTTCTACGAAGGTTTAGAATCTGAAATTTTTAGAGTGCGAAGTCAAAATCCTGAGAAACATCATCGAAAATTTTCAGAGCTTTTTTCGCAACATTTTCGGAGATATGATCTGTGCAAGTTACGTCATTTTTCAGGCTCCTGAATTTAACCTAAACAGGTCATCGTGGTATTTTCGTAATAACGTTTCTTCTACGAATTTTCAGAAGTTAAAATTCTTAGAGTGCGAAGCCGCAATACTGAGGAACATCATCGCATAATTTCAGATATTGGTTAACGGTATTTTCAGAGATATGATCTGTGGAAGTTAGGGCTTTTTGAGGCTTATGAATTTCATCTCAAAGAGGTGATCGTGGGAAAATATTCATAGCTCACTCTCTGAGCATCAAATTGGAATGTTGTAAATAGTGGCCATAAGTACATGGACTGTAGCTTTCGTTCAATCAATTTCAGAGCCAAAGGAGGAAACAGTAACACGTGGCAAGTCGTACAAGTTCGCTCTACTCAACGAGTCCAAAATTGGGTCAGTGTGGGAGATTGGACATAACTTTGACTTGAAGAATACAAATCAGATCAGACTCATGGCATTTGAAAGAAGCTTCAAAGGGCTACTACAGGGCTGAATTTCAGATATTGAGGATTTTCAATTATAGATATAATTCAATTTCAATCTCTATCTCCTCAAAAGCAAGTAAAAGGTGTGTATTTTTTTTTAGAATTGCATAAGTCTTGTTTGAAGAATCAAGTTGAATTTATTCCAAGGGCATATTGTAGAATATATATCAGTATTGGATTCTAAAATGGCTCCTAAAAATAATTCAACACAAATTAAGTCTTTAGAAAGCTCTACTATGACTCATGAAGATGAAGAATGGAGACATAACATATCAAAATTACAAGAGAAAGTGAAAAAAAATTCGCTCTCGCAAAGAGAAACAAAAAATGACATGGAAGTTTGAAGAAAGGCATGGAAACTAAGATGGATGGTTTGAAGAAAGGCGTGGAATCTAAGATGGATGGTTTGAAGAATGGCATGGAATCTAAGATAGATGGTATGGAAGCTGGAATGGAATCTAAGATGCATGACATGGAAGCTAAGATCAATGAGAAAATGGAAAACATGAAGAATGATCTAAAAGAAGACATGGAAGGTTTGACAAATTTGATACAAGAAATGCTTCCTAACGGTGAAAAGATAGTAAAGAAAACTCTTGATGAGAAAAAAATAAATGTTAATCGTGATTTCATAAAATCTAATGTTGGCGGGAAGAACCACCATATTCCAAAAATGGATATGAGGAAGTTTGATGGAAAAGATCTTGTAACATGGATACAACAGATGGAGCAATATTTTGATCTCCATAATGTGAAAAACACACAAAAGGTATGCATTGCAAATTTACATTTAGAACAAAATACATTTGTATGGTATTGATGGATTTGCTCCATAAAAAAATTGTCACATGGTCAATTTTTACGTAGGAAATGATAGCACATTATGAGGATACAAAGAGCAACACCTTCTTTAGCCAATTGATAAATCTCAAACAAAAGGGTTTAATGGGGGAGCACATTGAGGACTTCCAAAAATTGAATATAAGGGTAACTGATATTCCAGAGGAACACATGATTGATCTCTTCATAGGCACTTTATAGGATAACATCCAACATGAAGTTCACGTTTTGGAACCTGATAGGCATTTAGGTTGGCAAGAAAAATTGAATGTAAAATTATGGCGGCAAGGAAGCCCAATAATGGGCCCCAGTAAAGAGGGAAGTTGCTAGTCCTAGATTTCCACAACCTACAAGGTTGACACCACAAAGAATTGGAATAAAAATAGCAAAAGGGCTTGCTACAGCTTGTGATAGAAAATACACTAAAGGTCATAAGTGTGTTGAGAATAAATTATTTTACATAGATTGTGAAGAGGAAGAAGAAATGAACAAGAATATTCAAAAGAAGAGGATATACACCAGGAACCAACCCTAGAAGAGGAAGAAATGAGTCCGGCCATATCATGTAATGCATTGGCAAGAATTACCACCCCTCAAACTTTCAAGATAGGACATATCAAGAAGAAAAAGGTAATAGTGTTGATTGATTCGGGTAGTACCCATAATTTTATTCATTGTAAGGTAGCCAAGGAATTGAATTGTTTCCTATACCCAACACCAACATGTCAAGTGATGGTTGCAAATGGAGGAGCTATAAATTTCTTTGGAAAATGCCATAATATCAAGCTAACCATGGGGGAATATGTATTGAATAGTCCAATGCTTTCCATTCCAATCGGAGGTGCTGATGTTGTACTAGGAGTACAATGGTTAATATGAGATTCGTAGCTTTAATATTCAAGAACTTTTCTTGAATTTTTTTCAAGGAAAGGAAGCTCTAAGTCCTTCGGGTATTGTAGGGAATTCAGAAAGATAATAAGCTCTAATGTCATGACAAAGCTTCTAAATAAAGAAGAACGGGGATAATTACACAATTATGCTCACTAGAAGTTCCAACATCAAAATCTATCATATTTAAGGTGATCTCCAAAGTCTTGGACAATAAGTCTTGGACAACTATTCCAAGGTTTTTGAAACTCCAAAAGGACTCCCACCTATTCGCGTGATCATGATCATGCTATTAATTTGATTCCAGAAGTGTTCCTCCAAACATCGTGCCTTATAGATATATCCTTATGTCCAAAAGAGCGAAATTGAATGTATGATCGGGCAGAATGCTACAGTGTATAATTCAACCTAGTCAAATTTATTTCCGTGTTTTTGTATTGGTACACAAGAAGGATGGATCACATGTGTCCAGATTATAGGGAGCTCAATAAGCTCACCATTAAAGATAAATTTCCCATTTATGTGATTGATGAATTATTGGATGAATTACATGGAGCAATTTATTTTACCAAGTTGGATCTTCGTTCAGGATATCATCAAATTAGAATGAAGACTGAAGATATTCCAAAAACAGCATTTCGAACTCATGAGGGTCATTATGAATATTTGGTCATGCCTTTGGCCTTACCAATGCACCTTCTACATTTCAAGGGTTGATGAATTCCATTTTCAAACCCTTCCTTAGAAAATTTGTGCTAGTATTTTTTGATGATATACTAATCTACAACAAGTCTTCGAAGGATCATGTTCAACATGTTGACAGGGTGCTCAAACTATTGCAGGAGAAACAATTATATGCAAAAACATCCAAATGTTTCTTTGGAGTACAAGAGGTGGAAGCATTGCTTTGTGTCATTTCTATTATCCAACCATATTGGATAACCAAAGTAAGAGATGAATGGAAGAAGGATGAAGAAGTGTGGACACTCATTCAAAAGTTGCAGCAAGATCCTAGTACATATGACCTTTAGCTGGAAAAATGATTCCTTATGGTACAAATATTGCTTATATATTTATAAGAATTCCCAACTAAAAAAAAAGATTCTTTTGGAATCGCACACTTCTCTTTTAGGAAGACACCCAGGATTTTTAAAAGCTTACCACAGGGTGAAGAAAGAATTTTTTTGGGATGGCCTTAAATCTGATATTAAAAATTTTGTGGCGGAATGTTTGGTTTTCCAGTAGAATAAAGTTGAGACAATTAAGACCTCAGGGTCTTCTACAACCTTTATCCATTCCAATTCAACGTTGGAAGGAGATTTAAATGGATTTTATCACAGGTTTACATAAGTCCGAAGGAAAGAGTGTCATCATGGTGGTAGTTGATAGACTTACCAAGTATGCACACTTTTGTGCATTATCTCATCCATTTAAAGCAAGTACAATTGCTACTATATTTATGGACACAATTCAAAAGCTACATGGAAACCCAAGGGTTATTGTGAGTGACAGAGATCCCATTTTTACTGGAAATTTTTGGACGAAGTTATTTTCTTGTTTGGGTACTCAATTAGTTCATAGCTCATCTTATCATCCTCAATCTGATGGTCAAACTGAGATAGTAAATAAATGTTTGGAAGGATATCTTCGTTGTTTTGTATCTGATAAACAAACACAATGGGTCAAGTGGTTACCTCTTGCTGAATGGTAGTATAACACTTCCTTCCATACCGCAACAAAAATGACCCCATTTATGGCACTTTATGGATATCATCCACCATCCATCACATCATCTTTAAGGGAAAATTCGAAGGTTCAAGTAGTGGAAGATCACATCGAGCATCAGCAAGAAGTTCTCCAACTCTTAAAGGATAACCTGAATTTGGCACAAAATCGAATGAAACAACAGGCAGATCAACATCGCAGTGAGAGAAATTTTGATGTAGGAGATTGGGTATTTTTACGGCTACAACCATACAAAAAAATGTCCCTCAAGCAAGCTAAGAAGGATAATAAATTATCGCCAAAGTACTATGGTCCTTACAAGGTGTTGCAAAAAATTGGTACTATGGCATACAAATTGGAGCTTCCTGCTTCTTCACGAGTGCATCCAGTTTTCCATGTTTCATGCTTAAAGAAGGTTATAGGTGAAAATCTTCCAGTTCAAACAATATTGCCAGAACTTGATGAGGAAGGAAAAATCATATTGGAACCAGAAGCGGTCATGGAAACAAGAACTCGACAACTACGGAATCGATCAATTTCAGAGCATCTCATCAAGTGGAAGAACTTACCCACTGAAGATTCTACATGGGAGGATGAGAATTTTATACAGAAGCACCCAAAGCTACTCAAGCGTTGAGGACAACACGTTTTTGAAGGAGAGGGGCATGTTAGGTCCCTATATTACTAGTATAGTCCCTTATTGTTGTTAGTGTAACCCCCTTATTGTTATTATTGTACCCTCGTAACCCACATATTGTTATTATTGTGCCCTTAAATTATTATTGTTAGGTCGGCTAGGATTACATTGTGGCCCCATGGACTCCTATATATAGAAAGGAGGTTTTGTAATTTGAATCATCCAAGAATTGTTCATTCATGTAATGCATTGGAGGTTTCCCCCTCGAAGTGGCTTATTTCTAAGGCGTTGATATATCTTTTCTTCTCTTTTTGGAGCTGGTTTCACAAAATCATGGATCAACAAAATAAATGGGAGAAAGACCTTCCTTTAGTGGAATTCGCCTACAACAATAGTTATCATAATTCAATTCAAGAAACTCCCTTCGAAGTCTTATATGGAAGACCATGTCATACTCCATTGAGCTGGGATCGATTAGAGGACCGCGTCATGTTAGGACCTGAAATTCTCTAAGAAATGGAAGAACAAATGGAAATAATTAAGCAGAGACTAAAAGAAGCCGTAGATCACCATAAAAGTTATGCTGATGCAAAGACAATTGATAGAAGCTTCAGGGAAGGAAGCCAAGTTTTTATTAGATTTAAACTCTCTAAGAGTTCCTTCAAATTTTGCAAGGGAATAAATCTATCCCATAAATTTGTCGGCCCATTTCAGATCCTAGAGAGGATCAAACAAGTTTCTTATAAGCTCGATCTGCCATTCCATGTAAGAAGAATGCATAATTTTTTTCATGTTTATATGCTTATAAAGTATGTATCTGACCAGTCCCATGTGTTAAAATTGTAGAAATTTTCTGAAAAATGATTAATTATCCACCGAGACTATCCTGATCACATACAATTCGAATTTATATGCAACACATAATCTCTTCCACTCAGATCATCAAACATGCGGAAATAAAATCAAGCGATAACACATCAAATCATCATACACATTAACACAGTATGTATGGGGAAAGCTTATAGCTGAAAACACCGCAGCTATTGTGTATATTATAATGGAGAAATCAAGTAACAAACTCAGTACAATACTCCTCACAAGTACTCAGTACTTTCTCATACAGTTACCCACAATCTAGCTCAGTTTTGAACAGGTTACTGGTTCAAAACTCACCGCCAATTACCTTGCCTCTATTGCGCAATCCAGGCCTGTCTATATAGAGATCCAAGGTTTGAATCTCCTTGGCTTGACTGCGCAATTTTCATGGACAAATCCTCCAAGTGTGGTGCAAAACTCATGCACAACTGATGTCGCCACTGATAGCTAACTCCACCCTTTCATCTACCTCTTTCACTGGTCTCCACTGAACTGATCATGCACTGTAGTGAACTAATGTGTTTTTGAGTTGAATAATGAGTTACTAATTAATGAATTAAATAATATTTAATTCACTCCACTCATAACTAATTGATTAGCTAGTTAAACTAATCTCAACTAGTTCAACTAAAATAAACAGAATACAACTCCACTATCTGTCTCATTAACTCCTCCAAACTTCTGCCACTGAAGTCCAACTGAAGTCAACCATGCATGATGCCATCAAACCCTTGGGAATAGCATAATTCCTCTGTCAGATGCATGAGCCACTTCTGTAGCTCGAACTGAAGTGCTCCAAGAGAATAAACTGTTGTTTATAGTCTAAATATTATTAAGGGTAAATAATATTTGACTTCCCTGTTTTAAGGAGAGGCAATCTAAAAATAGACTTCGACCTCTTTGACCTAAAAAATAGAGTCTCATCTATTTTTACCAACATGACACATACTTCAAGAATCTCAAACTGGAATCCCCGAACCATGCTCCATATGTCTAAAAATAGACATAGTCTAAAAATATATTTTGCGCCAGAATTTGCCTGCGGGCCCACTTAGTGAAGGCGACTTCATTTCACTAAGCTCCATCATCTTGCTGCATTTTCCACACTCCCTCTCAGCAAGATATGGATTATCTGCAACCCCTATCCTGCCTCTGTGGAATTCGAACTTGCTCCTGGTGAGCGCCTTCGTCAGGATGTCGGCATCCTGATCCTCCGTGGGAACATATGAAAGCATCGTGATTCTCCGCTGAACACAATCTCTGATATGATGGTACCTGATGTCGATGTGTTTGGACCTATCATGAAATACTGGATTAGCCGAGAGTTTAATGCAACTCTGGTTATCACAGTAGATCACTGTAGGTTCCAAATGCAACCTGAACAATCCTGCAAGGATCTTCCTCATTCAAATAGCCTCGCATGCAGCCAAGCTAGCTGCCATGTACTCGGCCTCTGCTGAACTGAGTGCCACGGATCTCTGCTTCCTGCTGTACCAGAAAACTACTATCGACCCAATGCTGAAAACTCCTCCAGATGTGCTCTTCTGGTCCGTTGGACTCCCTGCCCAATCTGCATCAGTGAAGCCAGAAAGCTTCGCTCCATCCTCCTGTCTGTACCATAGACCATATCCCGATGTACCTCTAATATAGCGCAATACATGCTTGCCTGCCTTCCAAAAGAGCTTGGTAGGCTTAACCATAGCTTGCGAAAGCTGGTTAACAGCATAGCATATATCGGGTCGTGTATTGACCATATACATAAGCGACCCCACCAACTGTCGATAGACAGTGGCATCCACTACCTCCGCTGAAGTAGCATCCTCCTTCCTCCAACCACCAGGAAGAGGAGTGTCAACAGGCTTGCAGCTTTGCATGTTGAACCTCTCCAGAATCTCCCGGGCATACTTGCCCTGAGAAACAAACAGTCCTCCGCTGCGCTGCCAAATCTCCAATCCCAGGAAATAATGAAGGATGCCCAAGTCCTTCATCTCAAACTCTCATGCAAGATCCTCCTTGCATGAAAGTATCAACTGCTCATCGCCAGTCAAAATCAGATCATCTACATACAGTACGATGATCAACAGCTTCCCCTCCACCACAATCTGGTACAGGTTAGGATCCGTCTCACTCTTGGAGAATCCAAGCCCGGTGAAGTAGCTGTCTATCCGAGTGTACCAAGCACGAGGTTCTTGCTTCAGCCCGTACAGTGCTCTCTTGAGTCGGCACACATGCGACTCACTGCTGAAGATCTCAAAACCTTCAGGCTGCTCTATGTACACCTCCTCCACAATAACTCCATTGAGGAACGCAGTCTTCACATCCATCTGATGAATGTGCCACCCCATCTGCGCTGAGAGAGCAAGGATCGTCCGTATGGAAGAGTACCTTGCGACAGGTGCAAAAGTCTCCTCATAGTCAATCCCCTCGATTTGTGAAAAGCCACGAGCGACAAATCTCGCCTTGTACTTCTCCACACTCCCGTCAGCCGCCTACTTCACTTTGTAGATCCATCGCGAACCCACCACTGATTTCCCAACCGGTCTTGGGACAACCTCCCATGCACTGTTCCTGACGATCGAATCATATTCCTCGATCATGGCATCAACCCATGTGGGTTCCTCCACAGCTTCCTCAAAAGAGGATGGCTCCGTCACAACACATTGACTCACAAGAGCCATGTATCCAGTGTACCGATCCGGTGACTGCCTCTGTCTGCGCTGTGCTGTAGGTGGTCCTACAACCTTCTCTCCATCCCGAGCCAGTCGCTCAGCTTCTGTAGTGCGCATGCGCCCTCTGATGGTTGGCGCTGCCTGGGTGGTTTCTTCCACCTCCTGAACCTCCTCTTGTGGCTGATCCACATCCGGAAGCTCCTCCTTAGGAACTAACAGCTCCTCATCCGCATGCAAGTGTAGCTCCCTCTCAAGCGAACACTGCATGGCTTTCTCCTCCTGAAATTTTATATCCCGTCGCACAACAGTCTTGCGACTGTCTGACAAATATACCTGGTAGTTGTGAGGTGTATCAGTGTACCCCACAAATATTCCAACCTCAGCAGTTGGATCCAGCTTCCTTCTCGCATCCTTCGTCACATGCATGTAGACAGGAGAACCAAAAGTCCGCAAATGGGAAATATCAGGCCTCTTGCCAGAATAAGCCTCCTCTGGTGTACTCATGCCAAGAACCTTGTGAGGACAACGGTTCTGCACATACACTGCTGTATTGCATGCCTCAGCCCACAAGTGAAGGGGTAGGCCCCGATCATGCAACATCGCCCGTGCAGCACCCACGATCGTTCTGTTCTTCCGCTCAGCCACCCCGTTCTGCTGTGGGTTATGGGGTGCGATGAGCTCTCTCCGAATCCCTTCTGCGCTGCAGAACTCCTTGAATTCAGCCGAGATGAATTCACCACCGTTATCACTCCATAGAGCAATCACCTTCTTCCCCGACTCCTTCTCGACCAGTGCTTTAAACTCACAGAACTTCGCGAATGTATCGCTCTTCTTCTGCATGAAGAAGATCCAGCACTTTCGATAGAAATCATCAACAAAGATCACATAATACCTGTGCTTTGCTGTCGAAGCAACTGAGAAAGGACCACACACGTCTGTGTGAACTCTCTCAAGGATCGTCGTGGCGCGACTATCCTTCTCGTGAAAGGTGGCTTTCACATACTTCCCCAAGGTACACCCCTTGCACTGATCTGATTGCGCAAGAGTGCCCTTAGGAAGCCCAGTAGAAATCTGCTGCAGGATCTTCAAAGCTCCATGGTGAAGGTGGCCCAATCTCCTGTGCCACAGTTCGCCCTCATCATCCCGGCTCACCACTTCTTCCGCCTTGCATGCCATTGCTGCGCAGCCATCTACCTGCAACTGATAAAGGTTCTTGGTTCGAACCCCTATCTTCCGGGTCTCTCCAGTAGTCTTATTGCGCAGGAATGCTTTTCCTTCGCTGAAGACCACATCATACCCCTTATCCTCCAACATCGCCACAGAGATCAAGTTCTTCTTCAATCCAGGTACATGCATGACATCCCTCAATAAAAAGGGTTTACCAGACTCCCTCTGAAAGGATATGGTACTGATACCAGTCGCACTGTATCTACCATCATCGCCCATCTCGATGTGCACACCCAAATCCTTGTCCTCTAGATCTGAGAACAACTCCCGATCTCCCGTCATATGAAATGACGCACCGCTGTCCAAGAACCACACCGATCCCATCACACTTGAAACCAAGCATGCAATCAGTGAAAAGTCAAGCTCGAACTGTGAAGCCAAAGCTTCTCCATCTGCAGATCTTCCCGCTTGCTTGTTCTTCTTCTTTGGACAATTGGTAGCATAATGTCCGTGATCATGGCAGTGAAAACACTTCACTTTCGCCATATCCTGCTTCTTGCCCTTTGCACCAGAATGAGAGGTTTTCTTACCCTTCCCTTTCTTTGCTTTGGCCACCAAAGTGCAATTTTCTTCATCAGCTCCCTTTGATGAAGATCCATCACGAGTAGTCCTCCTTATCTCCTCCTGCATGAGATCCTCCCAAAGGCGCTCCCATCCCAGCAGCTTCTCCCGACCATTGACACTATCTTGATATGAGTGCCAAGCCTTCGGAAGACCAAGGAGAGCCAGGTCGACCATGTCCTCTTCATCGACAGTAACCCCCACACTTCCCAGCTCATCTCTGCATTGAGTGAACTTCGTGAGTATTTGGCGATACTGTCGCCCTTCTCCATCTTGATGTTCCTGAGCTTATCTTTGAGTGCCAGCTTCCTTTGGTCACTCTTACTCTGGAATAGATCCGTCAAATCTTTCCACATTAGAAATGGAGAAGCCTTTCCATGCATGCTGGATACAATATGATCCTTGACGCCCTCCAACAGGATCCTTCGACATTTCGCCATCTTCTTTTGCCATACTTCGACTTCAGCAGGATCAGTGGGCTTTTGGACATTCGTATCTACGAACTCCTTCAGACCATTATCTTCTAATATTTCCTCCATGCGATCCTTCCATGCAACATAATTCGAACTGCCTTCAAGAGCATATTCGAGTCGCAAACCGTTGAAAGACATTTTCAACACCGGCACCAAGAAAACAAAACTGCTGCAAAATTTTGAATTCCACTTCAAAGCTCAACCGCTCTAGATCTGTGAGAACAAATTATTTCTAGCACAGAGATTGACTGCAAGGGGCATTTACCAGACCTTTCACTTTCTGAGGAAAGATGAATCCGGAGGCTACCTGGCCCGCATGCAGACTCTGTCTACCGAAATAAGTTTGTAATCACTGTGATGATCAATCTCTGCTTCAATAGCTCCGATACCATGTAGGAATTTGCTGAATAATGATTAATTATCCACCGAGACTATCCTGATCACATACAATTCGAATTTATATGCAACACATAATCTCTTCCACTCAGATCAACTCAGATCATCAAACATGCGGAAATAAAATCAAGTGATAACACATCAAATCATCATACACATTAACACAGTATGTATGGGGAAAGTTTATAGCTGAAAACCCCGCAGCTATTGTGTATATTATAATGGAGAAATCATGTAACAAACTCAGTACAATACTCCTCACAAGTACTCAGTACTATCTCATGAAGTTACACACAAACTAGCTCAGTTTTGAACAGGTTACTGGTTCAAAACTCACCGCCAATTGCCTTACCTCTATTGCGCAATCCAGGCCTGTCTATATAGAGATCCAAGGTTCGAATCTCCTTGGCTTGACTGCGCAATTGTCATGGACAAATCCTCCAAGTGTGGTGCAAATCTCATGCACAACTGATGTCGCCACTGATAGCTAACTCCACCTTTTCATCTACCTCTTTCACTGGTCTCCACTGAACTGATCATGCACTGTAGTGAACTGATGTGTTCTTGAGTTGAATAATGAGTTACTAATTAATGAATTAAATAATATTTAATTCACTCCACTTATAACTAATTGATTAGCTAGTTAAACTAATCTCAATCAGTTCAACTAAAATAAACAGAACACAACTCCACTATCTGTCTCATTAACTCCTCCAAACTTCTGCCACCGAAGTCCAACTGAAGTCAACCATGCATGATGCCATAAAACCCTTGGGAATAGCGTAATTCCTCTGTCAGATGCATGAGCCACTTCTGTAGCTCGAACTGAAGTGCTCCAAGAGAATAAACTGCAGTTTATAGTCTAAATATGATTAAGGGTAAATAATATTTGACTTCCTTGTTTTAAGGAGAGGCAGTCTAAAAATTGACTTTGACCTCTTTGACCTAAAAATAGAGTCCCATCTATTTTTACCAACATGACCAATGCTCCAAGAATCTCAAACTGGAATCCCCGAACCATGCTCCATATGTCTAAAAATAGACATAGTCTAAAAATAGATTTTGTGCCAGAATTTGCCTGCGGGCCCACTTGGTGAAGGCGACTTCATTTCACCAAGCTCCATCATCTTGCTGCATTTTCAACAAACATTTGAGAAATTACAGGTTTTCGAGAAGGGAGTCCTTCAGGTCAAACCATTTTGTATGCTAGACTGTCGGGTTCTTTGGTTGAGGAATCGTGAGTTTGAGCAATCTAAGGTCCAGTGGGACCAATAGAGCCCAGCCTCAGCTTCCTGGGAAGATGAAAATGTTATTTTTAAATACTTTCCTTATGTTTTTGATTAAAATTGTGTGGTGAACTAAATATGAGCGCATAATTTATCTAAGCTAGAAACTTTTATGAAACCTATAGATCGTGTCTTACTGCTTAAATTTTATTTATACACCTAAATCCTACATTATGATTTCCGTTATGGTTTTAAAATTAACTGATATGAGACGATGGTCATAATGCAATGTGGTTCTTATGATTATGATATGCATTGGGATTATAATGTTATGAGTTGAGGTTATATTGACATGTGATTATTTTATTAAATGGATGTTGATGTTATAACTTATGATGGTATTTCATGATGTGAAGCATGTGAAATCGATACATATTTTGTGGCATACATGTGGATGCAGTTATTAACAAGATGTTATATTATTATGATGAAATGCAAGGGTTAGGAGGTGAATTATTTTCTATGATGTTATGATTATAACTAATGTATTGGATACATGTTGAGATGTGGTGACTCGTGGGAAATCTAGAAATGGGCCGAGAGGGCCGGTTTATTTTATTATCTCGTGGGAGCCCATACCTACGAGGGAGACTATGTAACACCATATGGGCTGGGGAAAATCTCAATCAACACTACATATGCCAATGGTTCCTTTGTCTTGTATAGTTCTTGATGGATGGCTCTTGAAGGGTTGTGGGACCATCTTGAGCAGGCCAAGGGCCTAATATTGTAGGCCAAGTGCTTGGTATTGGATGGGGATGACGAATTCTAGAAGTTGGTGTAAGACTTCGATGCTTGGGGCTGTGCACCTTAGTGAGCTGTGGAGGGAGTGGGTCAGCCTTGCGAGTTGCCCAGAGTCATTGAGTATTGGAACCAGATGCCTACCTTCATGGAAAATTTTAGGGGCTAATATTCATAGGTGGGCTAATTTTCCATGCTTTTTCCAAAAAAAAGATTCACCAATTTCCATTTTTTTAAAAATTGATTCGCCCAAATTTTATAGTATAAAAATATTTTATCCAAAAAATTGCCAAAATTTTATATATAATAATATAAAATGATTATAAAACTAAATAGGTTTACAAAATTAACATAAATTTTTTTACAATTTACATATTGGGGACTAGTAAGATTCGCCAAGTTTTTAAACTTTAAGATAAATGTCCATCCTTAAAATTTTCGTTGCCTACCTTGGGGCAGATTAGGTCTAAGACGGGCGCGAGCCTTGGGTCTAGCCTTGGCTATGGACAGACTGGGGAGGCTTATGCCTGGTTCCGAAAGTGGGAAAAAAGACAGAGATTCCTTGAGATTCCCGGGTGTTGTGGGAACTTTCGATGTCTGCTGGTTATAATAGTTTAGCAGAGGGTGTTGGTCATACATGAAGTAATAAATAATTAAAAAAATAATATAATATAGTTAAATACTTAACTTTGTGATGAAGTTTCTTGAAGAGAGAGAGTATGTAATGTTCCCTAATAATTATATCATATAGAAATAATATAATATAATTAAATATATAAGTAAATAAATAAATAATATGTCGAGAGAATGATAAAAATAATAAATAAAACAGTAAAAAATAACTGGAGTTCTAAATAAAGTAGTAAATAATAAACTAGAGTCCTAAAACAATAAACAAATAAGTAAAGTTAAGAGTTATTTAAGAAAGAGTCAATTAACAAAAGTAAAAAGGAATAAATTAACAAAGAGTTAAACTAAGAAACTATAACAAAAAGTAAATAAACTAAGAGAAACACTAAATTAAATAAAGCTAACAAAAAGTAAGTTAAACTAAGAGAACACTAAATTAAGTAAAACTTAAGTTTCATGTTGACAAAGTGAATGTGTGCATGTGGTTCCCATTCCATTGTTTGGTCTACTTAACAGAAATTGAGGAAGATTCAAAGATCATTATTTCATCCATTCTCTAGAGAAAAATGTATTGTGAGGCAAGAGATACCCTGTCAGTAGTAAATTGATTGAGGGCTCGAGGGTAGTCAGCAATGGAAAGATCAGATACAGCTGAGCCTACGGTTGGGTAGAGAGTTGTCCCCAAAAATTTGTTGCAGTCAGCAAGATTCAAATAGCGTGCACCAGGTTACTTCCAGAACCAAGATTGATAGATCGTCATGACCAGGTTTTCCCTACCCTAATACTGTCCAAGAACAATCTCCCAATAATGAATTTATTCTACTTTTCGAACCCTATTCTCTCCAAATAATAGTCTAACACTGCTATGGAAGGTGTTTGTTTTTTTTTCTATATTTACAGAGATTCCAAAAGTGTTCTTTCATTGCTTGTTAAATCAACTCTAGTTAAAAAAAATACATATAAATGTAGTTGTACAACATTTCAGTAGAATGTATAATATAACAGTTGTTCCTGTACTTTTCAATTCTGTTGTCCTTTCCTTGTCTTATAACAAACATTGGCAACAAAGAAAGATTTAGCTTTATTATTGCTTTGTTCAATCATAGTACGATTGTAGAAAAGAGTAGCATTACGTACTGATTTACTTTTCTATTTTCCTGCATATACATTCATGTATATATATATATATACTCATAAATAAATTGTACTCCATCATTACTGTGAACAACCATCTAATCCAGTGATATCTTGTTAATAATTGCACAGTAGTACTTCTTGCATATACATACATATATAAATAAATTCATAATAAGAAAATACCCCACACATCTACAATATTGTGTATAGCCTTCTAATCCAGTAATATCTTGTTAAGAATTGCACAGTAGTACTTATCTGAAACCAAATAGGTTCAAGTCGAGGTCCACCCAACCATTCAAGGGAGGCTATTACGTCCTTCACTTGCCCCCTAGCTCCAGAATCTGGACAGTGTCACGGGTTAACAGTGGATTCTTCTGCTGTGACCTCTAGATTCTTTTGTTGTGACCTCTGGATGGCCAATCCAGTCACACTCAGATATTCTGGCTTTACAAGGGCTGTTGTAAGATTTTTTTCAAATGGTCCCCAACCAGCTCTTGAAAATGCTCTCCCTTTACCAATTTCACAGAATCCCTACTCCTCTCCTGGGATTCAGCTTTATCCTCAGAGGAGTAGGTAACTGTTTCCAATTGTTCCCCAACCACCTCCTATTCTTGGAAACACTTCTTTACCATCATATTTATCTATATGTCATATTAAAATATTTTCTTCTTTTACTTTGATTAACTGCTTCTAATTAATAAATCAGTAACTAAAATATTTTTGCTAAATTAACAGTAATTTTTAAGTTTTTTCTTGCCAGATAAAAGAAACTAAGCAAATTGTCTTTAACTAGTCAACACTAGTTAAGTTTAATGAAGCTGTCACAACTCCCCCCTGGAAGTAACACCATCCTCAGTGTTTCAGCCCAACTCTGTAAAGAGCTCTGGGTAAGCTTCTCGCATAAATTTCTCGTCCTCCCAAGTAGCTTCTTCCGGTTTAAAGTTCTTCCATTGCACTTTTACTTGGATGACTACTCGTTTGCGGAGTTCGATTTCTCTTCGGTCAAGTATGTGTTGCGGCTCTACCAGAAAATCTCTGTCTGGTTCTACCTGAAAAACATAATGTTTTCAAGTCAGTACTCAGCATTTTCGTTCAAAATTTTAAGTTAGGATTTTATCTTTACCCTACCTGAATATTTTTCCAATGAATCACATGTTTTTCATCATGAACATATCACTTTAGTAAAGACACATGGAATACATTGTGCACTTGAATGTGTCTGGGTAAGGCCAACCGATAAGGCACTGTTCCTACCCTTTCCAATACTTGGAAAGGTCCACAGTATCTGGGAGATAATTTAGCACAAGAGGTCCACCTACAGGGACTCCTCTTGGGTTTAATTCTTATGTAAACATGATCTCCTACTACGAACTCAGGATAAGACCTTTTTTTATCTGCGTAACTCTTTTTCTAGTCTTGAGCGGCCTTTAGGTTTTGTCTTATTCTTTTTACTTCAGCTTCCATTTCTACCAACATCTCAGGTCCCAACAATAACTTAGTTTCAGGACTGCTCCAATTTATAGGTGTACGACATTTCCTACCATACAATGCCTCGAAGGGACTCATTTTTAAGGAGTCCTGATACTCGTTGTTATAAGCAAACTCAACTAGGTGCAAATAATCCTCCCACTTTTTTGGCTGTTGCATCACATACATGTGCAGCATGTCTTCCAATACTTGGTTTACCCGCTCTATTTTCCCATCAGTCTGAGGGTGATAGGTGGTGCTAAAATGTATTTGTGTTCCCAGACCGGAAAACAAGGCTTTCCAGAATGTGGATGTGAACTTAACATCCCGGTCTGAAATCACAGTCTTAGGTATGCCATGCAACCTGAAGATTTCCTTCATAAAGATATCCAAAATCTGTATTGTCTTGTATGTTGACTGTACCAGTATAAAATGTGAAGATTTGCTTAATCGGTCTACCACTGCCATGATCGAGTCATGCTGTCTTTTTGTTCACGGTAAACCCATGATGAAGTCTAGGGAGATAACCTCCCATTTCCACTCAGGTATAGGTATGGGCTGCAATAATCTAACAGGGTGATGGTGTTCCACCGTTACCTGTTGACATTCCAAACATTTGCTTAAATATTCAACTATATCTTTACGCATGCTCAGCCAATAATATGCCTTTCTTATTGCAGTGAGGATTTTTTGATATCCCGGATGACCAACATAATTGCTGTGATGGAATTCATTCAGTATTAACTCTTTCAGAGTTATACGATTAGGCACATATATTCTTCCTTGGAAGGTCATCACCTGATCCTCGTTTCTTCCATACTCAGATGTCTTGCCTTGTTTCCCATCTTCTTCAATTTGTTGCCATAGGAACTTGTATTCCAGATCTTTCTGCGCCTCTTCCTTTAGTTGTTCCAAGAATTGGCTTTCTAGTTGATTATAATATAATGCATAAATGCCATGTAGTTTCCTACTCAATGCATTAGCTACCCAATTTTCCTTTCCCTTCACGTGTTGTATATCCATGTCAAATTAACTCAGAAAAGCGTTCCATCTTGCTTGTTTAGAATTTAAATCTGCTTGCTTAAAATAATTAGTTAAGCTACTATGGTCTGTTTTAAGTACAAACCTCTTACTTAGCAGGTAATGTCTCCATACCCGAAGAGCATGTACCACAGCTGTCAGCTCCAAATCATAAGAGGAATATTTATGTTCATGGTCTTTTAGTTTTCTAGACTCATATGCCACCAGATTTCCTTCCTCGATCAATATAGCTCCAACACCCTCTTTACTTGCATCAGTACAAACCTCATAATCCTTAGTAGGGTCCTCTACCCTCAAAACTAGTGTTGTAGTTAAGAGTTGCTTTAGATTTTAAAAGATGTCCTGGCACTCTTTTGTCCATTTGAATAGCTTTCCCTTCTTCTGCAAAGATGTAATAGGGAAAGCAATTTTAGAAAATCCTTCTATAAATCTCCTATAATACCCCACTAATCCCATAAATGATCTAATATCAGCCACATTTTGGGGTACTTGCCATTCCATGATAGTTTTGATCTTTTCTGGGTCAACAGTGATTCCTTCAGCTGATATAACATGCCCCAGATATTGGATTTATGTTTTAAAGAAATCACATTTACTGAATTTGGCGTAATGCTAATGCTTTCTTAACATCTCCAAAACTATCCTCAAATGCTCTTTGTGTTCCTCTTCACTTTTAGAATATATCAGTATGTCATCTATGAAGATAAGTACAAAGTTATCCAGAAATTGATGAAAGATGCCATGCATCAATCTCATAAAGGTTGTTGGTGCATTCGTCAATCCAAAAGGTAGTACCACAAATTCATAATGCCCATAGCGGGTACGAAATGTTGTCTTAGAAATATCTTCATCTTTAATCTGAATCCGATGATATCCAGATCTTAAGTCTACTTTAGATAACACCTTAGCCCCTCTTACTTGATCGAATAAGTCATCTATTCTTGGTAAGGGGTATTTATTCTTAACAGTTAGCTTATTAAGTTGCCTGTAGTTTATGCACATACGTAATGTTTTGTCCTTCTTTCTAACGAAAAGGACTGGTGCTCCCCATGGAGACACACTTGGGCAGATATAGCCCTTGTCTAGCAGCTCTTGCAGCTACATTTTCAGTTCTATTAATTCTGGCACGCTCATTCTATACGGAGCTCTCGACACCGGGGAGGCTCCTTGCAACAATTATATGGTGAAGTCGATATCCATTTTAGGCAGAAAACCAGGAATGTTTTCTGGGAAAACATCCAGAAATTCCTGTACTACTGGAATTTCTTACATCATTGGTGCCTTTTCCTTAGATTCTATATACCCCACCTGAATTGCATACAACTGGCATCCTTTTCTGATGCATTTACCCATTTGGGATGCTGTGATTGGTCGTAGTTGTACCGGCTTTTTAATTCCTTGAATCTCTTTTTGTGTGCCATCTTGCATTCTATAATAAATGACATTTTCCTTGCAGTCCACTAAGGTCCACTGTCTTTCCAACCAGTCCATACCCAATAACACATTACAAGATCCCAGTGGTAAGATATTTAGATCTACTTGTAACTGATGTTCTGCCACTTCCAGCACACAGTTAGGAACTTTTGCAGTTACCTTTCGTTTTGCCCCAGTATCTAGCTATACTAGCCAGGAATTCTTAAATTTGTGTTCCTTCAATTTACACATTTCCACTAACTTGGGACTTACATAACTCAAACTTGCTCCAGGATCTACCAAAATTGAAATAGGTTTAGTTAGTAAAGTACTTTCTAGTTCAATCATTGTGGGTTGAAAATCAGCCTGTCGGTCTTCCAAGGTTGCATTGATATGGGGTATGTTACGCGCCACATCCCCCATTGTAGATGCTTCCTGCATATTTGCTACAGTTTCACTTTTATTTCATTGTGGACAGTTTTTATAATAATGAGCCTCTCCACAGCCCCAGCATTGCAAAGGAGGTTTTGTAGTCTGTCCTTGATCTGGCTTGCTATATGCTTCTGTAGAAATTTGAATAACTGTTAAATTATTCACCGAGATTATCCTGATCACACACTATTTGATCTTCATGCATAATACATAACCTCTTCTACTATTGATCATCAATTTTCGGAAATATAAACAATCACATGCGCACATTAAAACCATAAACAATCACACATATAAACACAGTATTTATGGGAAAGCTTAAAGTTGAAAACCCACAAATATTTTTATATTATAATGATAGAGATCATGTAACAATAATTGTACAAACTCCTCACAAGCTCTCAGTACAATATCCAATTGTTACACACTACACAAGCTCAGATCTAACAAAACACATGCTCCAATCTGCTCCACTTGTTAGCCTGCCTCTACTGCGCAATCCAAGAGTTAATTACGCCTAAACTGAATTAAATCCTCCCTCGTGTATGCACTACATGCATCTCGCATTCAGAAGGTTGCAGAACTCATACCAAAGATAGTCGCTAAATCGATAGTCACACCGCTTCTTTCACTCTACTCTTCACCGTTCCATCAAACTGGCCCATGCACTGAAGTTAACTGATGTATTCTTTAGTTGATTTATGAGTTAATAATTAGTGAATTAATTAATAATTAATTCACACCACTCTCACTAGTGTATCAATCAGTTAGACTAGATACAAATAGCTCAACTATGTTTAACTGAGTTAAACTGAATACAACTCCACTAACTTCCTCGATCAACTCCACCAAACTCTGTCACCTGAGTTCTAACTGAAGTCTCCATGCAATAGCTCCACTTGACCCTCAGGAATAGCGTAATTCCTTCTGTCAGCTGCATGTGCCACTTCTATGCACTTAACTGAAGTGCTCCAAGAGGATAACATAATGTTTAGAGTCCAAATATTATTAAGAGCTAATAATATTCGACATATCTATTTTTAGACTAGCAATCTAAAAATAGATTCTGCCCAGTATGTCTAAAAATAGAATTCCATATATTTTCCCGACTTGACCAACCATCCACAAATAGCATCCTGCAACTCATAGAACATGATCCATATGTCTAAAAATAGACTTTGCGCCAAAAATAGCCTACGGGCCCACTTAGTGAAGGCAACTTCTTTCCACTAAGCTCATCATCTTGTTGCAATCTCAACACTCCCTCTCAACAAGATATGGATTATCTGCAACCCCTATCCTGCCTATGTAACAATAATTGTACAAACTCCTCACAAGCTCTCAGTACAATATCCAATTGTTACACACTACACAAGCTCAGATCTAACAAAACACATGCTCCAATCTGCTCCACTTGTTAGCCTACCTCTACTGCGCAATCCAAGATGAATAATGGCCCAATCTGAGTTCAAATCCCTCAGGTATGCACTACACAATCCTCATTGGCATCTCCATCAATGTGTGGTGCAAACTCATGCACCAGTATAGTCACAACTGATAGTCACACTGCTCTTTCACCTACCTCTTCACTGGTCTCCACTGAAACTGTCCATGCACTGAAGTTAACTGATGTATTCTTTAGTTGATTAATGAGTTTATAATTAGTGAATTAATTAATAATTAATTCACACCACTTTCACTAGTGTATCAATCAGTTAGACTAGATACAACTAGCTCAACTATGTTTAACTCAGTTAAACTGAACACAACTCCATCAACTGCCTCAATAACTCCACCAAACTCTGTCACATGATTTCTAACTGAAGTATCCATGCAATAGCTCTACTTAACCCTCAGGAATAGCGTAACTCCTTCTGTCATCTCCTGTGCCACATCTGTGCACTTAACTGAAGTGCTCCAAGAGAATAAGATAATGTTTATAGTCCAAATATTATTAAGAGCTAATAATATTCGACATATCTATTTTTAGACTGGTAATCTAAAAATAGATTCTACCCAATATGTCTAAAAATAGAAGTCCATCTATTTTTCCAACTTGACCAACCATCCACAAATAGCATCCTGCAACTCATAGAATATGATCGACATGTCTAAAAATAGATATAGTCTAAAAATAGACTTTGCGCCAAAAATAGCCTGCGGGCCCACTTAGTGAAGGCGACTTCTTTCCACTAAGCTCATCATCTTGTTGCAATCTCAACACTCCCTCTCAACAAGATAAGGATTATCTGCCACCCCTATCCTACCCCTGTGGCATTCGAATTTGCTCCTGGTGAGCGCCTTCGTCAAGATATCAGCATCCTGATCCTCTGTGGGAATGTATGAAAGTAACATGATCTTCCGCTGCACACAATCTCTGATATGATGATACCGGATGTCAATGTGTTTATATCTATCATGAAATACTGGATTAACCGAGAGTTTGATGCAACTCTGATTATCACAATAAATCACAGTAGGATCCAAGTGTGAACCGAACAACCCGACCAGGATCTTCCTCATCCATATAGCCTCGCATGCAGCCAAACTTGCTACCATATACTCGGCCTCTGCTGAACTGAGTGCCACGGATCTCTGCTTCTTTGCCGTACCAAGAAACCGCTGGTTGATCCGATACTGAAAATCCTCTGTAATGCTCTTCCTATCCATTGGGCTCCTCGCCCAATTGCATCCGTAGCTTAACAGAAGCCACTCCATCCATTGTTCACTTATAATGATATATATCCCGATAAAGCTTCTCAAGATATCTCACATGCTTGCCCGCCTTCCAAACGAGCTTGGTAGGCTTAACCAGAGCTTGCGAAAGCTGGTTAACTGCATAGCATATATCGGGTCGAGTATTGACCAGATACATCAACGACCCCACCAACTGTCGATAGACAGTGGCATCCACTACCTCCCCCGAAGTAGCATCTCCCTTCCTCCAACCTCCAGGAAGAGGGGTATCAACAGGCTTGCAGCCATGCATGTTGAACTTCTCCAGTATCTCCCAAGCATACTTACCCTGAGAAACAAACAGTCCATCACTGCGCTGCCAAATTTCCAATCCCAGGAAATAATGAAGGAGGCCGAAATCCTTCATCTCAAACTCTTTTGCAAGATCATCCTTGCATGAGAGTATCAACAGCTCATCACCTGTCAAAATCAAATCGTCTACATAAAGTACAATGATCAGCAACTTACCCTCCACCACAATCTGGTATAGGTTAGGATCCACCTCACTCTTGGAGAATCCAAGTTCGGTGAAATAACTATCTATTCGTGTGTACCAAGAAAGAGGTTCTTGTTTCAACCCATACAACACTCTCTTGAGCCTGCACACATGCAACTCGCTGCTGAGGATCTCGAAACCTTCGGGCTGCTCTATGTACACCTCCTCTTCAATCATCCCGTTCAGGAACGTAGTCTTCACATCCATCTGATGAATGTGCCACCCCATCTGCACTGAGAGAGCAAGAATCGTACGTATGGAAGAATACCTTGCGACAGGTGCAAAGGTCTCGTCATAATCGATCCCCTCAATCTGTGAAAAGCCTCGGGCAACAAATCTTTCCTTGTACTTCTCCACACTCCCGTCAGCTGCCTGCTTCACTTTGTAGATCCATCTCGAACCCACCACTGATTTCCCTTCCGGTCTCTAGACAATCTCCCATGCACTGTTTCTGACAATCAAATCATACTCTTCCACCATGGTATCTACCCATGCGGGATCCTCCATAACTTCCTCGAAAGAGGATGGCTCTGTCACGATACACTTGCTCACAAGAGCCATGTATCGAGTATACTAGTCAGGTGACTGTCTCTGTTTGCGCTATGATGTAGGTGCTCCTACAACCTTCTCTACATCTTGAGCCAGTCGCTTAGTTTCTGTAGTGCGCTTCCGCCCTCTAATGGTTGGCGCTGCCTGAGTGGTCTCTTCCACTCCATGAACCTCATCTTGTGGCTGATCCACATCCTGAGACTCATCCTTAGGAACTAATAGCTCCTCATCTGCATGCAAGTGTGGCTCCCTCTCAAGCGAACACTTCATGGCTTTCTCCTCTTGAAATTTGATATCCCGTCGCACAACAGTCTTGCGACTGTCTGGAAAATACACACGATAGTTGTGGGGCGTATCAGTGTACCCCACAAATATCCCAACCTCTGCGGTCAGCTCCAACTTCTTCTTGGCATCCTTCGTCACATGAATGTAAACAGGTGAACCAAAAATCCTCAAATGGGAAATATCAGGCCTCTTACCAGAAAACGCCTCCTCGGGTGTACTCATGCCAAGTATCCTGTGAGGACAACGGTTCTGCACATATACTGCAGTATTGCATGCCTCCGCCCAGAAGTGAATGGGTAGGCCCTGATCATGCAACATCGCTTGTGCAACACCCACGATCGTTCTGTTCTTTCGCTCAACAACCTCGTTCTGCTGTGGGTTATGAGGTGCTATGAGCTCTCTTCGAATTCCTTCTGCGCTGCAAAATTCCTTGAATTCGCCAGAGATGAATTCACCACCATTGTTGCTCCTTAGAGCCTTCACCTGCTTCCCCAATTATTTCTCAATCAATGCCTTGAACTCACAGAACTTTGAGTATGTCTCGCTCTTCTTCTGCATGAAGAAGATCCAGCACTTACGAGAGAAATCATCAACAAATATCACATAATACCTGTGCTTTGCTATTGAAGCTGTTGAGAAAGGTCCACACACGTCTGTGTGAATTCTCTCAAGGATCTTCGTGGCATGACTATCCTTCTCGTGAAAGGTGGTTTTCACAAATTTTCCCAAGGTACACCCCTTGAACTGATCTGATTGTGCAAGAGTGCCTTTAGGAAGCCCACTAGAAATCTACTGCAGTATCTTCAAAGCTCCATGGTGAAGGTGGCCCAATCTCTGGTGCCACAACTCGCCATCATCCCGGCTCACCACTCCTTCTGCCTTGCCTGCCATTGTTGCACAGCCATCTACCTGCAATTGATAAAGGTTCTTAACTCGAACCCCTATCCTCCGGGTCTCACCAGTTGCCTCACTGCGCAGGAAAGCCTTTCCTTCACTAAAAAAAACATCACATCCCTTGTCTTCTAACATCGCCACAGAGATAAGATTCTTCTTCAGTCCTGGAACATGCATCACTTCCTTCAATACGAAGGGTTTACAAGAATCCCTCTCAAAGGAAATGGTACTGATACTGGTCACATTGTATCTACCATCATCTCCCATCTTGATGTGCACTCAAAGATCTTTCTCATCTAGATCAGTAAACAAATCTCGATCTCCTGTCATGTGAAAAGATGCACCACTGTCTAGAAACCACACTGAACCCATCACACTTGAAACCAAGCATGCGATCAGCGAAAAATCCAGCTCAAACTACAAGGCTAAGGCCTCTCCAGCTGCAGATCCAACAGCCTGCTTATTTTTCTTCTTCGGCAGACAATTTGTGGCATAATGTCCGTGTTGGTGACAATGAAAGCACTTCACCTTGGACATGTCTTGCTTCTTGCCTTTCGCACCGGAATGAGAAGCTTTCTTGCTCTTCCCCTTCTTTGCTTTGGTAGCCAAAGCACAATTCTCTTCATTAGAGTTTCTTGATGAAGATCCGTCCTTGGTACTCCACATTATCTCCTCTTGCACAAGATTTGACCAAAGTCACTCCCATTCTGGAAATTTCTCCCGACCATTGACAGAGTCCTGATAGGAATGCCAAATCTTCGGAAGCCCAAGGAGAGCCAAGCTCACCAAGTCCTCATCATCTACAGTCACCCCCACACTTCTTATCTAATCCCTGCATTGGATGAACTTCGTGAGGTACTTGGGCATACTATCACCTTTCTCCATATTTATGTTTCTGAGTTTTTCCTTGAGCGCCAACTTCCTCTGGTCGCTCTTGCTTTGGAATAAATCTGTCAAGGCTTTCCACATCAAGAATGGAGAAGCCTTACCATGAAGGCTGGACACTATGTGATCCTTCACGCCCTCCAACAGAATCCTTCGACACTTTTCTATCTTCTTTTGCCATGCGTCAAGTATGGCACCATCAGTAGAAGTAGGCTTTGGAATTTCAGCATCTATGAACTCCTTCAACCCATTGTCCTCCAGCACCGCCTCCATCCTATCCTTCCATGCAATATAATTCGAGCTGCCCTCAAGGGCATACTCCAATCGCAATCCGTTGAAAGACATCTCAACTTTGACACCAAGAAAACATTGCTGCAAATTCGAATTCCACCAGCACAAAACTCAACTGCTTCAATGTTTTGCAATTGCTCCAATGATCAATATCGCTCTGATACCATGTATAAATTTGAATAACTGTTAAATTATTCACCGAGATTATCCTGATCACACACTATTTGAGCTTCATGCATAATACATAACCTCTTCTACTATTGATCATCAATTTGCGGGAATTAAACAATCGCATGCGCACATTAAAACCATAAACAATCACACATATAAACACAGTATTTATGGGAAAGCTTAAAGCTAAAAACCCCCAACTATCTGTATATTATAATGATAGAGATAATGTAACAATCATTGTACAAACTCCTCACAAGTTCTCAATACAATCTCCAATTGTTACACACTACACAAGCTCAGATCATACAAAACACATGCTCCAATCTGCTCCACCTGTTAGCCTGCCTCTACTGCGCAATCCAATATGGATAATGGCCTAACTGAAGTTCGAATCCTCAGGTATGCAAATCGCGCAATCCTCATTGGCTTCTCAATCAACGTGTGTGCAATTCTCATGCACCAGTATAGTCACAACTGATAGTCACACTTGCTCTTTCACCTACCTCTTCACCGGTCTCCACTGAAACTGTCCATGCACTGCAGTTAACTGATGTATTCTTTAGTTGATTTATGAGTTAATAATTAGTGAATTAATTAATAATTAATTCACACCACTCTCACTAATTGTATCAATCAGCTAGACTAGATACAACTAGCTCAACTAAGTTAAACTGAACACAACTCCATTAACTGTCTCATCAACTCCACCAAACTCTGTCACATGAGTTCTAACTGAAGTCAACCATGCAATAGCTCCACTAAACCCTAGGAATAGCGTAATTCCTTCTGTCAGCTGCATGTGCCACATCCAGGCATCAAACCGAAATGCTCCAAGAGGATAAGATAATGTTTAGAGTCCAAATATTATTAAGAGCTAATAATATTCGACATATCTATTTTTAGACTGGCAATCTAAAAATAGATTCCACCCAGTATGTCTAAAAATAGAAGTCCATCTATTTTCCCGACTTGACCAACCATCCACAAATAGCATCCTGCAACTCATAGAACATGATCCATATGTATAAAAATAAACATAGTCTAAAAATAGACTTTGCGCCAAAAATAGCCTGCGGGCCCACTTAGTGAAGGTGACTTCTTTCCACTAAGCTCATCATCTTGTTGCAATCTCAACAGCTTCTGTGGGCTTCTCTTCCCCTGGCCATTTGGTTCTTTGGTGATTTCTACCAAATTGCTTACTGATGGAGTTTCGTGCCGCGCCTTTAGAATTTCCACTTTTACTGCTTTTAAAATTGGAATTATTTTTCTGGTTTTTCTTTGGATGTCAACTTTTCCCTCGTTCACCTTTGGCCTTGTACTCCTGATAGCACATATGGGCTTTACGAATGGCTTCATCCATGGTCTGAGGATTAACAAATTCTATTCGTTCCCTCGTATGAGTAGGTAAACTACTTAGAAACCTCTACACTTTGGCCTTTTCCTCTTGGAGATAAGGAACGTAGCATAGCAGGGAAGTGAATTTAGTGACATAATCATCCATTTTCATCTGTCCCAAACGTAGATCATGGAATTCCTTAGCCTTATGATGATAAAACCTTTCTGTCAAATACTTATCTTTGAAGTACTACTGAAACAGCTCCCAAGTAATGTCCTGTTCATCAATGCTGCGTACATTTTTCACTTCCTCCCACCACAGAGTGGCCTTTTCCTGCAACTCGTATATAGCCAATCGGGCCTTCAGATTGCTACTATATTCATACACCTGGAAGTACTTATTTATATTAATTAACCAGGCTTCAGCCACCTCCTCTGACTCACCATCAAAAGTTGGTGGTTTAATTTTGTGAAATTCCCCCTGCAATTCCACTTTGTGTCTCTTATTGTCTTGCTGGTCAGAAAAATTGCCCGACTCCGCCTCATTGTAGTTCTTGTTTTTTCTTTTCTGGGAGGGACTCTTTTCAGCTCTGCCTGTAGTGTTGTTTCTAGTTTGCTAGTCTTCTTGTTCTGCTAATAATTCTTTTTCAGCACTGGGATGTCCCATCTCTTGATTTTGTTTGTCTGATAAACTCTTTAAAATTTTCTCCTGATCTTGCAACAGTCACTCATTATCCTTTCTGAGTCTTAACATTTCCTCTTGTAGTTGCTGCATTGTGTTAAAAAAAAACCAGTTTGGTGTTGCTTTTCTTCGAGTAGCCAACTGGTCTTTTGATGTTGTTCTACACTTAATTGTACCCACATTTTTGGGTTCATGACCACTGCTTGAGTTTCCTCTGGTTGCGCTTGTGATGTTGTCGCTCTTCTCATTATCACCCGCTCTCTTCCTCTCTCTCTCTGTGCACTATTCATATACACAGCTTCACTGTTAGTAGAACCTCAAGGTTCCAGTGTAGTAACTTGGCTCCGATACCACTTGTCACGTTCATTCAGTAAATCAATTAATAATCATAAAAGAAGAATCAATTTTTTTTTATCGTTGTCACCATGGTAAATTAAATAGTCTCAACTCTGTATAAAACTATTGATTGTAACCAAAATTATGGCTTGAGTTTGGTTAATAGCCATTAAATATTTTGGCATTTGTGTTTACCAATCGAGTTATAATCATAAGGTTTCTATTTATTATTCATATCCTATTCAACCACCAGAATATTATTCTCTCAGGGTTATGACAAATGTTTTATAGTTTTGTACTTACGCACATAAGTATTGGAACTCACATTGCTTAGCATTCGAATTATTAAACCCTTTGTCAATTTGTGGAATAAATGTCTTCGGAGTTCAGTTCGCCACTTGGCCGGTTAATCCTCCATCCATGATGCTTTTATGTCAACTCCATTGATTAGCTCGGTACTCGGCTATTATGACCATCGACGATGTGTAATCCTGCCTCGGTCTCTGCGAGATTCTCGGGGAAACAACTCCGGTTAAACTGTGAGTTATCAAGCTGTGAGTTGTTTCATTTTCCCTTTGGCACGTTTGTAGAGTTCAGCCTTCGTCTCAGATCCTTCGTCTCTGTGCCCTTTATAAGGTTAGTTTCCTTCCCTCTACAACAACGCTTATACCTGTTATGGTTTTAACCTAGTTTACAGATGCTTTCGTTTCTTTCTAGTTTTTATTCACGATGGCAGAGATTTGTTTCATTTTTTTTATAATCCCTCTTCTGCTCAAATCTTGCAGAGAGGCTCGGCCTTTCCTTGCAGAGAGGCTCGACTCTTCCTTTTGGCTTGATGTTGCGGGTTTTCAAGGCTTTTTTTATGGCACCATTGAAGGGTTTAGGGTAATCACAGTTGCGGCTTTTCCCATGCTCGGCCTTACCCAACTGTTCCACCTAATTCAGGAAGCATTTTGGGTTCAACGTCATATTGAAGAGACTGATATTCTGTCTATTCCTCTTGCAAGTCCGGCTCGAGGGATTTTTTTTCTCAGGTGAAATTACTCTGCCCTCTTTTATTGACCTGTGTTTTATTTTTGTTCCTCATCTGATTTCGATCTTAACCCATACTCATGGTTATTTTCATGTTTTCAGGTAATCTTCAGTGAAACCCTGCTAGAGTACTACGCGGCACTCCAATATGGTCACAGCTAACACTACATTTTCCCTTAACAGGTATTCCACTCCTTTGAAGAGGGATTGTAGATAGGTTTTATATGGCGCTGGTAAAAGAGATATCTGGGTTTTCTAAACCCGTCTTAGGGTTCCATCTACCGAAGTTTTGGTGTTTTGTTTTCTTTTTCCACAAAGAATTCTCAGGGTTTTACCCTAGCATATTATTCATGAATGGCTAACTGGATACTCTGTTTTTCCAATTTCTTAAACAATTTTCCGGTTGTTAAGTTTGGGGCGGAGCCTAATAACGTTGTACTGAACATTTAAGTTTCCAATTCGATACATGTAGCTTTTCTTCACTGTTAAGCTTATCAGTTTGGATGTTATTCAAATTTTTCCTGTGACATTACTCTGTATATGAAAATATTTCCTTTTATGCTACAGCTGGTTAATATTCTTGAATTAATCTCACGGAAATATGTAATATTGCTAAATTTCTTCATGTTTCAACTGTCTTAAGGGTTTACAGTTCCTTGCTTACTTTTATTTTCTCGACATATGGAAGTACTCAAACCCATAACTTTGTTTTATATGCTATGAGTTCGCCCCTGCAATGGTGCCTGGACCACCATGGGTTAAGTCCATGTTACTCTGGGGACTGGCTGCGGTCAATGTACCTAGGTTCAGGGTTACTTCCAGACCAAGGTCGATAGACTGTCGTGACCAGGTTTTCCCTACCCTGATACTGTCCAATAACAATCTCCCAATAATGAATTTATTCTACTTTTCGAACCCTATTCTCTCCAAAGAATAGTTTAACACTATTATGGAAGGTGTTTGTTTTTTCTGCTACATTTACAGAGATTCCAAAAGCATTCTTTCATTGCTTTTTAAATCAATTCTAGCTAAAAAAAAACATATAAATATAGTTGTACAACATTTGAGTAGAATGTATAATATAAAAAATGTTCCTGTAGTTTTCAATTCCATTATCCTTTCCTTGTCTTATAAGAAACATTGGCAACAGAGAAAGATTTAGCTTTATTATTGCTTTGTTCAATCTGCATCAGTGTGATAGTTACGTACTACTTTACTTTTCTATTTTCTCTCGCACATACATTCATATATATATATATATATATATATATATATATATATATATATATATATATATATATATATATATATATATACTCATAAATAAACAATACTCCATCATTGCTGTGAACAACCATCTAATCCAGTGTTATCTTGCTAATAATTGCACAGTAGTACTTCTTGTATATACATACAGATATAAATAAATTCATAATAAGACAGTACCTCACACATCTACAATACTATGTACAACCTTCTAATCCAATAAATTCTTGTTAAGAATTGCATAGTAGTACTTATCTGAAAACCAATTAGGTTCAAGCTGAGGTCCACCCAACCATTCAAGGGAGGCTATTACGTCCTCCACTTGCCCCCTAGCTCCAGAATCTGGACAATGTCACGGGTTAGCAGTGGATTCTTCTGCTGTGACCTCTGGATGGCCAATCCAGTCACACTCAGATATTCTGGCTTTACAAGGGTTGCTGTAAGCTATTTTCAACTGGTCCCCATCCAGCTCTAGAAAATGCTCTCCCTTTACCAATTTCACAGAACCCCTACTCCTCTCCTGGGATTCAGCTTTATCCTCAGAGGAGTAGGTAACTGTTTCCAACTGTTCCCAGACCACCTCCTATTCTTGGAAACATTTCTTGACCATCAGCTTTATGCATATTTCATATTAAAAGATTTTCTTCTTTTAATTTGATTAACTGCTTCTAATTAATAAATCAGTAACTAAAATAGTTTTTCTAAGTTAACAGTAATTTTCAAGTTTTTCTTGCCAGATAAAAGAAACTAAGCAAATTGTCTTTAACTAGTCAACACCTCTGTTGAAGCGTAATGAATTTGTCACAATATATATATATAAACTAAAAATACATATTTTATTTATGTGGTAATTATATAATATTTAAACTCAATTTAGTGCATTTGTTTAATAGAACTTTGGATTACATATAAGGTTAAACAATTGCCCATTGTAGCTTTTTTGGCCATTGTTGTAATTTGTTTGATTTTAGTAGTAATTATAAAAAGAGTTAAGGGATTTCTCAATTTTATGATTTTCAATTTTTTAAAATTTCTTTCAAAATATTATGATTATTTTCTTCTAATCTCTTGTTTTCCAATTTTACCCTTTTGCCTTTTATTTTAGAGTTTTTTCGTGCATTTAAATAAGCTTCCATTTTTCCAAAACTTTATAATTTTTTACTTTAATTTAGTTATATTTAAACTACTATATAGCTTGTTTAGATTTGTTATTTAATATTTGGACTATAGAAAAAAATCTACTTTAAGATTAGTCTCCAATATGGATACTTATGTCTGTTCCAAAAGATTGTAATGACACCTACTATTAATGGGCATATTTTTCTTTTTAATTTATCAACTTTATTTTATTTTTTAGTCTTTAATTTAATTTATTTATTAGAGTAATTGGAAATTCTTAAAATTTTAAATAAATCATTTACATCTCTCAAAAGAGAGTTGTTTTAACTCTTCAATAAGCTGGCCTGTTTTATCATTTTTTTTTTTTAATTGACAGCACCTAGATTTATATTTGGAATCCTTATTAGTGTATTAGTTTTTGTTATAACTTTTTTTGATACTTTTAAAAGTTATAAAATTTGGCAATTTGTCTATTGGTTAGATTCTTAGGCATGTTCATAAAATTTGTTAAAAAAATCATTTCATAGGATGTGAGTAAAGGAAATTGCGATTGCAAAGCTGTTTGTTTTCCATATATGTCATTTTCTATACTATTTCCTTGAATTGATGGAGTAGTATTATTTATTAAAATTGGATAGCTTTAGATTGAATCCTAGTTTTTGTTATAACTTTTTCAAACACTTTTAAAAGTGATAAAATTTGGCAATTTGTCCGTTGGCTAGATTCTCAATTTTATGGCAAGTTTCATAAAGTTTGTTAAACAAATTATTTCATGAAGTTCGTTAAAATTATTGGGTTTTATTGCCCAATCTCCCAGTCATAAACTATATGCCATCGAAACCCACTATCTACCAAGTAACTAAAGTCACAAGCCATATCAAAGTTAACATACAATGCGCAAACCAAACGAGGAGTATGTAGAAGTCAACAAGGGTTATAGAGAATGGTGTATATGAACAAGAAGATGTTTTCCAATTCAATCTGGGATATCTTCCCATGACCAAACATAAAACCCAACATACCGTGTAAACATTTATCAACTAAATCGAAGGCCACCGATATGTCAAGTGTCAAGATTACATCGAAGATTCAAAAATCAACGGTGGAAGTGAATTTGGTAAATTTCTTACGGTTTTCAACGGTGGATTTTAGTAGATAAATATCAATGGCTCAGGTTAAGATGTGGACTCCCCAGTTTATTCGACATTTAACTGAATGGGGATCCACAATTAGTTGATTGGCCAAACCACTTATTACACGTGGCAACTCTGTGTAGAATCTAGATTGCGACACCCCTTGCTTCGAAACTATATTTTTCCTAGACTCCCCCGCCGGCAATACACTGGTGCCTTCAGACACAAGTCAGGCGTTACTTATGCCAAACAAGGTTGAAGGTTTCCCAGGTCTAAGAGTCAAATGCCACGCATATTTTAATTACAGACCATTGTTTCCAAAGTGTGACATTCACCACTGAACCCTGATAATATCAAAGACAAGGCATTTGAAACTGCAGAAGAAAGGGTTGAATCGAGATCTAGTAATGTTAGGTTGAAAGAAATATTATTAGATTCATCCGTGTCCATGGAAGATGTTGGTAATGAGAAACTGTCACCTGCGATTATGGGGCATTGAAGATGTGGAGAATGTAAATGCCTTCGAGAAAACTAGCGGCGGTGGGGGGGAAAAGTTTAATTATTACTACACCAGACGTCGAAATTGATAGGGAAAATATTGCTTTGAGAACTTTTGGTGGCAGGCCTCCAATTGCTTAGATAGTTTATACATCAACATAGAAGGGTTTCAAAATTGAAATTGTCATAATTCGGTTCCTTGCATTTGTTTTTCTCTTAGAACGCTTTGGAATGTAGTATATATGCCAATTTCCTCTTCACTAGAGAAAAATAAATCTGCTACTTTGAAGAATGCCTATGTCCTAAAGGGAAGGCACTAGTTTCAGCTCGCTGTAGCATTTTTCTTGCTTGGTGATGATCCTAGTTCTGTTGTTTTTGTGTGTGCAAAAGATTTGAGGGATGAGCAACTTGCACTAGTTACCTGTCGTCTTCTAAAGGGAAATCATTTCCAGGAAGTCATGGGGATTTGTTTGGACAGTCTACATATAATGCAACAACATATATGAAAAGCAATTAGATATGACGAAGCCTAACTGGAAAACTAGAAAGCATGTCTAAGCTAAACTTAGCATTGCAGTATATCTCAAACCTCGTAGTTGAGCATCAATGAAGTGCGAGTATATTCACAGAAGAGATATATCGAAGACACCCTTATGAAGCCAGGAGAAACTAAACATTTAAATATTTCGGTTTGTATTGTGCCAATTGACACTCCATTCTATATAAAAGATCTTTGTTGGGGACGAAATGTGATGCTTGTGCTCATCTCCTCTAAGCTTATGTATATTGTCGGTCAAGCGGCATATACTAAAAACAGGAAAATGCAAATTGGTGTTTTTCCTATGGAGTTAAGTGCACATAAATTTACTTCCCTCTACTCAGAGAGTGTTAACTCAAACCCTAAATCATCAAAGGATGAAGCATCCTTTTCTAAATCTTCTTTATCGTTATCCACTAATGGAGCTGCAAATGAATTTTCAAGCATGGTCTTTAATGCGAATACTGAAGAACACCCTGTACAATTGAAAACTTATGTTATCAGCATCTTAGAAATGGCTAATGAAATAGGTGGGCAGTCCTTCATTGTCTGTTAATAGGAAATAGAAAGTGTGCAGTGGCACATGTGAGGCATCTCATGGCAAATCTAAATCTCGTAGATACTTCAAGGATTACTAATAAAAATGATGATGGTTTTGCTGAGCATTTCCTTTGTATTCCCCAAAAGCATTTGTCTACGTTTTTGCAATGAGGGGTTCCCAGAGGAAGTTATGCTGGAGAACTGCAATGGGGTGTTGGAACAAATGACAATTTCTAACATCAATGAATTGATTTATTCTAGTTTATGTCATGAAAATAAAGTTGGTTGGTTGACAAGGAGAGAAAATACTAATGCGAAGGGATATAATGATACTCTTGGTAAATCTGAAGTTGAGGGCTTCATTATGTCCCTGAAGTTGGGGGCTTAATTATATCCCTTGAGAGATTCCTTAGAGTACCTTGCATTTCATATGGTGAGAGGATTCAACTTTTGGCATTATTATATATTTTGGTAGAAAGAGCAGTCCTTATGAAGCTTCTCGATATGAGAATCTTGATGATCCAGCTCGAAGGTTCTGGATGCTGGTGCGTTTTTGGTAATTGCATTTTAGACGAACAATGGGAAGTATGAACACTAAAGAGACAATAAACTTAATTCATTTCAGCATAATTAATTGAAAAATAAAAGGTCACCAACAATGTTGTTTGTGAGACAAAAATATATATTCCAGGAAAATCAAGGACAGACGAAATCTGAAAAGTTCCAATAGCCACTCATCAAATGGTCAGGTTTTAACATTGTTGCATTCTATCTACTGAACTATCCAGGAAAGGACATTAAAAATTGAATATGGTGAGGTGAATGCATTGGAAGACTAATTTTATTGAAGTTTAGAGACCAGAATTATTTTTGTGAAAGCCTCGAGGAACATAATCATACGATGGTTCAGTAAGGGTGTTCATTAAGAATATTATAATGCACCGTATTTTACAAGGAGGATCAGTTAATGCTGGTATGTCTATATCCGATACCATGGGACTTATTCACCATATTGCAATAGATAGCCATTCATTAACCAAAATGAAAAAGTTACACAATAAATATTTATTTTCCAAAGTTATCCAAAGCTCATTGCTAATGAAACGATCAACACGAGAAGGGAAATAAATTTCATATTTAGAAGCAGAAATATCAATAATGAAAAGGTCAACAAAATGACGATCAAGTTGCATATTTCTAGCAGACCGTTTGAGTGCTCAATATTTTAAGGAGGAGAATCAGCAATTAGTGACCAATTCCCAGATTTCGAGGGAAAAGACTTTCTATCATTTCGAGATTTCCTCCAACAATTAGATAGTTTATTTATTTTTAATTTATCAATTAGTATTTAATTCTTAAAATATTGTACTTGAGGAAGGTATTATCTTATATATATGATTAATTGTAATGTAAGAGGATTGGATTTTGATGTGAAAACCCTCATCACTTTTGTAAAAAAATTTGTTGTATAATTTTTAATTAAAGGTCTCGCTTTAGTTTTATGAAAAAATATTTTTTAGATTGTTACAGGTTAATTTGGGCATCATCCCACAAGACCTAGTCAAATTGGACATCACCCCCCAAGACCAATATGAATAGGGTCTATCATCCCCTAATCGAGTTTCTATATGCCCTAAGAGAAGTCTTCCCATTGATGGCTTCAATTGTGAGATTTCCATTGTTTGAAGTATAGTTTATATGACCCATTGGCTCATCAACGCTCGTCTGAATGGGCCTAAGTGTATTGCAAAGCACTTATCTCCATGCAAGGGTGCATTGCAATGCACTTCCTGACACTTAAGTGTGCGTTGGTCTCCTAGGAGCGAAATCATCATTGCTCCGGGAATCTCCACATGTCCAGTGCCTTCTAAAAGAGCTCATAGGCATCATACTTCGAATACAAGTGTTCACCCATCACCACTGAACTTGGAAACATGTCTCACCTATTATTAGAAAGCCATTCAACTCCATTTATTGAGAAATACCTTCAATTTTCCTATGAATTGAGCACTCATATAAGTGCTAAGGAAGGAGAAATTTTTGTAATGTTATGTTGTTGGATTCTCAATTGATGAGAGCTAGAAGTATTTCTATGCTGCTGAGATGATGCTTGGTGTGATGAGGACAAAATGAAGTTTGAGAAGGTTGACGATGAATCAATCTATTGGTTGTAATCTTCTCCTCCTACTTTCTTAATAAAATATCTATTCATTTTCTCATATTTATGCTTATATCTTGTGGATTGCATTCTCAATTGTGTATGTATTTTCAGATCTAATCGATTTGATTTGGTTAAGATAAGTAGGTATTTTTATATTTGTATGTTTTTTTTTGTTCTATGTCTCTGATTGCAAGTATTGATCTAGCGGATTTAGTTGGATTGAGAGCGATGGCAACAGCAAAAGAAGGAGAAAGAGAGCGAAATGATCACAAGTTTCTTTCCTTTCTGTTTATCTATTTGTTTTAGAGAAAAGAATAGTTGGCTTTCTTCTGCTATTCTAAGTGAAGGAACACCACACTCAGGGAATCTAGTTTATCTGTAGATTAGAATTCCGTATAACACATTAGCAACTCCACTGGGGATAATTCCATCATTCCCGTTGTTTCTGTCTCTATTTACCATCATCAGTAGACTTTACTTCATTTTACTAGTCATTTGAATGAACATTTTTCTTTAGAAGTGTGTTTAACCTGTTTGTTTTCCAAACTTAGCTGAGCCCAATGCACTGTTGGTCATGGTACAGTGCTCTGCAAAGAACTCTCTCCCTTTTAGGGGTGCTCTACAATGCACTATCTACCCTTACAGGGTGTGTTGGCCCCTCAGCCAGCCAAATTCCATAAAAACTTGTCTTTGCATTCATTTTCAGCCAATTGTCTATTATATTCTCAGATGTATGGTTTCTCTCAAAGACCAGTAAACATTACTTGTTCTTCCTCCTTTGGATAGTTGTTTTCTTTGTCATTGGAAAATTAAATTCAAAGTTGTTAATTTTTGCATTAGATCAATTCTGTTTTCAAAAAGGAAATTATAGTTTCATTCTTCATTTCCTACGGGAAAATTGTCATTTCATTCTTCATTTTCCTAAGAGAAATTGTTGTTTCATTCCTCGTTTCTCAAAAGAAAACATTTGTTTGATTTATTTGTGCATTTAGTTTATTTTTACTCATTCACATTAAAGGAAACTGAAAATAAAAACATGCATGTGCATTTAGAGATTGTATGTGTTGCATAGGAACATATTAGGGAAATCTGCATTTATTTTGTGCTCTTTGTTGTATGCTAAGAAATGTGATTTCTGTTTTCCCTTAAAAGTCAGGATTTTCATTGAAAAACTGAAATGAAAATTTTGCTTCTCGTTTAGTTTTCATTTTAGGAATTTCCCATTACATCACATGATGAACCTCAAAGATAAACTTTTAAACAAGATCAACATAAAATTTACCTCAATCAACTTACGAAAGCATTGTAACATTAACGATAACACTTAGCAGGTCTAGACTAGAGATGTGTTACGGCGTCGTTAAACATAATAGTTGTCGCTAACTTGTCTATGATACATTCCGAGTGTGAAATAAAAATCCACGTACGTAAGTATATCGGAGCTCGTCCACGTACCTTCGGGTATAAATAGAGATATTCTAGTACGAAAAGTATAATGGGGTTCTTTCACTGTGCGATTTCATATTAGAGAGCGCTAATACGGACTTAGGCCTCCATGTACGTTCGAGTATATTCGGGAGGACAACTTTAGGTTTCTTACCATCCATAGGTAACCGAGTTGGCCACCTTGTAACTTTTGATACACCGAACACAACATTCAAGGAGATTGCTTGCCCGTACTTATTGGTTCGCCATGAGGTATTCTGCACTTCACAATTACTTGGTAAAAATTTTTCCTACTATCACCCTGTTATTTATTTATGTGTTTTTGTAATAAAATCAATCAATCATCGTGGAAGAAGAACATCCCTTTCCCTGTCGTTCATGTAGAATAGCACTTAAACCACTTTTATCACTAGAAGCCATTCCTGGTCGGCGAAGGCGACCTCGTTCTACCCAAACCAATACAATCAATACCTATGGTGCGTCATCTTCATCACATCTACCAAATTCATCTCGAGTCATTTCTACACATCTCGGTTTATCTATTGTCATCGAAACAGAGTCCTCACAACTACCTGTGGACACTATACATCCAATTAGTGATACCATACCTCCCGAACCCGACGTTTTTCTGCTGGAAGTTGATTCGGATCCCATCGTTCTTTTACCAGAACACCTAGATCCCAAAGTCAAACAACTAGAAGTTATTCTTGTATCGGTCGCTTCTCAGTCAATCGTAGGCATTGAGTCTTCCCTTTCATCGCACAGTCAACCACCTGAAATATATCTCAGGCCGGATGGAAAAATTCTTCCACCTGGTTGGATATCAATTAAGGAATAACCTCAAAAAGAAATATTCCCCTCAACTCCAATTCATTTTGGGTCGGGGCTTTATCTTGATGAGTCTATTCCTTGATTGACTTACACTTCTTCTATTGATCCCATTTCAATTCAAGTTCCTTTAGATCCTGTAGGGTATACACTAGGTCGTTTGATCATGGTTGAGTCAAAATCTCTGAATACACCATCTGTTACGGTTGTGACAACATCTAATGTTGCTACTCCATCGATGTTTACCACGTCACCCGAGTCACATCTTTATGGTGGTCCTTCCGTCGCACTGGGTTACCAATCATTATCTGAAATCCACTCTAGTGCCTCGTCAAATCCATGGACTTCACCCATGTCATATTCTGGTATTTTATCTGGTACATCTCTAATGACTACTAAATGACTTGATCCTTTATATACATATTCAGTGCAACATCAAGCTGGTCCATCTGGTTACATTCCATCTAGTTAAATCTCGACTGGACTCCCATCATTTGGAGAACAATATATTCCATCTTATTATACTCCTAATGCTGAGGTGCAACCTATGATCACCCATTTTGACATTACTCCATCATTTTATGGTCACCCAAATGTTGGAATGACTATTTGTCAGTGGCAACATAACCTGCCCATTCAACCACAAATGATTGTGCATTCATATCAACTAGTTCAACCTGTTTCGCCCACATCTACCCCACCTATTAATACTTCATTACCCAATTTACAGGCTTATTTGGATATACCTCAACCATCTCAGGCGGGTCCCTCAACCCATTACCCTCAAGTTTTGGGCCTCTAGACTCCAACTCCTTTGGCTAGTTTACAAAAACCACCTGTATCCGGAATCTTTCAATCACAGGCTGGATTACCCTTTTATGGGATGTCACAGGCTCTTATCGGTCTTACCTATTCACCACCGGGTCCAAGATATTCTATTTTGGGCTATAATCTTGGTGGAAAGTTACCTTGGTAGCCACAGCCTTAAATGCCACAACAACTATTCCAACAACAAATAGCTTACCCAGGTCTTGGTCAACAGATCCGTCAAGCATTTTCTCATCAAAATAACCCCTATCTTGGTTATCAACAACAAATGCCTTATTCTTGTGCTCAAAGGTCTGTTTTTGAAGCAATTCAATGATATCTTGGTTATGCTCAATCTGAATTAAATAGATAGTTTCCCTTTGTCAAAAATTTAGAATTACCTGATTTAAACCAACATACCAATGATCCCATCAACTATTCTCCTTGGTGGCTGGTGATACCACATAAATTATCCACCAAAATTCCTAAATTGAATGGAAACCCTAGATAACATCTGTCAACACATGTTAGAACTTATCATTTGTGGTGCTCATCAAACTCCTTAAATGACGACTCTGTTAGACTACGTATTTTCTAATGTAGACTTACTGGTCCAGCCAGGAAGTGGTACATTGAATTACCACGAGCTTCATTTGATAACTTCACTGCCTTAGCCACTACCATTTTAACCCACTTCCAGTTACCCATACGATATGAAACTGGAACAGAACTGCCGACCAATTTAAACACTAGACAACTGCTACTCACATTTCTGTTCATATTCATGAGTGGCGTTGTCAACGAATGGTAAAAACATTTGTTCCTGATCATCTCCTCGCTAAGTCGCTTATTAATTCCTTGCTGCCATATATCACCAAGCATCACTGAAGAGCAGGCCATTGCTCATGCCCAATACTTAGATTTAATTTATACTTAGTTTGACACACTCTATGAGAAAATTCCAAATGCGTCGCAGTCAAATTTTATTGTTCCTTCTCCATTTGGTAAGGACTCTCATGTCGGCAATGGTATGATTGGTTGTACAAGAACTCACACCTCTACTACATCTAATCCCGCACCTTCTTTTTAAATTCATTCCGTGTCATTTGACAAAGGAAAAAGTGACAAGCAACCTGGAACCAAGAAAAAGGGGAAAGCAAAGAAAAAACAAAATTCAACCCTGCAGGAACGATCATCTGATTAACAATCTGGAAATTCTCAGAAACCTCATTACCCTTGCTTGATATGTAAGTAGGAGCACTTTTTTTTAGAGTGTCCTCACCGCGCCAAAATCTCAAAATTTCTTAAGACCTCGACTGCATCTGCTGTGTTGATAGATCCTTTTCCAAATCTGGACACAAACATGGTTGCTACAGACCCCGCTTCTAGTTCCCAAGTGCTTATGCTATCTGTCAAAAAGCCAAAAACTGATGTTTTGGTTTCTACGTGATATAAATATTATGATTGTCAAGCTAATGATAAACCTACTACCTTGACCACGAATCTGTCCACTTAATCAATTCCACCAGCTACTACTCTAGAGTTAACAATAAATCCACCGAAGGGATTTGTCCACAAATCGATGTTCAATCCTTGAGCTCTCGCAACTCTAAATTATAACCTAGTTGATATCTGGCTCAGTCACCTTTAGCTATGTCGATGCTTGAGTTACTCCAAAATTTTCCCTCCTAGAAGTAGGCTTTGTTGTTAGAAATTAGTGGAATTGACCCAACAAATTATAACCTTGTAGTCTTTAATCATACAGGTTATGTGCCACAGTTACCAGCTGAATTATCATTCTCGATCCAAGTAAATTTTATAAATAACCTCGTTCATCACACTATTATTGATGAGGGATAATATACTTGTATTATGGCTCTCAATTTCTATAAAAAACTTGTCTCACCTCGCTTATCTCAATCGCCTACAACGTTGAAAGCTTTTGATGGTCGTACATATAAACCTTGTGATATCATCAATAACCTGCATGTCGAACTAGGGGGCGGGGGACTGTAACTGTTGAAGTTGAGGTCATTGGCAGACCCGTTCACTACAAAATTTTACTTGGAAGGCCATGGGTTTACACTATGACTGTGTTCATCTCTACTTACTTTCAAATGATCGCCTTTCCTCATAAAGGTGTTATCATAGTCTTTGATCAACTCTCCTTCTTTGCCTCTAGTGCCGAGGTATCTGGAAGCATTCCGTTAGTTCATGCACCCCAGCTATCACTTGCAAACTTTGGTGTAGAGCTCTTAAATGATTCTTCCCTAATGGGAACCTCTTCATTACCACCACCTACGGCGTCAAAGGAAATTGCAAGAATAGGTTTCATAATATCTTCCACTTCATCTAACTTATGGAAGATTACCAATGATTCTGAAGCTAATATGCTGAATGAATTTCTACTGCCAAGCCCAATTGAGTTGGCATAACAATAAATTTTCTTGTCTTGGGTGGCGCATCTTGATTTATCATCGTTGATTGTTTGGGTCGATCGATCATTAGATTTTCGTACTCCATATGATCCTTTTTCATCCACATTCTTGATTGATGAAAGCATTGTGGAATCCATGTTGCCAGTAAGAGAATCATGGGAATATCATCATCATTGTTCCCATATTTAGGGTTAGAATGAAGATAATCTTATTGAACTATATCTTCCTATGATATCTACTCTATTTTCGGGATTTTGTTCCAATTAATGCCATCGAATCTGAGAAAAACTTATCAGATATTAAAGAAACCATTACTATCGAAATTTCGACCAAAGCCGGCGTGGTAGAAAATATTCATGTCGGAATGTCTTGTTATCCATCTGAACTAGATAATTATCGCTCTCTTTTTCATGAATTTCGAGATATATTTGCTTGGTCTTATGGGGAAATCCCAGGCATAGATTCTAGTATCGTTTAACACACAATAAAAATGTACCCTGATGTTAGACTGGTATGTCAATGCCTTCGTATTGTTCATTCAAAGAAGGTTGTTTCCATTAAAGTAGAAGTTGAAAATTTTTTGCGTGTTGGTTTCATTTACCATGTTCTGCTTACTGATTTAGTTTCCAACATTGTTCCTGTCATGAAGAAACAAGGGATGATCAGATTGTGTGTCAATTATCACGATTTCAATCTTTCTTGTACAAAAGACAACTATCCCACTCCTTTTATCGACCAGATTATTGACGAATGTGTCGGCTGCAACATCTTTTCGTTCATAGATGGATTCTCTGGTTACAATCAAATCAATATCTGTTGAGAGGACCAATATAAGACAACATTCATTCTTCCCTGGGGCACATTTTCTTATTGTAAACTCCCATTTGGTTTAAAGAATTCCAGGGAAATATTTTAGAGAGCAATTGATTATGCTTTCAATGACATTAAGTACATTGTTCAACATTATCTACACGATTTACCTGCGAATTCACGAAAAAAAACTGATCACCCAACGCTTCTGAGAGCTATAATTTTACGCAGCCGACACTACAAGATATGCCTCAATCCAAACAAATGTGTGTTTTGTGTTGGTTCTAGTTGTTTGTTTAGATTCATCGTTTCAAAAGATGGAATTCGAATTGAACCACTAAAGGTCCAGGCCATTCTTGACTTGTCTGCGCCATCAAACTTACTTTAGTTATAGAAAGTTCAAGGAAAGGCTAACTTCCTAAGGAGGTTCTTACCCAACTACGCCGAAATGGCTAAATGATTTACTCGTCTCTTGAAAAGGGGGATTCCCTTCCATTGGGATAAGGTTGCACAATATTCTTTTGATTCTCTTAAAGATACATTGATCGAGCATCATTAATGTATCCCCCTAATTATCACAGTGATTATTTCCTATATATCGTCACGGAAGATACGACCATTGCTATGGTTTTGGTCCAAGAAGAAGATGGGATATAAAATATGATATCTTATTTGAGTCGTAATCTCAATGATATGAAAGTGAAGTATTCATACATCGAAAAGGTTTCCTTGGCAGTTGTTCAAGATGTCCAAATATTTCTACATTATATCCTGCTCTAGAAGTCCATTGTCATTTTGGATTGCAATCCCATGACATACATTTTGTCCTGTCAATTTCCTGGGGGGGAATATTCAAAATGGATCGTCATTTTGCATGAATTTGATTTGGAATTCATCAAATCCAAGTCAAAGAAGTCTTTAGTTTTTGAAGTCTTTAGTTTTTTATGAGCTTCTCTGTGACCTTCCCTCTTATAGTACTAAAACTACATCGAAACCATCAATTCCAGATGAGTCTTTGTTTCTTATTGGGTCATCTAACCCTTGGTATAGGGATTTTATCATTTATCTCCAAACTCAGACTTTCCGGCTTGTTACCTTTCGCTCACAAGAATGAAGTATTCGATACCAAGCCAAAGATTATCGTGGTGGTGTCGATATGATTTTAAGGACGTACCTCACTCATGAGGAGGTTGGGAAAGTTTTAAATGACTTTAATGCTGGTTCTTGTGGTGGAAATTTGTCGAGTTATTCTACCACATATAATATTCTCTGCGCCAGTTACTTTTGGCCAACCATTTTTCGTGACTGCATCCTTATGGTCAGAAGTTGTCATGTGTTCCAGATATTTGATCGTAAAATCCACATGAGACCAGCACCAATGCATCATATCATCACTGTGGGACCATTTTCAAAATAGGGCATTGACTTCATGACTTGCAACCCTCGTTCGGTCGGGGGGCATGGTTATATTATTGTCACAGTCGACTAATTTACCAAGTGGGCTGAAGCGATGCATACATTCAATAACAGAGGCGAAAACACTGCATTGTCATTTTTCAATCATGTTCTCTCTCGGTTTGGTGTACCACAATCTATAGTTACAGATCATCCAATAACATGATGAATGAGTTGACTGCCAAATTAGTGTTGTCGCATAATAGTTCTAACCCTTATTATCCATAATACAATGGAAAAGTTGAAGCCATTAACAAGATCCTTAAGCGAATGCTTCAACAAATGATATGGGTTCACAAAGAAAATTGGCATTTAATCGTGTACTTGGCTCTATGGGCATATCGAAACTTGGTGAGAAATGCAACTAGATTTACTCCATTTCAGTTGGTGTATGGTCTAGAAGCTATATTACCAACCCAATGTGAAATTCTATCATTAAAACTCACTATTGACTTGTTACCTAACACCTCTAATGAAGAAGTGTGTCTTTTTAACCTCATTCATCTAGAAGAAATGTGTCGTGAAACCGCATTGGCCAACAAAGCGCATAAGATACAAATCAAGGTGCAATATCACCAACATGTTAAGCTTCACATTTTCTTAGAGGGAGACCTGGTCTTCCTTTATGATCAAGAAGTTTATTTGATAGGAATAGGAAAATTTGAGCCACTATGGCATGGCCCCTACATTTTCAAAAGAGTTCTAGCAAAGGGCGCCTATGCTTTAGTTGATTATGATAGAATTCCATTGGCGTAACCCCAAAATGGGTTGTATCTTAAACGTTACTATGCTTAATTCAGCATACTAAACTTTGGTATCATATTGTATATATGATATGATTTGTATTTACTGTCTTTGTTTTTTTTCTAGAGTTTTCTTGAAGTTAGTTATCCACTTTACATTTCATCGTAGATGACTGAATCTTTGGAACCATTCGTTGGGTATGAAAAACGTATCCTCTTTAGCATGGGCCATTTTCTGATCCAGATTTTATGCAGGAACGCAATAGAATACAGAAATAACCATAAAAATAGAGATGAAGTGGAAATAATGTGTCATTTCATTAATATCAAATAACAGAAATATGCTTACAGACATAATGGAAATAAAATAGCTAGGGTGCTGGTAGCGAATCTCTAAGAAGAGATGTGGTGGCTACAGACCTCTGAATTGTGTTACAATGAGGCTCGAAGGCCTATTTATTCTTGAAAAACAATGGAAAAACTGAAACGTCCAAAAACATAACACTAGGAGATGAAGCGCCAAAACTGTGGGCCCTGTTTGGGTAAAGTGGGGTTTCAACTTCCCGACGACGTAACTTTGGCATCCGATCTCCGTTTGACGCGCTCAATAGCTCGTTAGAAATATCTATCCGAGGAGAAAAAATTTCTATGTGAGGAGAACAAGATCTATGCATGGACCCATGTTGCTCCTGGTTTTCCCAAAAAATGTCGTTTAGGGCCTCAAAACAGCTCCAGAAGTTCAGGACCCGAAAAACTGCTAAAAATAGTAAGTTGTGCTGCAACTTAAAAACTGAACGAACAGATGGTGGGGGTTCAAATGGAATAGGTGGGTGGCCACCAATATCCACTTGGATCATTAAGACCCCAAAACGGCTCCGGGAGTGCAGGACCCGAAAACCTGCTAAAAATAGTAAGTTGTGCTGAATGTGAAAAAATGCAAGAATTGATGGTGCCGGTCCAAATGGAATAGGTGGGTGGCCACTAATATCCACCTGGATCATTCCTCCATCCTCCATGAGATGAGGCACGTTCTGTTGTCGAAGATTTCATGGACTTGTGGGCGGACATGCTGGATGCAATTAATAAATTTGGTTTCTTTCTCAGCCTCAGAAATTACATGTGTGGATTCTATCTGTGTAGTCACATGAGGTATGGAAACATTAGGTAGCAGTGCGTCAAGGGTCAGGTCAATGGAGTGCTTGTCTTGATAGTGTAGAGGAACCTCTGTAAGTGAAGAGAAAATTTCCTGGTATTCCTCTATGACTTTGTCCATCTGCTGTAGCCATGCAAGGGAGCTGTATTTCGAGGTTGTGGACACAGTATTATTCTTCCCCTGTGAGTGAGTTGTAAGGAAAATAAATTTCTTGCTTTGGGAAACAATCTTACTGCATTGTTTTGCAGTAGTCAAAGAGATAACAAGAAGGGGTGCTACCTCTGGTATCTTGTACAAGTTATTTCCCAAAGTAATAACAACAGCACGAGGCCTAGACTCATACACAGCATGTCGCCTCCACAAGTATGGTTGGCACAATAATAGATCAGCTACATAAAAAGGAGCAACATCACATAATACCTCATCCATGAATGGCTTGATGTTGTACGGAAGGCGACACTTTTGGCGGATGCGGATATCTCTCCCTGGGTGAAGCCACCCGATGATATATGGTTGTGGGTGTGCCATGGTCGGTAGGTGGAGCTGCTTCACGACCTCTGCTGAAATGAGGTTCTTTTGGATTTCGCTATCGATAAGAAATTGCAGCGGAGAACCCTTCACCCACATCTGTGAATGGAAGAGGCACTCCCCCTCCTTTGGATCCTCCCTCTGGATCTTGGTGGTGGAAAAAATGGCACTAGGATCCGCATCAATGATCTTCTTCCCTTTGTCATTCCCTTTGTTTGGCTCTAACTCAGGATCAGAAAATGCATCTGATTCGGGTGCCTTTAGTTTTGCCACCAATGACTATTTGGCTCGACACTCGTTTGTGCTGTGAGTGGGGTTGTTATGAAACTCACACCACTTCCCTGTGTCCTTCTTTGGATTTGTGGTGTTGTTCTGGGTTGTGCTGTTTTGACCTTGCCCCTTATTCTTCGGTTCGGGGGCACCTTTCGGATTCGCAGATCCAAAGTCTCGCTTCTTCTTCTTAAATTTCTGCTCGATCTTAGTGGCATAGCGATATTCCGTGTCAAGTGATGTAATGTCGAGGAACTCCATTTCCTCCTGAATGTGTTTGTGAAGACAGCCGCAGTACTTGAGCACCAAATTTCTCTTTGAATCTTTAATACCCAACTTTGTGTGCAGGGTATGGAACAGATTCGTCAGTTCGCGCACATCTCGATCCCTTTGTTCCCGCAGCATGGTCCATTGGATGTATTTGTCCTCATAGCTCCCCAAAAGGTAATATTGTTCCTTGATGCCATCTCCAAATGAATTCCAGGTGGGTGTGGCCGAGAATAGAGAGGGTTCCCCTTCGTCCTCTTTCTCACAGTAGGTTTCCCACTAGTCTTTGACATGGGGGGAGGCTTTGAGGAGTGCAAAAATAATCTTCTCTCAGTCAGAAAAATCATGGACCGAGAAATACCCTTCCAGCAAATTCAAACATATATCTATGGCGTCTGCATCTATTTGGCCTTCAAATATAGGAATTTCAAAGTTTACCTGTACCTTGAAGGGAGTGGCACCTCTAGAGTGGCTGTTGGATGCAGATGCGCCATAGGTGGGCAGTCGTTGAAGGATCTGAGAAAAGTTATCCATCATCGCGTTCCTTTGTTTCTCGAGGGCCTCCTCGAGCAATATTTTGATAGGATATCCTGCTCCCTCGTCTTTCTTCTCTTCTTCCAAGGGAGGTCTTCAGGGTTTGCGAGGCTGATCTTGCAAGGGTTCAACTAGATTGAGCCCTAACTCCTTATACCTTGACTGCGTTGGGGACATGCAAAGAAAAACAAAGAAAGAGCAGATCGCTCTGATACCACTGATCCAAATTTTATGCAGGAACGCAATAGAATACATAAATAACCATAAAAATAGAGATGTAGCAGAAATAATGTGTCATTTCATTAATATCAAATAACATAAATATGCTTACAGACATAATGGAAATAAAATAGCTAGGGTGCTGGTAGCGAATCTCTGAGAAGATATGTGGTGGATATAGACCTCTGAAATATGTTACAATGAGGCTCGAAGGCCTATTTATTGTTGAAAAACAATGGAAAAAATGAAATGTCCAAAAACCTAACCCTAGGAGATGAAGCACCAAAACTGTGGGCCCCGTTTGGGTAAATTGTTGTTTCAAATTCCTGGGGACGTAACTTTGGCATCCGATCTCCGTTTAATGCACTCAGTAGCTCGTTAGAAATATATATCTGAGGAGAACAACTTTAGATGTGATAAAAATTGGTCCATGGACCCATGTTTATCCTGTTTTTCACAAAAAACGTCGTTTAGGGCCTCAAAACAGCTCCGAAAGTTCAGGACCCAAAAAATTGCTAAAAATAGTAAGTTGTATTGCAACTTAAAAACTAAACGAACTGATGGTGGGGGTTCAAATGGAATAGGTGGGTGGCCAAAAATATCCACCTGGATCATTAACGCCCCAAAACGGCTCTGAGAGTGCAGGACCTGAAAACCTACTAAAAATAGTAAGTTGTGCTGAATGTGAAAAAATGCAAGAATTGATGGTGCCGGTCCAAATGGAATAAGTGGGTGGCCACCAATATCTGCCTAGATAATTTTCTCTCTCGGTGGTATGTTAGTGATTTTTCAATGGATTTGTATCAGTCGATCCACAAAAAATATCGCTGAGTATAGCGCGTTGAATGAACTTCTCTTTGATGCCATTTTATTTGGCATTAATTGTATCATCATTAGGTTAGACTCACAACTTGTCATATTGTAACTTACTAGCATCTATACTATGCGAAATCGAACACTTCATCATATGTTCCTTAGAGTTTGAATTTTATAAAGACATTTTAATTACATTCAATATCAACACATTTCCAGAAATTTGAACCCATTAACTAATTCCTTAGTGAATTATGTTTTAAATAGACATTTGAAACACATGTAAAGACACATTTTCAATTCACATCACATAATTGAACATGATTGTGCATTAAACATAGGAAAACACTGAAAAAAATAGATAGATAGTTTAGGTTCTTAAAGAATTTGTTCCCAAGACACATTTGTCATATGACCTCAAAATGTATGCAAAAATGTCAAAGTAAAACTACTAATGCTCATGATAACAAGCAACTACTCTAGCTATCATGCGCAATAACTGCATCCAATGGTTAGGAACACCAATAGTATGGCATTGTTGTGTCATAGGTAACTCTTCGATCCAGAAATCCAGTATCCCAAGCGTCAAACCCTCAACGTGATGTTGCAGCTCAACAAGAGTCTCGGTCAAATATAAATCCTGAAGGACTTCTCTCCTAATAGTCCTCTCTGCTGGCTCATCTTCTGCCTGCTCTGGTCGACCCACTGGTTGAATGCGACCCACATTTGTGTACATCAAAAATTTAGTTTAGTCTTGGAAAACATAAAAAAATACAAAAACATGTAGAAACCATAAAAAATCAAAAAACATGGTCAAAACATTTTTACCCATTGCACCCAATTGAGCACCATCTGGTAAAATCAAGTTTGGATCTCCACGGAGATCTACGCCTGCGTATGGATACTCCTCTATGGCGATCACCTATCGTCTGAACTGAGCAAAGAATAAAGTAGATGATATGATGGTAAATTGACCAGCATATCTAGGTATCAATTAAACCCATCTCTACATCTGAGGATCTCTAGGACCAGATATGATCAATGTAACATGTTGCAGTTTCATCAATGGAAATCACTCTAAAATGAAGGAAATCAGGATCGAGCCATAACTGAAATCCTTCTTCCTACCACCCTTTGCTTTAGTCAATTCTTATTTCATATGAAAGAGTACTATTTCAGCCCAGTTGAGCATTGTTGGTTTGAGACACTCAAGAGAATACTACATGTATGATCAGTTTGTGACATGTAGTGTCGCGAAACTTGCAAGCTTTGAAATAGTAAAAATGATGGTTCTCAAAGGCCAATCACACACATCACGGATTTTTATTTTCCCATCTTTACATGGTTCAGTCCCTGGCTGACAATATTGGTGTATGTAATCCTTCACTGTCTCTCCTCCAAGAACGGATCATACAAGGGAAATAGGAGAACCACGCCTTGATAATCCAGTGAGAAATTAAATATCCTCAACCAATATTGGGAGCACTTTTTCACCAATGTGAAAATCCTGCAATACCGGATCCCATGAATGAACTAGGAACTCCAATAGTTCCATATGTTATCTCATCCCTGATAAAATGAAGTATATAAGCAACCCACAATTCCTGAGGGATCTTATATTACTTGGATCATTTAGGGAAATCAAGTGTTTTTCTTCATGTTCTCTTTCTCTCCATGTAATGGTAATTTTGATCCGATCAATACCTAAAATCCAATCATAAGATTCATTAGGATCCAATTAATGCAAAAAAATTGGGAAATTTTGAGCATACAACATGAAACAAATTTGAAGAATGCACCCAACGCATCCCAGGTCAGTGGATAGAGCGTTGCAAATGCACCTGGACTTCAATTCCAGTTCTTTGCAACACAGCTTTTGACATGAAAGGGTGTGTTTCCCTTAGAGCGTAATATATTTACCCTAAGGGGCTCAAAAGCCTAAACATTTACCATGAAATGCAACATAAATGATATTAAAATAAAGAGAAAGTTCATAGCTCCAACCTAGAACAAACGACGTGAGAAATTTTCCACTGAAACTGTCGCAATCAACCACTGAAGTTCGAGGGAAAAATTGGTTCAGAGCTCTTATTTTTCAAATGGTAACTATGAAATGGTAAAATGAAATGATAAAAACTACTTTTTATATTCATTTCGATTATTTTATTCATATTTAATGATGTGACTATAGTTTTCTTTCATTTTTACTACAAAAAAAGTATTTTTAATCCGTTTGATGGTTCTCTAAATAGGTTTCATAGTTGATACAGTGAGTTTAAAGTGTACAACTATTCAAGAATGATTTGAACACAAAGCATACTTTTATGATCTTTTTTTGAGCTTTGATAAAAATGAAAAATGAATTAAAGCACACTTTTATCTCTCCTTAGAGCTTTGATAAATGTGAGAAAGGAACCCCCTGGAGTCTTCTTTTAGCTCTTTTCAGACTCTAATATTGTGAAAATATTGTCGAGCACTTGTCTTTTCGAGCTCATAAAAGTAAATGAAATGACATTTGCTCAATATAAGTTTAACCCTTTTCCGGACTGAGATAGATTATTTACGAAAAAGGAACACCTTAGTCAAACATGGCTAAGAGGTTTTCTGAGGTATCATTTTACACTTTTTCAGACTTGAGCAACAAATTTACGAAAAAGGACTCATGGATTTTTCTTTTCGTCTCCTTTTCAAACACTCTAAACATGAAACAGGATCAGGTTTTCACTGTCCTTAGACTCGTTAGAACATAAAATAGCGACATACTTGTCGATCATGGCAAGATCAAGTTTCATTATCGCTAGACTTGTTAAATAATTAAATAGAGATGGATTCAAACAAAGGGTCGAATTATAGATCAAGAATATGTTGCCCTCTTCAAGCTTGTTAAAAATTAAAGAGGTACTCATCAGCAATGACTAGGGAAAATTTGGGAAAAAGAATGGAAAACTTTATGGTAGCAGGTTGTTCTTGAACATGAAACTTTCACTTCATCACCGTGGCTTTGGGTTGGGTAATATTCTTGACGCTCTATCATACCTATGGTCCATCATACCATCACTTTGGTTTTGGGTCAATGCTGCCAACTCATTTCTGTGTCGCTGATATGTTCAAGAGAAGCCATCCAGTAATTCCTCATCTTCTGCAATACTCATACCCTTCATTTTCATGATTTCCATCCCTGAACATTACTACATTAAGTCACATTTTGTCTCCAAAATCATTAATCATGTTTTGAGATAAAGTTACTTCATGTCGAAATCATCTCATCATCCAGGAAGTTAACTTAGAAACATATTTCCAATTCCTCAGAGCTTTCTACATCATCGACAGGTTTCTCGTTTCCAGAAATAGGTTAACATCATCCGACCTTCAACCGAGAGATTTGTTTTAGCATTCGGCATAAGATCATCTATTCATGCCTTGAAAATTGTACTGAAGTACCTTGAGAACCATTAAAATCAAATGTGGTTTCTCACGCATCTTTTAACATCTTACATCAATGGTTGGTAATTAGATGATGTCTTCCCATGTTCGACTTCAGATCATATATTCACATGTTTAGGCTTGTACTTGAATGATCGAGTGAATGAGATAAGAAAACCTCGTATTTAGTTTCATCCATCCGAGCTGTGATTTTAGGAATTGTACAACATCATCCGTACAAGGGCTTTACATACAGATCGTCATCCAAACATGGGCCTATATCTATAGGCATGTCTATATCTGTAGATGACTTTCTGAATTATGTACATGTTATGATAGTTTATGTGTTGATCATGGGTATGCCCCAATCAAAAATTCATGTCCAAGATGTAAGATATCATTAAGTAATGTATTGCAAATTGATGGAGGTCATCATCCGCTTCATATCCTACTCATCACATCGTAAAGCATCTCATCCAAATATTATCATTATTTTAACTGCATGCTTTAGGGGCAACTATTACAGGTCAATTTGGGCATCATCCCCAAAGACCTGGTCAAATTTTGAATCATCCCCCAAGACAATTATGAATAGGGTCTATCATCCCCTAATTCAGTTGCTATATTCCCTAAGAGAATTGATTCCATTGATGGCTTCAATTGTGAGATTTCCAATGTTTGAAGTATAGATTATATGACTCATTGACTCATCAACGCTCCTCTGAATGGGCCTAAGTGCATTGCAAAGAACTTATCTACATGCAATGGTGCACTGTAATGCACTTTCAGACACTTAAGGGCACGTTGGTCTCCTGGGAGCAAACTTAGCATTGTTCCGGGAATCTCCACATGTCTAGTGCCTTCTAGAAGAGCTCATAGGTGTCATACTTCCAATGCAAGTGTTCATCGATCACCACTGAACTTGGAGACATGTCTCACCTATTATTATAATGCCATTCAATTCCATTTATTGAGAAACTACCTTCAATTTCCCTATAAATTCAGCACTCATCTAAGTGCTGAGGAAGGGGAAATTTGTCTAATGTTATGTTGTTGTATTCTCAATTGATAATAGCTGGAAGTACTGTTATGCTATTGAGATGATGGTTGGTGTGATGAGGATAGAATGAAGTTGGAGCAGGTTGATGATGAATCGATATATTGTTTGCAATCTTCTCCTCCTACTTTCTTAATAAAGATATTTGTTGATTTTCTCATATGTATGCTTATATCTTGTGAATTTCATTCTCAATTGTGTATTTATTCTCAGATCTAATCGGTTCGATTTGGCCAAGATAAGTAGATATTTGTATATTTGTATGTTGTTTTTTTTTCTCTGTCTTTGATTGCGGGTATTGATCTAGCAGCTTTAGTTGGATTGAGAGCAATGGAAACAACGAAAGAAGGAGAAAGAGAGCGAAAGGATCGCAAGTAGGTTTATTTTCTTTCTGTTTATCTATTTGTCTTAGAGAAAATAATAGTTGTCTTTCTTCTGTTATTCTGATTGAATGAACACCACACTCAAGGAACCTAGTTTATCCATACATTAGAATTACATATAACACTGATGTATGTTCTTTCCTGTGATACATATCTTTTTCCTTCACACATTTGAGATAATATATGAGTACTGGGTAAGGCTAGGTTGAGGATCAACCTCCTTGATAGCCCCTACAAATTTATTACCATTACCGAGATTAGCTAATTCAACAGGTTGTTTAAATTGGTGCCTCTGTGTCATTAAATGATTTCCTCTTGTCATCCATTAAATTTACTAATGTCTGTTGTAGAAATTTTTATATACACATTTTCTCTTCTTAGATTATTAAGTATTCATGGAGGATACTTGATTATCTGTTTTATCTTTTATTCCCTTATCAAAACCTTTTAAGATATGTTTTATCGTCGTAGCTAAATTGTGGAAGTTTGATAAGGCCTCTACAAGGCAGGGATTTATTTGTTAACCAATGAATTGTGATTTATCAACAACCATCTATATAGTAAATCCTAGATCTGGTCATTGGGCTTCATAGCTTGTTGCCCATTAACAATGAACAACATTAAAAAACCTCGTAACACTTGAGGCAGCCCCCTCTAGCTCGAGGGCCAGCTTGAACCTGAAGATTGGTCAGTTTTGTTTCCCGATGTAGTTTCGCAGCCAATAATTTCCTTCTAGAAAAATATAAAACATTTGACATCATTTTCGAGGAGTGAAGTAACAAAGAAAAATGTCCTTGAGGAATTATCAAGACTAGATCTATTCCTTGCTAGAGGAGTAGAAATTTGATATTGGTTGCATTTACTTCACCTGGCGACTCCAGTTTGTTTATATGGTGATCCCATTAGGTTAGTGATTCCACTTGTTTGATATTTTAGCAGCATCCATTGATGTGATATCTCAAGGTTCATTGATGGTATCATTTGACAACATATTTTTCTTCCTCTTAGTGGTGATACAAAATTTCAAAAAAAAACAAAGGATACCGTCTTAAATTTTAGTTGTAATTATCACATGTGTACAAAGTTTGAGTTTTATATTGTCAATACTTTTGAAATTTTCAGCGACATACAAGGTGGTATGTCATTTAATATATTCTTCACTTGGTTACACTGGAAAAATTCCTACACCTACCAATGTAGAATTTCATCTCATTTAAGTAAACTTGTGTCAAATTAAATAATATTTCTTTCATCATTCAATGTGCAGTAGATCAACAATTGTTTCAATATGGTTTCTAGTTCCACTTTAAATTATATGAAGTATTCATTTTAAGTAGCTTTAGTTTTAGTTTTTGAGGTCTAGAAAGATAATTTGAACAGGGAAGTTTGAAATTAGAGTACAAATTGCATATTTTAGATTACAGGTTTCCAGAACTAACTCAATTCCCAGCAGATTCAAGACATAGGTCTATAGGTTCTCTACATATAAGAAGGGGAGGCAGTCCCTAGTTAGAGCCATCGTTATAATTATTTCTGACACCTTTAAAAGTTACAAAAATGTTCAAAATTTTCTTGGCTAGATTCTCAGGAATATGAAAATTTTCATAAATTTGTTAAAATATTTATTTTTATAATTCTCCTAGGCTTATTGGAAAATCAAAGTGTTATTTTTGAGCTGAGAACAAGTCTTGGAATCTTGTGATTTATATGAGGGGACTATAAAAAATATTTGGATTTATAGCCCAATATCCCATGTTAACAACTATATTTTATTCAAAGCCATTATCTAGAATGTAACCAAAGTAACAAGCCATATCAAAATCCAACATAAAATGCGAAAATAAAACAAGGAGTATGTTGTGCACTAGAAGTCGACAACAGTTATAGAGAATGGTGTATATAAACAAAATTATGTTCTTTGTCCCATTCAATGTGGGATATCTCCCCATGACTAAGCATAAAACCAAAGGTACCATGAAAAAATTTATAAACTAAATTTAAGGAAACCCATATGTCAATTGTCAAGATTACATTGCAGATTCAGAAATCAATGGTGGAAGTGCATTCGGTAAATTTCTTACGACTTTCAACGGTGGATTTTTGAAAATAAAGGTCAATGGCTCAGGTTAAGATGTGGAACCCCTAGGTTTCGACATTTAACGGAAGGGTGGGCACACAATTAGTTGATTGGGAAAACCACTCATTACACGTGGCAACTCACTGTAGATTACGACACCCCTTGCATCGAAACTAGATTCTCACTAGACCCCCTCCCTCCTGTAATCAAATTGTGGTTTCAGAGATAGATCAAGTGTTAATTCTTCCAAAAAATGTTGAATTTGTCCCAAGCCTCAGAGACAAATGCCACACATATTTTAATTATAGAAAATTATTTCCATAGTATGACATTCGCCACTAAATCCTAATATTAAATATCAAGCATTTGAAACTGGAGAAGAAAGGGTTGATTCAGGATCAAGTAATCTTAGGTTGAAACAAAAATTGTTAGATTCATCCATGCCCAAGGAAGATGTTGCTAATGAGAAATTTTCATTTGTGATTCTAGAGCATGACCATGGAATTCAAGATGTGGAGAATCTAAATTCCTTCGAGAATACCAGCCATGGTGGGTGATGAAAATTAAATTATTACTACACCAGGAAAATATTGTTGTGATAATTGTTGGTCACATGCCTCAAATTGCTGAGATAGTTTATACATAAACATATAAGGGCTTCAATCTTGAAATGGCCATAATTCAGTTCCTCGTGTCCCTTTTTCTCTTGAATTCCTTGGAATGTTGTAAATATGCCCATTTTCTATTCATTAGAGGAGAGAAATAATGTTTTTTCTTCAAATAATGCCTATGTCCTAAAGGGAAGGAACCATATTGATCTCGTAGTAGAATTTTTATTGCTTAGTAATGATCCTGGTTCTGATGTTTCTGTTTATGCGAAATATTTGAGGGATAAGAAAATTTCACTCGTTATTTTTCATCTTATATAGGGTTCCAACGGCCCACTAGCGAAGGAAATTATAGTGAAGTAAATTATTCATTATGCAAAATAAAAGAAATATTATTGGCTTGAAAGTTTGTTACAATGGTTATTGGGAAATAGTATCATATCTTTTCAATAGTTGATTTAAATATTCACTACATCCATGAGTACAGAATGAAGAATGCAGATGGAGGATCCTTCTTCAGATTTACCTTTTATTCCTCATGTAGTGTTCTTAGAATATAATAAGAAGAAGTATTGTGCAATGAAAGCTATGAAGAACATATTCAAAGCAAGCATAGGGGATAGTAAGGTAATTATTTTAGCAAGGTGGGCTAGTATTAAGAAGGGAAATCACTTCCAGGAAGGGAAGGGGATTTCTTTGGACAGTCTGCATATAATTCAACAACGAATATGAAAAATAATTGGATATCAATAACCCTAGATGGAAAGCTAGAAAATATGTCTAAGCTAAACTTAGCAATGTATTATATCTTAAAGGTCATAGTTGAGCGTTAATGAAGTGAAATAATATTCACTGAAGAGATTTATGGAAGACACCCTTATGAAGCCAAGAGAAACTGAAAAATTACATATTTAGGTTCTTATTGTGTCAATTGGTACTCCATTCTATATAATGAATATTTTTTGGGGACGAAAAGTAATGATTGTGGTCATATCCTCTAATATTAGGTATCTTTTTGGCCAATGGGGATATAATACACACGGGAAAATGAAAAATGGTGTTTTTCCTATGGAGATAAGTGCACATAAATCGACATCCCTATACTCATACAATGTTAACTAAAACCAAAAATAATTAAAGGATGAAGCATCCTTTTCTAAATCTTATTCATGGTTATCCACTGATGGAGCTGCAAATAAATTTTCAAGCATGGTCTCTGGTGAAAATATTGAAAAACACCATGTACAACTGAAAAAATCTATTATCATCATCTTAGAAATGGCTGATGAAATATGTGTGCCATTACCAACGTATCAGCCAAGAGCATTCCTTCATTGTTTGTTAACAATAAATAGAAGTCATGTAGTGGCACATGTGAGGCATCTCATGGAAAATATAAATCTCTTAGATGGTTCAAGGATTATTTATAAAAATTATGATGGTTTTGTTGAGTCTTTTCCTTTTATCAACGAAAAATAATTTTTCTAAGTTGTTACAATCAGTGGTTCATAGAGGAATCTATATTGGAGAACTACAATGAGGTTTTGAAACTAACAAAACAATTTCTATCATCAATGAATTTACTAATTCTAGTTTATATCATGAAAGTGAAGTTGGTTGGTTGACAAGGAGTGAAAATACTCATGCCAAGGGTTGTAATGATACTCTTGGTAAATATGAAGCTCAGGGCTTCATTACATCCCTTGAGAATGTCCCTATATTACTTGGCATTACAGATAGTGAGAGGATTCAAATTTTGGAATTTTTAGATTTTTTTTGCAGAAATGAAAATTCCTTATGAAAGTTTTCAATATGATAATCTTGATGATCCAACTCGAAGGTTTTCGATGTGCATTTTTTGGAAATTTCATTTTAGAAAAACAATGGGAAGAGTCAACACATTACATAAGCGAATAAATAGAAAATAAACTCAATTCATTTCGGCCTAATTAATTGGAAAATAAAAGGCCACCTACAATGTTCTTTCTGAGACAAAAATATATATTCTAGGAAAATCATGGACAAAAAAAATTTGAAAAGTGCCAAAAACCACTCATCAAATGGTCAAGTTTTAAAATTGTTGGATTCTATCCATTGAAGTATTAAGGAAAGGACATTGAACATTGAATATTGTGAGGTGATTGCATTGGAAGACCATATTTATTGAAGTTAAGAGACCATAATTATTTTTGTGAAAGACTTGAGGGACAAAATTATATGATGGTTCAATAAGGATGTTCATTAAGAATATTATAATGCAGAGTATTTTACGAGGATCAGTTACTACTGATATGGATATATTGGATACCATGAGACTTATTCACCATATTTCAATAGATATTCATTCATTAAAAAAAAAGAGAAAGTTACATAGTAAATATTTATTTTACAAAATTTATCCAAAGTTAACATATAATGAAAATGTTGGCAATATGATGCAGAGTGTTGTCCTTGATGGCAACCCACTGAATGAAGATGAAGACATGCGACTATTGACATGTGTTGTCCTTGATGGCAAACCACCTGATGAAGTTATTCTTGACCTGTTGGACTTAGTAAATGATGTAAATATGATATGAAATGGTGTTTGCTAGCCATATGATGCTGAGTGTTATTCTTGAATGGAAATCCACTTGATAAAGATGATGGAAACTTACTTGATGAAGTTGTGCTTGATAGAATATGTTCTTAATGAAGTAAATCTGATGTATCTACAGTGTGTACAGAAGGCAATGAAGAAAGGAATTCAGCATGTGCTAAATCTTGATGAAAAGAGTATGTCTCTAGGCATACGCGGATTTGCCTAGGGGAAGTCGCGTATGCACGCGGGAATCAACGTGCCAAGTCGCGTATGGGAAAAAGCGCTCTTAAAGTGCAAAACCAGGGGTAACCACCATGGTATTGACCCATTGTATTGGGTAATGATTCATCTAAATGACCCCGTCCAGGAATACCATCGAAAGTAATGTGGTTTTGGCTCATGGTATTGAAAAAGGGTAAAACTATATAAAGAGAAGAAATTCATTGTGCAAATCATGAGTGTGGGTGCAAGATGTCTGAGCTTGAATGAATACTTCTCTCTGAAGTATATCTGAATGGAAAGGGTTACAGTTGAATGATAGATATGAATGCATGATGCACCAATGAAGAAATGATGAAGAAGGGAATCTAGATCTGGAATGTATTTGTATTTGCTAGATCTGTTTATGGAATGATTAGATCCGAGATGAGGCGAACATCTGTCTGAAGTAAAAGGGCACTCGAACCTAATCGATCCGAAGAAGTTATGTCGCCTTCATACTGCTGAAGATCTATACGCTAGTTCGTCATGGAGGAAGCGCACTCCTTAACCTGCTCACCGAAGAGAAAAGCACGTATGCTGTTAACAACAAGCTTTGTAATTTGCAAGGTACATACGCCGGTTTATGAAATCCAGCGGCCAGAGCATACGGCCGACTTCGTTGAAATAAAAGCGCGTATAAACTAGGTTTGTCGAAGCAAGGCGGGAAATATCCGATCCCCGTTCGGCTATGTTTCGCTTATCCCATCCGTTTTGGATACATATGTTGGTGATGGTGTGGCCAGATGTGTGTGGAGTGGGTCCAGTCTGAAAATATGATGAAACGTGGCCTGCAAGTGGTGTCCTAAAGGAAGTTTTGGATCCAGTGTGAAAATTGATGAAACGTGGTCCATAGAGGTGCTGAGGGTTGTAGCCTTCAGTCAGGGGGTGGTACCTCCCTTGTAGGTGAGGCTGGTAAACGAGATCAGGGGGTCGTAGCTCCCTTCCAGGAGAGGCTGGTAAACGAGTCAGGGGGTTGGAGCTCCCTTCCAGGAGAGGCTGGTAAACGAGCGCAGGTGGGTGCCTGCGTGCTGGTCAAGTCTGCGCCAGCACATATGTTGTAAGATGTTTTCTCTATAATAAAATATTGAAGGCTGAGCAACTGCAGCGGTGGTTTTCTCCCGACTTGGGTTTCCACCCAAAAATCCTGGTGTTCATGTGTGATGCTTTGTGTGATGGTTTATTCTGTTCTTACTGCACATGTTTACTGTTTATAGAACATCTAATGAATGAATGATGGAATGATATAAGTGAAGAACTAATGGCATAATTAGATCTCTATGTATACGCGAATTTTATGAAGGATATCCGCGTGTATATGCTAGTTGGCTTCAGCAAAGTAGCGTATGGATTTTAGAGCATGAAAAAGTAAAAAGTTTTAGTTTGCCCTAAATACTGATTCACCCCCCCCTCTCAGTATTTTTCCCAACAGAAAATATCAACACCAGAAAGAAAATCAGTTTCATATCTAGAAGAAAAAATATCAGTAATTAAAAACACACCTAGCAATAGAAGGTTAGCAAAATGAGGATCAAGTTGCATATTTCCAGCAAACAGTTTGAGCAACTCAACATTTGAAGGAGGGGAATCAACAATTAGTGACCAATTCTTAGATTTCAAGGAAAAATACTTTCTATCATTTCCAAATATCCTGCAAAAATTAGTTAGTTTATGTAGGTTTTAACCCTATACATAATTTACCTGCAAATGAATTCTTAACATAGAAAATATAAAATGGAGAAAAAATAAATCATAAAACAAATATACATAGAAATTTTCCTCTGGATCCCAAAATCGGGACTACTATATTGATTTTTCATTATATTAATTTCAATGTTACAATACATATATATTCATGTTGAAGCATTGATAAACCCTAATGCATTAACCCTCAATTAGAACATAACCGTAATTCCCTTGACAACATCTACAAAATACCATGGATAGAAAACTATCATGCCCAAATCCATTTTCAAGACCCATGCAAAAAAACATAGGTAGGTTTGCCGACCTAATATAGGGTCCAATTTGTTTTTTCTTGGGGTGTTTCCTTAGACCCCATGCAGGGGGGATACCACCCCCGTGCAAATCACCCAACATGGGGGGTGGATGCGACCCCACGGTGACCCGTGTGCTACGCTTGACATAATGAATACACACCCAACATTTTCCCACTTGTTGTTTTATTTTCCACGCAAGGTGTCACAACAGAGCTTATTCATTGGTCCAGTCTTGCAATGCCTATTGTTTCTCTACACCAAGATAACTTCTGAGTTCTTATAGAATTTTTCAATGCATCTGCAACATTATTCAATGTGTCCACATTTACCAATAAAATATTTTTTTCATCAACCATATCCCTCTCAAAGTGATATTGAACATCAATTTTCTTTGTCTTTAAATGATAAGTAGGGTTCTTCGCCAATAAAATTGCACCTTGGATGTCACAGTCTATCCTTATAGCTCATTCTACCAACCCCATACTTGAAAAAAATCTCTGCAACCAAATTTCTTCCTTGCTTGTATGAGTGGCTACAATGTATTCAGCCTATGTAGTTGAAAGTGTTGGGTGTGGAGCCTGATTATATTGTTTATTTTGTATCACAGCGTTGGACCCATGTACCTTAATGGGGCGGGAACGCCACCCACAATTAAACATTGCTTGGGGGATCCAGGGGGGGCGGTTTTGACTTTATGCAGCCCCCCCTGGCGGGGGTTTTTAGGGGCAGCGCCCCCAAATCTAAAAGAAGATGTAAGATTTCTTTGTAAAAGTATAGTAATTTCTAGTCAATCTAGGCCATTCATTAGGCGGATGATATGACGGTAGAATTTATGTTTAGTTTAGGGTTTTTTCCCTAGAAGGCAACCCGTCGCTGGTATGAGGTTATTGTGTTTCGATTGTGTATTGTATATGTATTCTCAGAGCAAGAAATAGATAGGGAGACTGTGAGAGAGAAAAAAGGATATTACAGCGGATCTACTGTAAGTTGTGTCTCTTCATTTTGCTCGATAATAGAAAGGAAGGACTTGTTGTTCGAGGTGGACGTAGCCCAGACTAGGTGAACCACGTATATCTGTGTCTCTCTGGTTTTATGTGTTTTGTGTGCTTGTGTTTTCCGCATATTTTATGTGTTGCACTGCTCTGTAATATATAATTTCTAACAGAAAGAGCTACTACAAACTATATTTTTCTCATCCAACTGGATGCTCCTCCAAATAGGTTAAACACATACCCACTTGTAGCCCTTCTCTGATCTAGATCTGCATCCTAGTGTGCATCAAAAAAGCCATGCATGTCCAAAAATATGTCCAATCCTGGTCTTCCTTCGTAGTAGAGATCATAATCACTAGTGCCATGCAAATACCTTAAAATATGCTCCAGTGTTGTCCAATGATCCTTCCCTAATTTTGACATAAACTTGCTCAATACGGACATTATATGTGCAATTTTTGGTATAGTAGAAACTATTGCATGCATTCGACTACCGACTACACTTTCATATGGAACACGGGACATGTCTTGTTTGTCTTCTTATTTCTTGGGACACTATTCAAGAGATAAATTTACACCTATGGTAATAGGAAACTTCACCAGTTTACTATCCTGCATATTAAACCTCTGCAATATTGTCTTGACATACATCCTCTGGTTTAACCAGAGCTTATTCGTTTCCTGATATCATTTAATTTCTATGCCCAAAATATAGTTTGCGGCACTAATATCCTTCATGTATAATTTGGAGGACAATTGGGTTTTCAAATCCTGGATAATTTCTTTGTCATTTCCAATCAGCAACGTATCATCCACATATAAGAACAAATAAATAACGCAGTCACCAATTAATTTAAAATAAACAAGGTGATCTTCTTTTCTTCTGGTGAAGCCAAGTCCCCATATATATGTATGAAATTTTTGATACCACATCCTTGGTGACTGCTTTAACCCTTACAAATACTTTTTTAACCTGCATACAAGTTATTTCTTACCAGTCACCATAAAGCCTTCAGGTTGCTTCATGTAGATATCTTCTTCCATATCCCCATTAATAATTTTTGTCTTCACATCCATATGTTTTATCTCAAAATAAAAATCAAGAACAACGGATAAAAGTAATCTAATACAAGCTACCTTGGAAACAGGAGAAAAAATATCACCAAAATCAATTCTCGACACCTTGGAATAACCTTTTTTTACCAACCAAACTTTGTATTTCTCCATCATATTCTTCCTAAACACCCATTTGTTGCGAATGGGTTTCCTTCTAACCAAAACTCAACCAGATCCCAAGCTTAAATTTAGCCCAAAGATGACATTTCATCAACCATGGCCTCCTTCCAGAGTTTTCCATCCTCTGAATCTACTACCTCCTTGACAGTTTTAGGATCATCATCAGTAATAGACAGAAATTGTTTTACACAAAGTAGATGGACTATACCTTTTTGTTTGCCTGCTTTCTCTAGCTGATCTTTTCAAAGCTAGAGTTTGTGGCTCTTCATCTTTTGAACCTTGTTCTATTGTAGAGTCTGATTCTTCCTCCTTTAGCTCAAACTCTATCTTCTCAGGTTCCTTTGGTAGAAATTCATGTATAATAACATCTTTCACCTCTCTAAATACCACAACTCGGTTGTACGCAACCTTATTTATTTGTAGTTACAAATATTATAACCTTAAACCATCCTTACACCCAATAAATATGCACCTTTCATATTTACTATCCAACTTGGTTCTTTTCTCCTTTGGAACATGTACATATGAATCACAAAAAAATACCCTCATATGTGAAAGAGAAGGTTTCTTACTAGTACATACCTCATGTGGAGTCTTATCCTCCAATGTGGATCAAGGTGATCTGTTAACTAGGTAACATGCAGTCTCCACCGCCTCTGCCTATAATTCCCTTCCTAACCCGACACCACTGAGCATGCTTCTTGCCTTTTCCATCAACATCCTTTTCATTCTTTTTTAAAATCCATTTTGTTTAGGTGTGTATGGAGTAGCCTTCAGTCATGCTATACCAAACTTCTTACATAACTCTTCAAATTCCTTCTTACAGAACTCTCCACCATTATTTGTCCTCAACACCTTTACCCTCTTCTTTGTCTAGTTTTCCACTAGAGCCTTAAATTATTTAAACCTGTCAAAGACATCAAATTTATTCCTGAGGAAATATGTCCATATATTCCTTGAGAAATCATCTATAAATGATACATAGTACACAAAATTACCCCATTATGGAACTGACATAGGTCCTAACACATCACTTTGCACAAGCTCTAATATCATTTTTTCCCTCTTAGCACCAAAGGGGAAAATCACCTCGTTCTGCTTCCCATATACATAATGTTCACAGAAATTGAAATACAAAGAGAAATTAGACATACCTTCTACCATACCATTACCATGAAGTGTTCGAAAGCCCTTCTCTCCAATATGTCCAAGCCTTTCATGCAATAACATGGTCTTTTCTCCAAGGACCACTAAGTTTTCTGCTCCACTTTTAGGAACCACAAAACTGTTGCACCCATCAAGAACAATGCTACCCAAAAGATTGTACATAGTTCCAATATGAACTCCTTGCATCAATACCAATGCTCCCTAAACCATATTGCAGGTAACCTTCTCGAACATTATTTTTACACCTTCATCATCCATCTTTCTTACAGAAATCAGAGTTCTGGCCAATGGAGGAATATGCATAACACCACGAAGTTTTCTAATCCTTCCACCTTGCAATTTCATCTTGAATTTTCCACGTGCAATGATTCTTGCATTCCTATCATCCCCTGAGAAGACATCGCCACCATCATATTTCTCATACTCGCAGAACAACTCCCTATGGGGAGTGAAGTGAAAGGATGCACCTGAGTCATTCAACCATGTCTCACGATCTACATGTCTACTTGAAGAAGAAGCCAAGCGCACATCCCCACCTTCATCTGAGGTGGTTTTTTCCTCTGCACAATGAGCACCATCAAATCAATTTCCATTATCGGTAGCTTTAGATCTCTAATACTTTTTGAAGTTCCATTCATTTCCGCATTTTTAGCACACCTTTAGAGGTTTTCTGGGATATTTAGATCTCCCACTAAAGGACTCATTTTTGTTTGTGTTTTGGTACCATCCTCATACATACAAGGCATCTCCATTCTGTCTCTCCATATTTTTCCATCTCATTTCTTCCGACAGCAAGGATGAGACTAATTCATCAAACTTCAAGGTAGTTGTGTTGCTACCTATTGCAACAACTAGACTATCCCACGAATCTAGTAGAGAACACAAAAAATTGATGCACTTATCTTCATCTGAAATTTTAATATAAACATATAAAAACTGGTTTGCCACAGTATTAAACGTGTTCATATGCTCTGTCACCGAGTCTCCATCCTTCATCCTCAGGTTATACAACTTTTTCCGTAGGAACAATTTTCACCACACTTAGATTCATACAAAGTCCCTAACTTGTCCCACAAATCCTTCATCATACCTTCCCCTAATACATTCAACAATACCATATTTGAGATAGACAATCATTTTGTGATCTTTTCTTTCTAATCCAACTTCACCCATTCTTTATGTGATATTGTCGTTGGTATAGTACCCGGATCTACCACGATCCCCTAATCTTTATCCACCAGTAAATCCACCATCTTGAGCTTCCACAACTCAAAAATCGGACCATTAAATTTCTTGATCTTTATCTTTTAACTCCTCACCATCTTATTTCACCACAAGAATTGATCTCGTAGATCTACCACTGAACAGGGTCTACCACAAGCCCAAGAAGAACCCCTCAGCAGCAAAGGCATCCTCTTGAAGTTTAAACAACTCTAATACTAAATGTAGGTCTTAAACCAGTATATAAATTACTTACAAACTAATTCTTAACAAAAAAAATATACAATGGTGAGAACATAAAAAGTAAAAAAATCTATACATAGATATTTTCCCCTGGATCCCAAAACCGAGACTACCAGATTTATTTTTCCTTATATTCCTTTCAATGTTACAATATACATGCTGAAGCATTCATACACCCCAATCCATTAGCCTTGGATTAGAACATGACCGTAGTTCCCTTGACTTGATCTACAAAATACCATGGACAAAAAACTATCATGCCCAAAGCCATGTGCAAAACCCATTCACAAAACCATAGGTAGGTATGCCCACCTAATATAGGGTCCAAAAAAAAATTTCCTGGGGCATTGCGCCCAACGAATATTCATGAAAAAATATAACACACATTCAACAATTTATTTATTTTTAATTTATCAATTACAATTTAATTCCTCAAAGCCTGTAACTTCTTGAGGAAGATATTGTCTTATATATTTGATGAATTGTAATGTAAGAGGGTTGGATTTACATGCCAAAACCCTAACTTTTTTTGTTAAATATCTTGTTGTATAATTTTTAATCAATGTCTTATGGATTCAATTTATGACAAAATATATTTATGATGTATGCTTTTTCATGTGATACATATATTTTTTTTTCATACATTTGAGGTAATATAGGAGTATTGGGTAAGGCTAAGTTGAGGATCAACCTCCCTAATAACCTCTACAAATTTATTATCATTGTTGGCATTAGTTAATTGAACATGTTGGTTACATTAATATCTCTCCATGATTAAAATATTACCTCTTCTCATCTCTTAAATGTAATAATGTCGGTTATAGAAATGTTTTTGTACACATCTCCTCTTGTTAAATGATAACTTATTCAGGGAGTATACTTGATTACATATTTTATCTACTATTCCCTTAGAAAAACCTTTCAAGATATGTTTTCCTCCCCTATTTGAATGGTATTACATTGATAAGACCTCACCGAGAGAGGTCTTTATTTGTTAACCAGGGATTTGTGGCTCATAAACAACCCCCTATATAAAAAATCCTAGATGTGGTTGTTGTGATTCATAGGTTGTTGTCCAGTGAGAGTGAACAACATTAAAAAAGCCTCATAACAGTTGAGGTACCCCCCTCTGGTTGAGCAGCATATTGAACCTAAATACTGGTCTAGTTGGTTTCTCGACGTATTTTTGTAGCCAAGAACTGCCTTCGAGAAATAGATACAACAGTTTCCAATGCTTTATGAGGTGAGTTTTCTATTTCTATTTATATTTTAGAGAAGAAGTTACCATGTACTTATGCTCAATATAAATCTTGTAATCAAAAGAAAAATGTTCATAGTTTAGAAGTTTAATCATCATGCATTGCAATATGACATTTGTTAAACATCTTAATCATGAAAATTCTATCACATACAAGATATTTACAAATAATATTGAAAATCATGCATTGCAATATGACATTTGTTAAACATCTTAATCATGAAAATTCTATCACATACAAGATATTTACAAATAATATTGAAAATCCATTTTAATTGATTTGATTTAATTTTATGTGATTATTGTTTATGGTGGACATTAATCCCTTATAATATTGTCTTTGATATTCTTATTATGCTATGCAATGTCAAAATAAACACATGGTTAAGTGACAAGGTCTATTATGATATATTATGATGTTATTAAAGTTTTGTCAAGCGTGATAAGAAGAACCACAGGTTCATATGGACTTTCAATTGAGTCGAGGTATGTGGACCCATAATGAGTTTACGTTATGCATAATTGATATGCATATGACATTTAGTATTACTTATTCATTCTCAATTCGCATTGTTATTTGATATGTTTCCTTTAGATGCGTGCTTAGAAGCAAAACCATTTTTCAAATAATATTACACATGGGAAAAAGGTTGTAGGATGAAATATGACATAATGAATACAATAATGAAGAGAAGGTATAGGACATTTATTCTTTGCCTACTAGCCTCCCCTCTATGTGATGGACTGAAAATATATGTTTCAATCTATTTTTCTTAGACATTACAACGTGTTGCTATAAGTTTAGGTCATGGATTTGGTCACTTATAACTTCCTTCTAAAGTGTGTGAATAAGTTGTCAATCTTCATTCCTGAACAACAATTAGTATCTCACTAACCATGAATGAGTTGGGTTAGTGATGTCACCATCATGACACTATCCATTGTCATTAACATGCAATATTTGAAGGCTATTTTGGAACATAACATCCTTGGTACATACTGGCAGGTAATACTTGGAGGGATTGTTGGGTCATAAAACCCTTGGTATCATGCACTTCAAGAGTTGAGGAGATTACATCTAGCTCTTGGTGCAAGGAACTTGAAGAGTTGTGAAGGTTATGCTTAGTTATTAGCATATGGTACTTCAATAGTTATGGAGGTTATGTCTAGTTCCTAGTATATAGTATATGAATATTTTGATATAACTTGGTATCACACTCATTTGTTTCCCAAGGAAAAATCACAACTTTATTCAGAATGAAGAAAACATATTGTAGATGCTAAATAGGATATGAAAAATAACCAAATTGTAGCTACTCAAGATCCATAGAAACTCATGAAAGAGCTATTAACTACTCTTTTCTACCTTCATATTTTTCCACTTTTGGCCAACCACCCGTGTTCGGAGTGGATGATACAATATTCATTTGATTCTCTTTTATAATTACTAGGAGTTCTTTATCATAATATGAACTTGCTGACACATGGGTTTGTTTGGTACCACTTACCTCTTTTTCAAGGGTAATCTTCGCACTATGTTGCTGTGGAAATGAAGTTATTGGAAATAAAGCAGAGTTACGCTCGATCTCATCCTTCTGTGGCATGTCTTTGACATTCTGTTCATTGATGTTTGTGGTGTCTGTGTCTTCTACTTCCTCTTCTCGAGATTTTAAAAATTTCCAACCTTTTGGCTTTTAAGGTTCTTTGTTTTTTCTTTTGGAGTATTTTTTAGCTTGTGGACATGTGCTTTGAAGATGTCCTGTTTGATTACATGTATGACAATGGAATGTTGTATTTTCATAATCAAGAGGTTGTGTCCATTAAAGGTTAGTTTAGATCAATATGATGCAATCATGTAAACCTTAGTTGAGGTCAAATTCAACACAAATTTTGGAAAATGTAAAAATTCCTTTGGTGGCTCAATCTGTATTGATCAATCTTTAGAAATTTCCCCATAGAATTCCCAATTCCTTCTAATACTTTGTTGTGCCAAAAATGCAATGGTAGATTATGTATCTTGACCCATATGGGAATTTTGGATACCTCCATGGTGGAAGCATCAAATATGGGAAACCAAGGTATCATGAAGAGCCCAACATTGCCCCAAAACCATAGTCTTTAGTTTAGTACATAATCATTTTCTTTTATTGTATCAAACTTGAAAATAAAAAACCCCTTAGAGTAGAGATGAATATCACAGTTTGGTGACCAAGTAGAGAAAATCCATTAATGAAAAGCCTCAAATTTGAAACTGTTAAATCTACATATAACTACTTTGGTGTCAAAATATTCATAAAGATCATTTACCTTGTCCAGAGTAACTGTCAAAGCTAAAACGTGAAACTTTTGCTTCACGATGTAGGGCCCATGTAGTGTTGAGATATGTTCTAGTTTGTTTTGAGTCTCCACCTTCCCTTTGACAACATCCTTGAATGATATAGGGCCTTTTGATCTGGAACCGAAGCACCCTCCAAGAAGTCTTCTGTTGAGAGTGATGGATGTGTCAGCATCTTTGCCATATTTTTGCAGCGTGAAGCCCTATTGTAGCAACTTACCGGCATAAATCAGATTTTGTAGTCATGCTGGTATGCCCAATTGTTTTTGAATCTCATGGTTGAGGGGCCTGTATCTGCGTCCCGATCAAAATCCTCATACAAATAGATTTCCCGCTCAGAGTTCTTATACAAATTTGATTCAGGACTCCTTCACGAGGTTCTGGAAAATTTGCTTCACAATCTCTCTTTCTGATAAACACCACTAATCTATCACTTGAGGTCTTTACACAGGCTTGATAGATGTCCTCTGCTTCCGGATCTACATGGGCAATGTCGCTAGCAAATATGGGCTTATACCAAGTGGATTTGTAATAATTGAAACTTCCGAGGTCACTCAACTCTAGATCCGATAAAATAGTAAGTGAAGGAGTTGATCTAACCAGCATTGATCCATAGTTATTAAAATCGCCGCATATGAGCCAGTTCCTGCAACAAATTGCATTATTAAACATGGATCTGTGCTTGCAAGGGCGCGATCTAACCCGCCAAAAATATAAGCACCGAGATCCGGTGCAGCATGAGCTTCAGGAAGTGGCCCAATACTATATGGCCCTTCTACTCTCTGTTACGATGGCTGTCTTGTGGGTATTTTTTTAGATTGCAAGAGCTTTGAAATGAAGATGATTGTGCCATGTAACAGATCAGCGAATAAAGCCATATCCATTGCTTCTCCTTATCCATTTTTTTTTTCCCACGAAGAGGACATGGTCACTCCGAGTATCATCCACAATGATCTGTGCTCCCCTCTAGTTTTGTTTCAACCTCCCCAGTCACAATACCACTGTTACTGAGATCTACCTCTGAGGATCATTGGGCGAGAAATCAATAGATGATTGTTGCGTATCTGCGGAAGTAGATCTGGCCCAATCCAAATTTTCAAACCAAAAGAATAAAATCTCGTCTCTTTTAGAGATGATCGAGGGTACCTGATTAATTTCCAGATATGAATGGAGTGGAAACCGACTGAGATCTGTTCCATCCACCGCAGATTGATGGATCAAGGACTGCTTACCATGACTATGCTCTAGAATAGCGACATCAGATTCAAGGGTTGATACGGCAAATGCTTCGGCTGCGGCAAGGAAAGAAACCCTAGCAGACTCAATCCCTCTTCGTTCAGTCGTCCTCATTCATCACCATTGTTATTGACTTTAATTTATTTTATGTGTTCTTTAGAAAATTTTATACTTTGGAACAAGCTTTATACCTAATCTTGGGAAATTGAATGGATTGCATAAATGGTTTGATTGATCTTTATATATTTGTGAACATTTATATAAAAAGGAAAATATAATTGACATCATAATTTGAAATAAAAATGAATGTAAAATGGGGTAAATCAAATGGAATGAAAATAAATTTTGTTTAAATAGAAAATATAAGTTTTATGTGTATTCAGTTAGTGAGGAAAAATAAAAGGTACCTAGTGAACATCTATGAGTAAAAGTAGGAGAAGAGATTAGGATGTAATGAATAATATCTATTTGAAATAAATAACTACTTGTGCATGCAGTGACACATAGAAGGGGTCAACAAGATGCATTTAATAATTAAAATAATTAGTGTTTTTGTAGAACATGGATAAATGCCATGAATAATAAAAGAATGTTAGGAATGAAAGCTTACCGTTTTACATCCTAATGGTTAATGGTTATCACAACACTTTATCTATGTACATTACAATTTCGATTAAGTATAGAAAATGTCCAACTATCATATAGTTGGAACATTAACAGCCTAGAACAACCACATGTTCTAAGTGCTATGTTTCTTACTCTTCTCAACCAACTCGTGCTATGTTTTTTACTCTTCTCAACCAACTCATTTTAGTTTACGTATCAATGAGGAAGAAAATGACTCATTTGGGATTTGGTAGGGAAGTTAGCTTGTAAGGAAATTATATTTGGAAAAGGATAACGAGATTTAGTATTTGTATGAAGAAAATGACTCATTTGGGATTTGGTAGGGAAGTTAGCTTGTAAGGAAATTATATTTGGAAAAGGATAACTAGATCTAGTATTTGAATTAAGATTGTGATTGGGTAATAATAAAGAGAGGAATTTCTATTACCATTAGAAAAAGGTATGTAATTCTAGAAAATTCAATTTCTAAATAGGTGCCATATAGCCTAAATTTTTTGTTTTTTTTCTTTAGATATATTATTAATTAAATCTAGGATTGAGTAATTATATCACTAGATTATAGTTAGAAAATCACTTTTTAGTTGTTATAAAATATCAATAAACACCTTGTAATTCTCGCTCCCACCCCGTTGGATTTCCTTGGTTGTGGATGGTCTTACTTATTTGTTTTTAACCCAACCTATAAGGTTTGTTATGAAGATGGTGTTACTAAAAACATCAATTTTCAAACTCTGTTGAAATTAATTTCGACATCGTTTTTACAAATAGATCATCGAGATCTTTCCCATCATATAAAATTTACCTGAATATAAGTTCTATATCAAAAGTTCTTCCCATTAGAAGTTTTCGTCTATTAACAGAGACCATCTCATCACATCACCTGGGTGGCACTTAGGTGGACTTCATGAAGGTGTCATGAACCTAACATGTCATCCCTATGGGTCCCACAACACTCAGTCCACATTATGATGGCATGGATACTCTTCTCTGTTCTCACTAGTGTCATGTAATAAGTAATAAGAAATGAACGATGGAATTTCTCTTGGTGGGCATAGTTTGAACATAAAAAACTTCATTGGATGAGTTTCCTATATTATCTCTATTCTAACATTAGTTGAAAAGCCACAACGTGAGGTTCAAGTCCTGTGTTTTCCCTTCATTATGCTCTATGCCCGAGTGGAGTCCACGAGTCCATGTCATGTCAGGGCTTCAACATCAGCGTTCCTCACCTCGCTTCCATTCTAGCACTAAGTGAAAATGCTAAGGGTTCCTCACCTCGGTTCCATTCCAACACTAAGTGAAAATGCTAAGGTTAGAGGTCTGAGAGTAGGGTCTATTTCCATTCCAAATCATCCCAAGCCACATCATCTCAATCCATGTCATCTCAGGCCACGTCATTTAGGGGATTTCATATTTGGGTTTCCCCTCCCTCATGTACATAATTTTTATGGATGATGGTCGATGGTTGATATCGGCCAATCAGAATAGGGCCTATCCACCTTGAGGATCTTGTGATTTTATTTAAGGTCAAATGGCTCGATGGAGCCTATGGGTAATGGTTTTGATGGGGAGAGGTTCCACTTGTTCTCCTTAGTGTCAAATTCTCCCATTAGTAAGGGTTACAAAAGGGATCAAGGTTAAAAGTGATTAATCGGTAGTGGATCGATCGCATGGTTACATAATTGAAACCCTGGTGAAATCAACTTGATCTCGTCGATGCGACCCATTCAATAGAAAATTTAAAGCACATAGAGTGTGGCAAGGAGAACTACCCTAAAGAGAAGGTTCCTCTAATAGAACCAGAACCAAAGTATCCAACTCATTATTGATGCTTTTGGTAGCATAACCTAAAGTATTAAATGATGGAAACATGCTAAGTGATGACATTTTTTTGATCTAAACATGTGTTCCATATCAAGCACTAAATCTCTAACATGGGATAATTATCTCAATTTTAAACTAAGCATTCACTTCCACTTAGAAGCTCTGTAATATAGCTTTGTAGCCATATTATAGGCTGGTTAAAAAAAACAGGTTATTCATCAACACAAGGGATAATAAGGGACACATGAGGTGACCCAACTTGTTAACAATAATTACAGTTACAAAGCCATGGGTTCTCAGCATTAGTAGCATATAAGATGCAAGAACACATTTCACATAATTTAAAATGTTTTCATAACATAGCCTGAATCAACACTATCAGCACATTTATCCAAGAATTAGAATTTATCATAGTATAAAGAGTATGAGCATAATTAAAGGCATGTACTATTGATGTATTCAACAACATGTATTCATATTAATGAGCTCATACTAGGCATGTGCATTCATATATCATAACAATTTATAGCTCAACAACAAGTTGTAATACACTTATCTTCTTATGTTAATATGGTTCATAACTAAAGGAAAGACTTCGAGTCTCCATCCAACCATAGGGCAACTACACTGCAAATTTCTAACAACTCATCACCCCTGAGCCATATCCAAAATCAGAATGGATGCTTACTCTGCAAAATTCACACCAAAGGCTTCGTCACATACCCAGCTAATGAAGTCCATTATCTTGGTGATTTAACAAATAAACTCTAGTAGTAAGCACCACATTGACTCACTTACTTATCTGATTTCAATGATATGGCTTCACCCAAATTGTATATGGGCTATTACTAAATTCCAAGAGATTGAATCCACTATGTATATGGTTTCACAGATTCCTTTTCATAGAAAGTATCACACAGGTTTATAGTCCACTATATAGGCCATTTAAAAAAAATTTCAACAAGTGCCACAATGGATCAGGTTTCCCTATCTAAGTGGCGAAAAACCATATAGAAACAATAGGAACCGCAATGATTTGGTCATCCACTAAGCTTCCCATTGACCACAGGCTTAGACATATAGTCTAGTGGCATAAAAAAACACATCAGTAATAGGAATCACATCTAAAATCATAGAGCACTAGGCTTAGTCACAAATCCAACATTGTTTATTATTCCTTTCACTCTTGTCATTCTTGCATTCATCTAAATGCATCATCCATTTCTCTTATAATAGTTTTATTTTTCCAATCTCCTTCTTTTTCTCGAGGAAGCCATCCTTGGCATTAATCCATGATAGAAATGGGATGGGCACAGTCCTATATTCATAGTTCCCAATCCAATCTCTTCAATTTTATGTCAACATGGTTGGTGAATGTGTAAACAAGGGTTACAGGACTTTAATGTAGGTTGACTCAATGGTTTTCATGACATGAACTAATTTTCATTTAGCTACATCTCATGAAAAAAAATTAGGCATTGGATTTCTCAGTTTATAGTTGAATCTACTTATTAAATCAAGGCTAGATTCATGGCCTTCAATGCACAAGAAAACAAGCCTCACTCAAATAATGGATCCATATGGCAGTCCTCACTTCAGTCGATAGTCACTTAATTTTTAAATAATTAATTTTAAAATATTATTCATTGTATAATCCAGTAATGGTTATCCATGCTAGTAATACAATCATAATATCCTATTAAATAAATATGGGAAAAGTGAGGGATGTTACAAACCCCACCCCTTTAAAGGAAAACAATTCTGGGTGTTCTAAGAAAAAGGAAAAGAAAAAATTGAGCTTGATAATTACAATTATTACATCAATGACATCTTCCATGTCCTGAGTTTTCATTTTAAGCGATGCCATCCCTTATCCATGGTCTACTCACCTCTAGATAGTATAGCATTCCATCATATTCTAGCCAAGTTTTCCATTGCTCCACATGGCATCCATAGGTAATAGATTCAACTCAGTGTCTTCTTAGGCACATTGCATGCATTGGGTTTCACTACCACCACAATGGCCTAGTCCCTAGTGTCTTTAGCACCATTACACTCCTTCTATGCTACTCTGATGTCACCTTGTAATTAACATCATTTATCCTTGCTAGATAGTATCCCTCCTATATGACACACATATATTTATTATTATATTAATCATAATAAATTAATACAAAATAATCCAAAATTGCAATAGATAATGCTATAAATGATACATATCTTTATAGAAATTATTTTCCTCTATAGGTAACAATTTTATCTGATTATTTACATTAAACGGGCCCTCGTGTGCTAACACCACAATGAGCATGTGCAAATTTTATTTTCCCATCAATTAATCACCCCTATAAGCACAAAAAATCCCCATTCCTAGAATCATACCTTTCTAAGTGTTTTCTCACATAACCCCCCATAAATCCTAAAAATCCCCAATTCTACATGTTTGTGGTTTTCATACATTTTCCCCCATCAAGTACTCATCCTTCTATGCTAAGGAAACCCTCATTTAGGAACATCCCTATCTGGGGGTTTTCCTACATGTGTTCATTGTTAGATTCTTATAGCCAAGTACTAGTTTAACATGTTCTATTATATTTTTCATGGAGTCTTACAACCAAGTTCATGTCTTATGTGTTGTAATGCATTGCTCATGGAGACTTATAATCAATTTGTTTTTCATGACTTTCTACCAATGTGGTAATCAAATGTCACAAAGCTAAAATGTCACCACAATGGTCATGTTCTTGGCCTCCATGATCCATCATTCCAGCAATGTCAGAACATTCAGTTCTTATGAGATATACTAAAAAATTTCAAATCTTTTATTTTATTTCCCAAATGTGCTTCATTAAAATCTAGATATAAAAAACACGAGACTTTCAATGATGCTATTGGATCCCTTGAAAGTCATGATATTCTATCATGGTGGCTTCTATCTCACACCCAATTCAAACACTCTACCTACAAACTAATATTTCATTCATTCAAATAATTTTCAGTGTTCTTACATACAATCTCTTTATTGCAAAAATTCATAACATCTTGAAGTAATCTCAAAATTATTACACATATAATAATTTTATCACCTTCATTTGATTTTAAGAGATTAAAATGAAAATATCATGTAATTATGTATGTGTATGACATTAATTCTAAGCATTCCATAATGCATCAATTATTTATTTTAGCAACCCAAAGGCTTAGAACCAAATGATGCCTATCTTTAAATTCATGAGAAATTTTGGTTCTCCATTTTGTTTTGTGGGGATTAAAAAAGTCATAGAAATATTGTCACACTAAAGGCTTCCTGTCAATTGACAGTGCTAAAAAACTGCAAATAAATGGGCTCTCCCCGGTATGAAGTTCCAACTATACCTCACAGTGTTTGGAGTAGGATCCCCATCTGGATAATAGTCCAGGGCACCATTATTCTTAAATATTTACCTTGTCTTTAATTATCAACATAAGATATTATGAAATCAATATTTGAAACAAGTAAGGAATTTGACATTGTGAGGCATACAATTGCAATGTATATAAGGTAATTTTACAAAAGGTAGAGAGGGAGTGATCCTATAGAAAAAAATTAATAGTACTATCCTAAAAGAGACACACAAGAGAATGGAAATAATTTTTAGTTAACCTGCAAATTAGTTCACAAGATAACAATGATCATAAAATCATGTAACAACACACATTCAACAAGATGCATACCAAAGCCAACGAAATAGTTCATTTTCATTAGTATGTGTAAACATAAACATACACCACAAACAATTGAAGAATAGTCTTACAATCATTCACGACATAAACATGAAAGTGTGTTGGCTTTGAGAGCTTCATTGATTAAGTGAAATTTCCAAGATACATCAATTATGGGACACTAGCCAAAATAGTGGAACATTAAGTCACCACTTCCTCCTCCAATCAATGATCTTCTCTCCTATGCCAAGCTAGAGAATCCAACGTGAAAAATCCTTTTTCTTGAGCTATGAGGGTGTATATATAACAAATGAGGTGACTCTCCACCTCCCTTCTGAATCTTGGCCTTCCCTCATGACTCTTGAGCTCCGATTTGACTTTTTGAATTCCTATGTAACCTTTGAGCTTCTTTATGAATTTAGAAAATTATAGTGACTTTTCATACTCCATGTGGGACCCTAGGGCTTCCACACATTTTACGTTTTCACATTTCTTGGTAATTAATTACATTCCAAAAATAATGTGGAAAACTACATTGACCACATATGAATTTTGTTATGACACTTTGAGAAGACATGACTTGGAGACAATGACATATGACTTCACAGTGCATAAGGAAAAATTCTTCTCTTTGTTGTTGTCTCCAAATATTCATGATTTATTTGCAAGGTGCTTCATATTCATCATCCAAAATATATAATTATTGTACTAGATTCTTTCATGTCATCTCAGTCTCCATCCATCAGTCTTGGTCCAAGGTTCCTTTATTATTACATGATAGTATATTTGTTACTTGTCTCCATAGGTGTCTGCCTTATCACCTTTCTTTTTGACCTACTTGATGATCATCATGCCATGATAGGATGATATTACCTGCAAATGAAATTCACTCATGTCAAGACAACATTAATCCCATAATCACCTATTCTATCTTTTCTCATGTCAGGAATCATGTGATGAGATAGCGGAAGATAACTACGAGGGAAGCGTGGGGATTACACAGTGTGGATATCTAGGGGGCTGACAGTGGGGGTGTGGAAATTGTAACTGTGCAATTTGAAATGACCAGAAATGGACAAGGAGAAGGAAAGTTAGGGAATGTGTAGTGGGAAATTTTAGTAGGTAAGGAGCCAAGACTAAGCACTGTAACTATGCAACGCACAACGAATCAGAAGAATACTCTTAGGATTGCACAATTGAGCATTGAATTGACACATAACTGGACCAAACTTGCAAAAGAACTATATAATATGTATTTGAGTCAAAGTAGGACAAGGGATTTCACAAATGAGCAAGCTATGGACTCGAGGAGGCTTGACTGGGAACTTTGACTGTGCAATGCATATTGGCTGAGGGAGAGGCTCAAAATACTATGAAGTTGGGCACTACAACAGTCCAAAAGAGGCTCCACTATCCATTGTGACTGTGCAGTGCACAATGCAAGGAATGAATGATCAACATGATGCATTGGGAAAGTGCAACTGGCATATTTGAGTGATTGAGCACTAGGATTATGGAGCGTGAAGTTGGAGGAGACTGTCTCTAGGACTGCACATTACATAGTTCGGGGATTGAGAGGGTTCAAAAATATAGATCAAGATTATGCAATACACAATATGAGGAGGTAGAAAGGTTGGTCCTTGATTGGGAAAGTTACAAGGACAGTGAGAACTCCGAAAATGACTAAGCGTTGGACCAATAAGTCAAGAAGGTAGTATTGAAAGAATATTACATGACTTTAACATGATCACACTATCATAAATGATCAACCACATGAAAAGGCGATAAAAATTACCCAAAAATAACATGTACTCAGTGAAATGACAGTAAAAAATACTTAGCCCCAAATGGGACACTTACAATCTACCTTTATGACACAAATGTCATAGTGCAACCAAAAGGTGCTCTATGAAATAAGAATGTGTCAATCACATGTCTTAATGATAAATACCATAATCTAGTGCAAGAGAGTGTGTTGGAGCTACCTCTAGTAAGTTCTATTAATATGTGTGAAAGAAAGTGAAAGCGACATATGAAATCACAAAGAAAACACAAGTGACTCATGTAAGAATGAAAGAAGACAAAAGTGACACTTGTGAGAATAATAATAAGTCTCAATGACACTTGAAAAATATAAATAAATCAAAAATAACATATGTGAAAGAAAAATAAATCAAAATTTACACTTGCAGAAGTGAAAGCGAGAAAAAAAATAGGGACGAAAGTGAAAGAGACACCTGTGAAAATAAAATCATGTAAAAGAAACGATTGAGAAAACTTACTTGGACGATAGAACAATTGGAACTGAGTGTCAGAGAATTATCCCTATGCTCCAAAGTGCATAGAGCTCAAAAGAAAAAGAAAAATGTGAAAATATCTCCAAGTTAGACTCTTCATACAAGGATATTAGACAAGAGCGAGACAACTACCACTAAGAGGGGTGAAAACACTAACTGGAATAATTTCATTCTCACTGCCAACCAGAAATTTGAATTGATGGTTAACAAAGGTTTTGTAGGCACTATATTTATGAACTGTGAAGTCACTACCACTTAGGGTTTTGCAGTCACTATCATTAGGAGTTGTGTAGTTACTACCACCAACAATTTCGCAGTCATTGTATCTAGGGACTGCACAAGAACTATCTCCATGGACTGCACAAGATCAATTAGGAGCAACACAATGTATTAGACTAGGGATTTTGCAAGCACTATTTCCAAGTACTATGCAAGCATTGTGTTTAGGGTAGATACTAGCTGTTATAATTAAAAAGGGGTTGTCATATGAACGCATCAAAGGCTAAGCATGTGTAAGAAAGTGGTTTCAACACTTAGACTCTTTAGAAGAAGTATTGAACACTTAGAAAACATCAACTGATCATGAAATGACTATGAAAAACATGAGACAAATGATAATAAGAATGAAAGAAGGCTCGAAAATTCAAGTGTAGGAAAAATTTTGGATGATGATAGTCGCAGCAGCAACACTTCCCTAACCATACCCATTCTTGGGCATCCATGCAAATCATGCATTAATTTGAAAACTAAAAGATATCCAATTCAGCTAAAAGGAATTATTACCCAATTCCTTTCTTTTTCCTTTTCACCTTTTCGTGTTGTGTTCCTTAGTTACTTGGTTACCATTATAATCACTCTTACCTGAAGAATTTTCAAGGAGTCCAACTATATTTTACCATACCTGTTGCTGCAATATTTAGTAGCCCCAAAAATAATCTCAACCTTACATATTAGTCACAACTCTCTCAATTTACTTGTTCACATGTTTCCATGAAATTTCATAAATGGCATTTGCATCACATATCATATTCACATGTTTAAGAAATTCCTTAATTCATATACCCAAGCATGGGAATATACATTACATCATGCATGTTCCATACATACTCCTTGCTATTTATATGCATTTTAATTTTAGAGTTAACTTTTAGTCTCTATTATTTTCAATAATTCACATAAAAAATATCATAAGCATAAGCACATTACTTTCTTTCGTGAAATAGTGAATAGCAATAGATAATTCTTACTCACTTTCCATATGAATGTTTCATGTCACATGGAATCCATTAGGTAACCTCAATATATTACAAAGAACATAACAAGTACTATTTTTTATTTACATACCATCCATACCTTCATAATAATTTCAAAATAAAATAACATAAGCCAAACACAATTTTTAGTTAAAGGAAATCCCTTCTCAAGCCATTTTCATTGTTTCAGCATCACTTGCCAGTTGGTTCATATTGATTCAATTAGGGCCCTTTGACTAGTCCTTTATCCATATATTACCCTCAAATGTATTTTTGCAAGGAATAATTCCAATGTTCATTAGGAATTTCATCACATGAATAAAGGTAGCAATTTTATTAAATAAAAATTAGTTTTCTCAATTTTTCTTTATGCGTGCAACCCAAACTTCCTTCTCATAAAACCTATGGGGTTATTTTCCATTTGCATTCCTATGTATGTCAATAGTATACACACACATAATCTATTAGTCAATTAATTCGTGCATGGGCTATGAGATATCAATTGTATAGCATGTTAAATATATATTTAGATATTTGCAATAACCATGAACTTTCTCATGCTCAAGGTGTCTTGTAATTTAGTGTACACCTTGATTTCACATTTCCAAAATATTGCCTCTACATTTACTTCATAAATAACACTTAACATACTATCACTATTTTACGGAAATAAAACCTATGGATAAGTATGCTTTCCCTAAGTGTGGTGGTGCACATAAAACAACGGAAAGAAATATATCCGACCTTTTCCTTCAAATGAATAGATAAAGGGAAGAAAACCTACTTGTAATCTGTTCTCTTTTCCTCACCTCCCTTCGACGCTTCCGTCACTCTCAGTCTAAATGAACTCGCTCGATTGATACCTACAATGGAAAACAAAAGACAAAAAAAAATAAAAATAAAGGCAATATCATCTATTCAAGTTAAACAAATTGAATTGATTAAATTAATAAATACACATATAACATCATTGACACATGCATTAGGAAAGGAAAAAATTTCTTTATTATGAAGTAGAAGGAAGAGTACAACCAGTTGATTGACTCAATGTCACTCATCCAACTTTAGTCCCATCATCATCACACCCGACATCATCAATCCAGCAGCATAACAGTACATGCACAATACCTCCAAGATTTGTGATCTTACCAACACAACTCTACTTAACACAAATTCTTTCTCTCTTATGCACTATGATGAGTGCTCTATTTATAAGTAAATGAAGGTACTTTGACATAAATAAATCATTTAATGTATTTCCTAAAAATGGATGAAGATGTTTCCTTGTTCATGGGAAAAGGAGGATAAGAGGTTTAATGGCTCCATGGTGTCCATATTCGAAGCTATCAGATGAGGTGAAAGATGGAACAACTTATAGAAGCCACTAGATGTTGGGAATATTCTCAGAATCCAATGAACAATTCGCTCCCAGCCGACCAACTCACTCTAAAGTGGGATTAGATCCTATACAATGCAACCTTGCATGGGAGTAGATGTTATGCAAAGTAGTTACTGCAGTCTAGGTGTGCTTTGATGGATCAATGGGGCATTTCAACTGGCATCGAAGCAATGAAACTTTCATGAAGGAAAAACATCAATCCGATGACTTTTTTAGGGAATGTAGCAACTAATTTAGAGTATGATAGACCCTAATGGATATTTATCTATGATTTTTGATGACGCCCAAATTAACCTGTAACAGTTTCCCCCTAAAGCATGAAGTCAAAAATGATAATGTTGATTGAATTCTTTACGATGTGATGATTAGGGTCTGAAGTGGACGTTCACCTGCATCAATTACAATACATTACATCATGATATCTTTTCATCTTGGACATGAATTGTTGAGGGAGGCATTCCCATACTAAACACATAAACTATCATAACATCAGAAATTCATCTACAGATATAGACCCATGATAGGATGACCATCTAAATAATTACCATCATATGGATGATTTGCTACTACTCCTGAAATCATAGCATAGATGGATGAAACTAGATCTAAGGTCTTCTATCTCATTCACTCGATCACCTAAGTTCAAGTCTAACCATGAGAATATGTGATCTGAAGTCGAACATGGGAAGACACCATCTGATTACCAGCCAATGATGTAAGTCGTTAATAGAAGCGAGAGAAACCATCATTGATGATAATGTCTCTCAAGGTACTGTAGTACATTCTGCATGGTGTGAATAGATGATTTTATGTTGAACACTGTACACAGTCTTTCGGTTGAAGTCCTACGATGTCAACTTGTCGCCGGAAGCGAGAAACCTATCGTTGATGTAAGCAAGCTCCAAGGTACTGAAAGGTTGTTTCTAAGTCAACTTCTGGGATAATGAGCTGATGTCGGAAGGAAGAAACACATCGCAGGATGGCCTTGATGTTTCCCCCATCAACAAAATGAAAGAGGAGTAATGATTTTGGAGACAAAATGTGACTAATGAAGCACTTTCAGGGATGATGTTCATGAAATGAAGGTTTATGAGTATTGCAAAGGATGAGGAATAACTGAGTGACTTCTCTTGAATATATCGGTGACATTGAATGAATTGGAAGCATTTGACCCAAAACCGAAGTGATAGATGGTGTGATAGACCATAGGTATGATAGACCGTCATGTATATTACCCAACCCAAAAATCACAGAGATGAAGTGAATAAGTTTCATGTTCAAGAGAGACTTGCTACCATAAAGTGTTTTTTCTCTTTCCAATTTTCCCCAGTCATTGTTGACCAGTACCTCTTTAGTTTTTTAAGAAATCTTGAGGAGGATAACATATGCTTGATGTTAAAAATATATATATATATATGGAGCAATATGGAGAATACTAGGGTTCCTCTAAGCTCAAACGTCGTTGCCTTCAATGTGTTCACCACCATAGTGCCTGGTTCAGATGCATCTCCCCTCAACTACAACAACAGGGGTTCGACCTAACCACGTGAGTCTGATTCGACACTTTTGTGCATCTGCGCACTTGCCGACGCTATCAATGTGCTTGCAGCCACAACGACTATATCAGATGCAGCCCACCCTGACTACAGAATTAGGACTTCGAGCTAATGCATGAGAGCTACATCCACGGTAGATGTACCCTGCAGTAGCAAAAACACAGACTCTCCAACATTCGCCGCCCTATGGATCCTTTGTCTCTTAGATCCGCAAGCCATAAGACCTAAGGAGCCATCACTGGTTAACCAGATCTAGTTTCATTCTGATGCATTCACCAGCAAGAGAGAAGTTTAAAAAACTACAATAGTTCATGCATGAAAATCTCATCGCTCAGCTGATATCAGGCCCTATCATGGCCTCATGGATAGCAAGAAAAATACTACCATCTAGAGCCATAGTCCTCCCCACATCGCACCCTCGCTCCACCCCGCAACTCTCGAAAAGGGAGACTTGACCCCCTCTTTTGAGATTCAGATATTACTTCTCAACAGAAAAACCCTGATCTGTTGGGTTCAATCTGCGGATCTGGTGCAGAGTCTTTTGCAGGCCCTCAAACTCAAGCTGAGGATCCCTTCTGCCTCGCAATGACTCCTTTACAGAGGTAAATAGCTCAATAACACTCATTGGCTTTATTTATATAATATTGAGAAAAATGCTACTTTGGTTTTATCCCTTAGACTATGAGGCAGGGCTTCCAGGAAACCATCCTCTGCTCAAGATTTCTCTTACAAGGATGTTGTCCTTACACAATAGCCCAAGAAATATGCTCATCCTCTTGAGTCTCCCAAGCCATTTTTAGTGCATAAAATTGAGGACATACCAGCGATGGAAATCTCTCTCCCGATACTGGATGACCAGTTTCATTTATATGCAGAAAAATCCATTATTTTCCACTTCAATGGATTATGGCCACACTCAGCAGATCTCTATGAATGGGTTCACTCTGCTTGGACAAATAACAAGAGGATTTTCTTCTGCTCAAAGGGTTTTTTCATAGTTTTTTTCGATTTCGATGAGGACTATCGAAAATCCTTAACATGAGGACCTTGGTTCTGGGGAAAATTTGAGCTATTCCTCACACCATGGTTCCTAGACTTTGACCACTCCATGGCTGTCATTACCAAGCTTCATATTTGGGCCAGGCTTCCAAATTTACCAGCTCCTCTATGTCACTTCTCTATATTTCAAGGAATCAGAAACACCCTAGGTCGCTTTCTGGAAATGGATACCTCGAGGGGGGAATCATGCATATACACCTAAGCTAGAATATGTACTGAAATAGACATCAACAAAGGCCTTCCAGATGCAATAAATCTCAAAGTGGGAGACTTCCACTAGACACATACCTTGGAGTATGAGAACATTTCCTTCCAATGTCGTCACTGCCATCAAACATGACACCTTCAAAACTCATTCTCCTCGTTCCTTTCCAAAAAGAAGAGGAGCAACCACAAATTGAACTCAAAAAGCTGGATACCTGTTTCAGGAAATAACTCCCTAGAGGTCGTTGGGTCAAAAACCTCCATAGATCAGGGCATGCTATTCAATAAGGACTCACACAACCATACTAGTATGCTAAAAACTAGATAAAATCAATTGTAGAACTCACCCGTAGATCCTACGTTTGATGTAGATCCCACGGGGTCCAAACCCCCAGCAACCCTTCTTCCTCTTCAACCTGGAAATCAAGAAGAGACATGCACAAAAATCTAGTTGTACAACATATATCTTTCCTAAATGTCAGTGTAATCCATGTGAAACATCATATAAACAATAATAAATTCTTAATTAACAATCTTTTCACATATGCAAGCAGATATTAACACGTGAATTCAGGAACAAGATGGTTCTTCTTCATTACGAACAGCATGTACAATGATAGAAAGGTGGAGAGATCACCTGAATCCTTCCACAATCTTCGAACAGACCGTCGTCTGGATCTGTCCCGCCCTTGCCTCACTAGGATACTTTCAATACTTGTGCACACGAGATGACATATAAGCTGATGAACATCTCCAGGAAACAAGGGTTTCCTGTAAAAAATATGGGAAGTGCAGGAGGCATGGGAAATCAGACTTGAATTTGGGCTCCAACAGAGTATAATGTCTATAATTTTCTCTCTCCCCTTAGGCCATGCATATGAGGGGCTCTTATACTCCCTCAAAGTAGTTTCAATCTGTTAGAAACAATTGGCCACGGGCTGGGGTGGTTGAATTACGGGAATAACTATCAACCCAGTCTCGAAAATAGGGATTTTTATATATATTTTTAATGATTTTAAAGGCATGCGCGGAAAAATATCTATGGAATCGCGTATACACACAGAAAATTCTGGGCATACCCACGTATGGGATTTTAAACACTCTTTTTTATGAACTTTATTCAAGTCTGTGGGAATGGGTGCCCAAGTCCAAAGAGACAATCAAGAATCACATGAGGGTGAAAAATGATGCTATAACAGATGCCCCCTAATATATGAGGTCAGAAGGGGTACATGATGGACGAAATGTATTATGTGCATAGAAATAACTTCGCGAGGACAAGAGAGGACTTCACCAGATTTCATCCTGCCAAAAACCAATGAAAGAAAATAGAGAGTCAGCTCATGTCTGAGGCGGGCATACCCATGCTCAATCAAAAATATATCCATATAAAAAGTACATAATAGATCCAGAATGTATACAAGTATAGTTGAACTGAAAGTACACAATGAATCAACTGAGCACGGCCCGGAAGTATAATTCAGAATCAATGCCCAAGTATCAAATATATCAAACTGATCAATAGTGCTGAAAATTGATGTCTAATCACAAAAGTAACTGAATCTCCAGGTACCAAATCATAAGGGGTGGAACACATGGTACAATCACGCAACTTGGGAGCCAACATATAGGATGCTGCTGTATTGACACTGCAACATATAAGGGTGAACAACATCACTGGCAGAAACTAAATGGACTGTCAAAATTGAACTGAAATATGTTGATGCAACCCGAGGTCTTCATCGATCTCGATGGCACAATTCTACACAATGGGAATAAATGAGCTGAAGTCAACCATGTGAGAAATCGTTGGATTACCGGTCAATAATGTATATCGTTAACCAACGCGAGACAACCCACCAATAATGAAAATGAGTGTCAAGGTGCCCCAGGACAATCTAACAAGTGCGAATAAATGAGTTGAAGTCGAACACTTGGAAGAATCTACCAATCAAGAGGCAATGATGAATCCCCACTGTCGATAGCGAAGAGTCTGCCACTGATGACTGCAAACCCTAAGGTACTGACAAAAGACTCTAGACCTTATTCCTAGAGAAATGAGTTGGAGTCAATGGGAAAAGATCTGCTGGAAGGAAGGCATTAAGGCATCCCACATCAGTCCAGCGCGAGTGTAACCCGCAAGCCAAGATTTGGATGGAATCAGACGAAGAAGAGTGACGGAACCAAACCGAAGTATGTTTCCGACATGCACAAGATGAAGCAAGTGCACAGAAGAAACCCTCTGAACCAACCGATAATGAAAGATGACACAGAGGCGAGATATCCACCGATACGGTCAAATGGAAATCAAGGTACTGCACGAATCCCAAGTGTGATAATGTATGCTGACGTCGAACACAGGGGAAACCACTCAGTTAAAGACCCATAATGATGATCAAATGCTGAGCACAAGGTCACCTATCAATGATGGAAATAGGGCCAGGGTGCGACTCTAGGTTTACTCTCAGAGCAATATGTCGTAGTTGATGAGAGACAAACCCGCCAGCAAGAAGTCAATGGAGACCTTCTCAAACCAGCACAAGCAGAAGACCAAAACATCTGATGTGATAGAACAAGATACTGACAAGACCGGGTAGGCCGACTGAAATAATGAGTCAAGAGACACCGCAGAATGGCCGACTCTGGTTAGACTTCCCTTGAACAAAAGCACAATGACACTATATAAGTCTGTTATGCAGGAGGCAAAAACAAACTCTCCATATGATTGGAAGAGATAACCAATCGGGGGAGGACGGACCAGTGAAACAAGGAAAAAGCTGAACCTAGGTCAAAACTAAAACCATCCCAAATGAAGGAAATATATAAGTGTATGTGCTTTGTTCAAGGGCGACAAACTGATACTATACTGCAATCAAATTACGAAGTGACATCCCGTTCCCGCTCTTTTTGTTATATTTTATTTTTTTGTCTTTTTCATATAATAAGCCTGAAAAGGAATAAAAGAATGCTATGGTACAATGGATAGAACGAGTATCAAGAAATAGATGCACTAGTTCCTGGGATAGGAACGATCCTATGCTCAATGCAAGGTGGCAGAAACTGGTAAGCGATACTCGAAGGAATGTTCCATCCATGGGTAAAAAGGGTGTCAATTCGTGATAGCTAAGTGCATGCAATGGTTAACTTGTATAGATAGTGAAGGTCAAAAGATGGCTTAAACATCGAGTCCAAATGAAGCCGGCTAAAGGCCAGGATAAACAAGTAGCCAGTATGCAATGCAGTAGTACAACTCAACAACACCAGGGAGCCTCTAGGGTAATAGCCAGAAAAATGATAGGGAAGAAGAAGAAGAATGAAGCTTCAACACATAAGTCATGGCGGGACTAAAGAGGACTCCTGAGCCTACATAAAACGCAACATGGGAAACAAGTGATAGCGAGGAACTAACTAGGAAGCCCATGTAAAGGAAGGCTCTACCACCAAGTCATGATTAAAAATCTGCGAATGAAATGGGTTAAATACTCATGACCTGATGGGATCGACCCTATGGCAAGTGATTAGAATGGAGGCTAGTATGCAAAATGAAACAGAAAGTGGATTACCTAACCTATATGCCAGATTTAGCTTATAAAAAAGAGATTTCAAGAAGACCAATTGAACTATCCGGTAACTAAGTCAAACAAACTCTGAATTTCAAGTATAACTTCAACAAAATTCTCAAATCCAACCATGCCACTCTCGCAGTGGGGCTTTATACAAGCAAAAAGGAAGACAAGAAACTCAATAAATCAACTCAGTACAATAGTATAAATTTGCAATAAAAAACTTCAAAGAATCAAAAAGAGACTCTTCGAAAATTGCAACAAAACTAGTCTACTGAACATCAAGGAAACCAAATGCACCAAATAGGTAAAAAATAAAAATGCGCAGCAACACACAAGGAAAGAGTGAATGAACAGGAGCTCTCTGTTCTGATTAAGCAGAACAACCAAGAATCTTCAAGAAAATACCTTGGTACTCAAACAAAAATTGCAAACGTAACAACCAAAAATTTCACCAACCGAGAGAGTCTTCACACAAAGGAGAGAGACATAGACATATAAACACTTTAAACACAATCCAGAGATTAAAAAACACTGTAGAAACAGGTCACCACAGGCAAACAAGACCAGAAAAGCTAAAAATCAAAACTTCAAAATTTTCCCCCAGACATATGCGCTTTAACAGCTTTTCGACCAGCATGTATACGCGACTGTGGCAAAGGAAAAATGCATATACGTGACTCCCTTTGACAAAACCTGCGTGTATATGTGTCTGTGTATAGGAAAACTAGCGTATGGAAAGGTAAATAATGAAAAATAAAAATGATCAAGCCTGGCTAAAGAACCAGGTCTTTAGTCTGACTGAGAAAAAAACTAACTGGACTGGAAATAATGATTAAAACTATCATAAACCTTTAAAACAGCTGAAACCACCCAACAGGGGAATTACAAGAATGCGATCCCCAGTGGAGTCGCCAGTTCTGTTTCGGGAAGTAACTCCCTAGAGGTCGTTGGGTCAAAAACCTCCACAGATCAGGGCATGCTATTCAATAAGGACTCACACAACCATACTAGTATGCTAAAAACTAGATAACATCGATTGTAGAACTCACCCGTAGATCCTACGTTTGATGTATATCCCGCGGGGTCCAAACCCCCAACAACCCTTCTTCCTCTTCAACCTGGAAATCAAGAAGAGACATGCACGGAAATCTAGTTGTACAGCATATATCTTTCCTAAATGTCAGTGTAATCCATGTGAAACATCATATAAACAATAATAAATTCTTAATTAACAATATTTTCACATATGCAAGCAGATATTAACACGTGAATTCAGGAATAAGATGGTTCTTCTTCATTACGAACAACATGTACAATAATAGAAAGGCGGAGAGATCACCTGAATCCTTCCACGATCTTCGAACAGACCGTCATCTGGATCCGTCCCGCCCTTGCCTCACTAGGATACTTTCAAGACTTGTGCACACGAGATGACATATAAGCTGATGAACATCTCCAGGAAACAAGGGTTTCCTGTAAAAAATCTTGGAAGTGCAGGAGGCACGGGAAATCAGACTTGAATTTGGGCTCCAACAGAGTATAATGTCTATAATTTTCTCTCTCCCCTTAGGCCATGCATATGAGGGGCTCTTATACTCCCTCAAAGTAGTTTCAAACTGTTAGAAACAATTGGCCACGGGCTGGGGTGGTTGAATTACGGGAATAACTATCAACCCAGCCTCGAAAATAGGGATTTATATATATATTTTTAATGATTTTAAAGACATACACTGAAAATTATTTATGGACTCGCGTATACACACGGAAAATTCTGGGCATACCCGTGTATGGGATTTTAAACACTGTTTTTTATGAAATTTATTCAAGTCTGTGGGAATGGGTGCCCAAGGCCAAAGAGACAATCAAGAATCACATGAGGGTGGAAAATGATGCTATAAAAATACCATGTGTACTGCCTCCCATGGATGACATCGACTCATACAGGTCAGATGAGGAAGAGATCCAAATAGAAATGGAGGTTACAAAGCAGGAGAAGGACATGACCTCGGTAGACCCTGGAGGGCCCACCAACCCCTCGAGTGCTCAGAAACGATCTCATGAAACCTCCTCCTCAGATTCAGATAAGGAGCCCACTCCTTCAGACACCAAAAAGCTCCAAGGGGTACTATCCCAACAGCCCCAGGATGGCTGGGTTAGAGTTTCAAAAAATAAAGGAAAGAAATGTTGTACAGAGGATTCTACCCACACTAGGTAGATTCATGTGTTTGGCTTTTGGCTCCATTTCTTTTCTTCTTGTATCTGTTGCTTCTCTCTTGGCTAATTAACGGGACTAAGGTTGAATGTTCTTCACTTCTGATTCTCTGCTATCTAGCCTCTCGTGATTGTAATCCATCTTGTACCATATGCTATTCTAATAGAAATAGTGCAATTTACAAAAAAAAAAAAAAACTATGCTTGATGTATAATTCCACCCTTCGAATGAATCCATCACTATTTGATGCTTTAACGAGTCTAGTGAAGTTTAAACTCGATCTTGTCATGTCATGATGGAAAATTCTATTTCTATTTTATGCTTTAACGAGTCTAACGACAGTGAAAACGCGGTCCTTTTTCATGTTTAGAGAGTTTTAAAAAGGGATGAAAAGAAAACTCCACAAGTTATTTTTCGTATAATAGTCCCTTAGATCCGAAAAAGCATAAAATAATACCTCAGAGAACCTTCTAGCCATGTTTGACTAGGGTTTTCCTTTTTCGTAAGCATAATCTATCTCAGTCTGGAAAAGGGTTAAACTTATACTGAGTGGATGTCATTTCGATTTCTTTTACGAGCTCGAAAGGACAAGTGCTCGACAAATTTTTCATATTTTGGGAGTCTGGAAAGAGATGAAAGATAACTCTGGGGGGTTCATTTTTCGTGTTTAACAAAGCTTGAAAAAGATATAAAAGTGTGCTTTGTGTTTGACTTTCAATTTAATTTACGAGTAGGAAAAGACGGAAAGAACCCGACATTTTCATGTGTTTTACGAGCATAAAAGATAGCAAAAGAATCTTGGGATTTTCATGAGTTTAACGAGTTTTGAAAATAATAACAAAAATGGAGTAGAAATAGGTTTCATTTTTATACAATCTTGAAACAGAGGAAAACTATGCTTGAAATTAGTTTCATTTTTACACAAGATTGAAACATAGAAAACTCTACTTGAAATAGGTTTGTTTCTTTTTTACACAAGCTTGAAACAAAGGAAAAATTATGCTTGACCTGATTCATTTTTAACGAGTTTGACACAGTAAAAGAACTATCCTCAAGACCCGATTCATTTTTTAACGAGGTTGACACAGTAAAAGAACTATCCTCAAGACCTGATTCATTTTAGTGAGGTTGACACAGTAAAATAACTATCCTCATGACCCGATTCATTTTTTAACGAGGTTGACACAGTAAAAGAAATATCCTCATGACCTGATTCCTTTTTTTAACGAGGTTGACACAGTAAAATAACTATCCTCATGACCTGATTCATTTTTTAACGAGGTTGACACAGTAAAAGAACTATCCTCATGACCTGATTCATCTTTTAACGAGGTTGACATAGTAAAAGAACTATCTTCATGACTTGATTCATTTTTTAACGAGGTTGAAATAGTAAAATAACTATCCTCATCATAGTTTCACCCTCCCTATCTATTTCAGAATCATTGGGAATCTTCCTTAAGTGAGATGAAGTGGAAGATATCATATTGTAGGTCTCTATTTTTGCGATTTCTGCCGATGTCGCAAGAGACAGTAATGAAAAGGTGCCCATTAGGGAAGAATCCTTAAAGTGTCCTATACCAATGTTTTGAAGATATGGTGGGGGTCCGTCAACAAATGGAATGCTTCTAGTTGCTTGCGAACCAGAGGCGAAGAAAGAAAGTTTATCAGTGATTGTGATGCTTCCCTTATGGGGGAAGACGAACATATGACGTAAGTAGATACTACCACAGCCATAGTGTAAACCTACAGACTTCCAAGTAATATATTGTAGTCAAGGGGTCTATCAATGACTCAAACTTCAATAGTAATTGACTTTCCCCCTAGTTCGACTTGCAGGTTACCAAGAATGCCATAAGGCTTATATGTATGGCCATGAAAAGCTTTCAACATCATAGGTGATTGTGATAAAGTCAGTGAGCCAAGTGACTTCCAGCAACTCATAGACATGATACAAGTAGGTGCGCCTTCATCAATGATAGTTCGATGAATGAGGTGATTCAGGACATGTACTTGTATCAATAATGCTAATTGTGCTAGTAATTGTGGCACATAGCCCGTGTGATTAAATACTACAAGATTTGAATTCGTCAGATCAATTCCACCAATCACGGAAAAAAAAGCCTGATTTTGGGAGGGAAAATTATGAAGAACCTCAAACATTAACATAGAATATGGTGACTGATCCAAATCTTATACTACATTATAATTTTTAGTTTCACGAGCTCGAGGGTTGAATGTCGATTTATGAACTACTCCCTTCGGCAGCTTTATTGTTAACTCTGGAATGATAGGAAGTAAAGCCGAGTCATATGAATTCAAATTCTAAGTGGTAGCTTGATCTGTAGCCTGACCATTTAATGATGACAACGGATTACTATAATATTTACTTCGAGTCGACACAAAAACATCAATTTTGGGCTTAGTGGCGGATAGCATAATCACTATTGAACTAGAAGCAGGATCTGTAGCAACCATATATGTTTCTAGGTTCATAAAAGGATTTTTCAACACTCCAGATGTGGTAGAAGTCTTAAGAAGCTTTGGGACTTCTCATGAGTGGTGAGGAAAATCTCACGTAAAAATATCCTCATTACATAACAAGCAAGGGTAACGAGGTTTTCGAAAAGAACCAGATGAATCAGATGATTTTTTCTATGGGGGTGAATTTTATTTCTTCTTATCTTTCCCCTTCTTCCTATTTCTAGGTTTCTTGTCACTTTTTCCTTTGTCAGGTGACACGTCATGGATTTCAAAGACGCAGGATCAGATGCAATAGGGTTTTGATTTGAAAAACAAGTGTAGAACCAGATGGTCGAATTTCTGCCAGAGCATTAGAAGAACCAATCACACCATCACCAACATGAATGTCCTCACCAGATGGAGTAGAAGGAATAGTAAAATTTGGTTGCTACGCATTTGGAATATTTTCATAGAGCATGACATAATAAGTGTAAATCAAATCCAGATACTGGGCATGAGCAATAAATTTTTGTTCGGTGAAAACATTGTGTTTGGCTACATCCTTAGTGATAGATGGAAACAATGATTTAATGAACCACTCAGCTAAAAGCTGATCAGGAACAATTTTTTTAAGCATTCAAAGACGATGACGCCACTCATGTATATGATCTGATATATGAGTAGTAGTGGTTTGTTTAAAGCTGGTCAAAAGTTCCATTCCAGTTTCACAACTAATGGGTAACTGGAAGTGGGTTAAAATTTAGTGGCTAACGCCTTGAATTTATCGAAAGAAGCTCGTGGTAACTCAATGTACCACTTCGCAGCCGGACCAGTAAGCATTTTTTGGAAAAGACATAATCTAACATAATCATCATTTAAGGAATTTGATGAACACCATAAATGATAAGTCATGACATGCGTAGACGGGTCTTCCCCATAATTTCCATTGAATCTTGGAATGTCCGAGGGTAATTTATGAGGAATCACCGACCACCAAGGTAAATAATGAATGGGATCATTGGTGAGCTGGTTTAAATTAGGTAACTCCAATGTTACAACAAATGGAAACTGTCGATTAAGGTAAGGTTTTGAATAACCATAATAATATGGAATCGCCTAGGCAATAGGCCTTTGCATACCAACAAATGGATTTTGTTGTTGGTAACCCAGATAGGGGTAGGATTTTTGACCAGGACCAGGATAAGCTTGATAATGTGGGAATGGTTACTGTGGATGCCATGGAATCTGATAAAATGGTTTCCCCATAGGATAATTCATACCTGGTTGTGAATAGACAGCCCCAGTAGAAGTCTGTGACAAAGGTAAACTACCCTGCAATTGTGAAATTCTAGATACAGATGGTTGTTGAATACCAGCCTGGGAAGACAGAGTTTGTAGACCCGAAACTTGAGGGTTAGGGGTTGAAGGACTTGCTTGTGTAGACTGAAAAACAACCATTAGAGGAATTTTGAGGTCTAAAATGGGCCTCCTGAGGAAATTATAAAATAATAGTGGAAATAATAAAATAAGATTTGATTAGCTCATCAAATTTTAAACGGAAAATAGAAAAAAGTACTTTTTCAACTCATATTTTGAACTTATCTCCCTAAGTTTTTACTCAAATTTCGAGCAGGAATACTTGTTGGATGCGAAATCTAATTACCCATCCAAGGAGTACCCATGTTGCATACCTTTGATGGACTCTGCTAAATGAAAAAATGAAAAATACATGAAAAATGTGATTTCAATAACGTTTTTTCATGTATTTCTCGTTTTGCATGTAGCAGGTTCCATCAAAAGTATGTAACATGGGTACTACTTGGATGAGGAATTAAATTTTGCATCCAAAGAGTACTCTCGCTGAAAATTTGAGTAATCCCTTAGGGAGATAAGTTGAAAATATGAGTTGAAAAAGTAGTTTTATTATTTTATTATTGTTTAATCTTTTTAATTTTTTACTCCAAAAAATGGTCAATCATCCCCCATGGTTGACATAATCATCTTGAATCCTATTGTTTCTCATAAAGCTTATTTTGGTTGTACATTTTTCTTAGGAGGCACATTTTACACCTCAAAATTCCCCTAATGCATAGAAGAAATAATAGGCGTAGCAGGCACATATGCAAGAGGTTGAACTTGTTGATATTGATACACAACCGTTTGCGGTTGAACAAGAAAAGTAGTCCACCATTGAAAAACAAGCATTCCAACATATGATTGACCTAAAAACGACGGAGTACTATCATATGGACCGAACATCTGTGGCCCCCCAGCATATGGAGTATAAAGATATTGCACATACTCACTTTCATATGATAGGTATCCAGCAGATACTGGATAAGATGGATGGTAATTGGATGGACCAGCCTGATATTGAGTTGATGATGTCAATAAAGGATCAGGCCATTGAGTACTTGTAAGAGATTAACCAGATATAATTCCAAATGATGACATGGGCGAACTCCATGGACTAGAGGAGACACCAGAGTAGGTTCTATTTAAATCTTGGTAACCTTGTGGGACAGACGAACCACTATAAGGATGAGACTCGAGTGTCATCGAAAACATAGAAGATGAAGCAACAATAGACTATGTCATAGTTGTAACAGATGGTATAGTCTGGGATGTTGTGTCTTCCATGGTTAAATAACCCAACAAATAACCTAACGAATCTACGGGAACTTCAGAGTGAACATGATCAATAGGAGCAGAGTAATTCAAATGAGGAGAGGACTGATACAAATGAAGCCTTGACCCAAAATGAGTGGGAGTTGAAGGGGTTGTCTCTTTATAAAGTTCTTCCTCTATTAAAGCTAAACCAGGTGGAAGTACTTCACTGTCATGACAGAGATAAAGTTCAGGCGGTAAACTCTACAGTAAAGAAGAAGACTAAATGATTATAGATGATGGAGGATCAGACGGTTGTACCGAAACATCTTTGGGATCGACTTCCGGATCAAATTCCAGATGAACAAGCTCGAGTTCTAGATTTACTGCTTCACTAGATTGAATTCCCGTGTCCTGAAGTAATTGTGAGGGTTTCATCTCGACAGTAGCAGATAAACCAGGATAATTCGAAACGAATCAAGACTCGATACTCAAAGGATCAAATGTCTCTACTATATCAGATGATGTAGCACCAAGAGTTCCTGATGTACCGGACTCGGTAGGACAAGCACGCCTTGGTCTACTAGGTGTAGTTTCTAGCGGTAATGGTGGTTTATTCGTTTTCCTACGCGAACGACGGGGAAACGATTGATCTTCTTCCACGATTTCTGATTGATTTTATACAAAAACAGATTAAAAAAAAGAGGGTAATGCTAGACAAAATTTTTACCAACCAACTGTGAACTGGAATTTACCACCCCAGTAAATCAAGGACTTATGTACGTGCAGGCAATCTCCCTGAATGTTGTTTTTTTTGTATCACATGTACAAGGCGGCCAACTCGATTACCTATGGATGGTAAGAAACCTAAATTTTTCCTCCCAAACATACATGAAGGTACGTGGAGGTCCAATCTGTATTAGCGTTGTCTAATGTGAAACCACGCAGTGAGAGCATCCCCTTATAATTTTCGTATTAAAACACCGCCTGATATACCCGAAAGTACATGGATGAGCTTTGATATACTTACATACGTGGAATGAGGTATCACACTTGCAATTTATCGTAGACAATTAACGATATATTCTTTGTTTAAAGACGTCGGAACACGTCTTTTAGCCTAGACCTCTAAATCTTATCGTTAATGTTACAATGCTTCCTTAGATAGATTTATATAATTTTTTTGTTGATATTTATTATCATTTTGTCTTTCAAGTTCAACGTGATATGTATTGAAGATTCCTAGAATGCAATTAAAATAATAAGAATTCATTTCGAATTGATTTTCGACAATGAAAAATTATCTACAAGGGATAGAGCAATCAGATTGTATGGAATCAAAAATCAACACATTTAAATGAAATTTCCTTAAACTATTCCTATGGAGCACTCACAATCCCTATATCCAAGTGCATGTTTTTCTTTGCAGTTTATTTTAATTTTAGATGAACTAAAAAGAAACTAATGCAAAAACAATCACTCAGAACTTTCGAGAGAAACGAACACTGAAGCGATAATTCCTCGTTTTGAAAATAATGAATTGATCAAATGTAAAATTAACATTGGAACTATTTTACAATGACAAAGAAAAAAAAAAAAAACATTGATCAAACAAATCCAAAGTGAGGCAAGAAGAGTAGAGGTAATCTGGTCTCTAGAGGGAACCAATCACTTGAAACTTCAGCAAGCGAGACCCTGAAATGAATTTGAAAAAGACAAAATATGATATATTTTGGTTGGTCACAGGGGAAACATACCCCTGAGTGGGAGACAGTACGTTGCAGAGAACTGTCCCTAAGCCAACAGTGCTATGAAAAGAACTATGTCAAGACCAACAGTGAGTTGGTGTCAGAGGACTCTCTAAAAAAGCAATCAAACACACTAATTTTGCTAAAACACATTAAAATGACTGAAAATAAGTAGGTAAAGTCTACTAGATGTTGATGGAAAAGGAAAAAAACCACCATGGATGATTTGTCGATCCCCAGGATGGTCGCCAATTTTTTTTACGGAAATCAAACCTACAGATAAGTATGTTTTCCCTAAGTGTGGTGGTGCGCTTAGAAAAATAGAAAGAAAGATATCTGACCTTTTCCTTAAAATGAATAGATAAAGGGAAGAAAACCTACTTGTAATCTATTCACTTTTCCTCGCCTCCCTTCGTTGCTTCCATCACTCTCAGTCTAACTAAACTCGCTTGATTGATGCTTGCAATGGAAAATATAATACAATAAACAACATAAATGCAATATGATATATTCAAGTTAAACAAATTGAATCGATTAAATTCATAAATACAGATATAACATCATTGACAGATTCATTAGGAAAGGAGAAAATGTCTTTATTGTGAAGTAGAAGAAAGAGTACAACCCGTTGATCGATTCGATGTCACTCAACTAGCTTTAGTCCCATCCTCATCACACCCGACGTCATCAATTCAGCAGCATATCAGTACATGCACAACACCTCCAAGATATTTGATCTCACCATCATAACTCTACTTAACACAAATTCTTTCTCTCTTGTGCACTATGATCAGTGCTCTATTTATAAGTAGATGAAGGTAGTTTGACATAAATGAGTCATTGAATGGATTTCCTTAACATGAATGAAGAGGTTTCCTTGTCCATTGGAATAGAAGGATAAGAGGTTTAATGGCTTCTTGGTGTCCATCTTAGAAGCTATTAGATGAGGTGAAAGCTGGAACAACTTGTAGAATCCACTAAAGGTTGGGAAGATTCCTGGAATCCAATGAAAAATTTGCTCCGAGTTGACCAACGCACTCTAAAGTGGGCCTAGATCCTCTGCAACACAGCCTTGCATGGGAGTAAATGCTCTGCAAAGTAGTCATTGCAGTCTCAGGATGCGTTGATGGCTCAATGGGGCACTTCAACTGGCATCTAAGCAGTGAAACTTTCATGAAGGAAAAACATCAATGGGATGACTTGTTTAGGGCATGTAGAAACTAATTTAGAGTATGATAGACCCTAATGGATATTGATCTGTGTTTTGGGATGATGTCCAAATTTACCTGTAACAATCACATGTAAAAAAAAAAGTTACAATATTTCTTAAGCTATATAATGACCTTAATATACCAAAATTCCTTCTAAATAGTTTAAGAGAAACCTTCCACTAACATTACTATGCAAGTAGATACTCCCTCATACCTCTTCACCTTACCACCAAAGGTGGGTGACTTTGTCTTTGTAACATCACCAATTACCAACCAAATCCCAGTGGCCTCTACTAGCACTACTAGGGGTTCTTCCACCTAGTATTCCACTAATGTATTTTCCCTAATCCGCTAATTTGTGAATTTTGAATCAAGGAAGTATTTTTGACATTGAAATATTCTGCACCCTCATGTTGATCATAAGGGTACTAACGATGCAGACACTTATTTTTGGTCCCAAAATTTCAAAATATGCCCCTTTGAATTAATTTTCTAATCATTTTTGGTTTCTATTTCATGTGTCTAGAGTGCTAGGTTGGTTCATATAAATTTGACCTTGTAAAATTACTCGCAATTTTAGACCTTCAGGTTTATGACTACCCATGATTTTTCCCAGTTTATTACTATCTAATGTAGCATTAAGGGAATTTTGAGGTCTAAAATGGACCTCCTAAGAAAAATTTACAACCAAAATAAACTTTATAAGAACCAATAAGATTCAAGATGATGATGTCAACCATGGGGAATGATTCACCATTTTTTTAAGTAAAAGGGTACAAATATTAAAAAAATAATAATAATAAAACTACTTTTTCAACTAGTATTTTCAACTTATATCCCAAATGTTTTACTCAAATTTCGATTGGGAGTACTCATTGGATGCAAAATTTAATCGCTCATCCAAAGTGTACGCATGGTGCATACTTTTGATGGACCTTGCTACACAAAAAATGAGAAATAAAAATTATGCAACATGGGTACTCCTTGGATGAGGAATTATTTTTTTCATCCAACGAGTACTCCCGCTCGAAATGCAAGTAAAAAAATTGGGAGATAAGTTGAAAATATATGTTGAAAAAGTAGTTTTTTCTTTTTTCCCTCTAAATTTTTATGATGTAATCAAATCTTATTTTATTATTTCCACTATTATTTTATAATTTCCTTAGGAGGCCCATTTTAGACCTCAAAATTCCCCTAATGCCTATTTTAAGGTACAAAATTTCCATGTTAATTTGTCCGAGTTTCCATTGGGATCACAATAATGGTGTCTTTAGAAGCCACCACTTTTTTCAGTGTTTCATGACACTAAAAATTTCTATCAAATCCATAGTGGTAAATATCAGAGCTTTATATCATATAAATCATATGATTCCCTAAGCATGAAAGTTCAAGAGATATGAGAACAACATATGATTGTTGAGAAGGAATGTGACCATGGAAACTAAAATATTGGGTCAACAAGATCCAAGGATAAGAGATCTCTTGTATCCCTTAAAGATATTTCAAGTATTTATGTCGAGGATGAGGAGGATTCATAGCTTTATGGATATGAATGATCTTGATGGATATGAATAGAGCTTGATGGGTCATTAGTCTCATCTCGGAGGTTAATGAAAGTGTTAATTCCTTGTTTCAAAAATAGAAGAACCAGTCAATGAGGAGGGGGATAGAGAGAAGGAGGTTGTTGATGTGGTGACAAAGAAATTTCTACCGATGAAGGAAGATATTTTTATGGAGAGAGAAACATGACAAGTAGAGAATATGAGTTGAAATGGCTTCTACGAAACTAGGGAATTTAGGAGTGGTAGAAGATTGACTCCATCAATATTGTGGTCAGATTCATGATAATAGTGCATAGGAACTAATATGCCTATGCATATCTAGAACAAATAATGGATATGTTTGCAAGGAGGGCATTACAATAGGTACGAAAGATGGACGTAAATCCAAAGCTGAGAATTCTAGATGAGTTGAGATGTGACCAAAGTTAGGTCTTATCATATTTTTAGAACACCAAGAATACTAGAGATGAAATCCATCATGGCATTGAGATGGAGAAGGAAAAGTACATGTGACAACCTAGAAACCACATCACAGAGTAATTCAAATTCCATGAAAGATATAATTGAGCTACAAAGAGGGAGTTAATGACACTCAAGCAGAGGATGTTTCATGTGGAGGTTGTGGAAATCGACTAGAATGAGACCAACACATGGGAATTAGAGTTCTACCCAATGAGGTAGACACATTGGTAGTAGGGGTGACATGTAAGAACTTTTCTACGATGCTTCAAAAGTAGAGGAGTAAACCGTGTAAGAGAAAATTTCATATAGTGCGTCGAAGGAGTTGTCATGGAAAACATGATGAATATTTATTGTGATAGAATATATTACAGTCAGAGACCTATTCAACAAGGTCACCAAGGAGATATTAAAGGAGGATTTTGCAAGGATATACCTTCATCAGCTAATGAGTGTTGTTGAAATTGGAGAACCTATTGTTGGACGAGAACAAAATATGAGGGAGAAACATAAACTTTTCAGAAATGGTAGTGTAAATTTATGGGAGAACGGAGCTATGAAAAAAATCATGTAGTTTTACATTTGTGTCCAACAAGTAGAGATGTAATTGTGCAACACTAGCATGAAAAGTCAGGAAGAGGACACACAATGATAAAGGGGAACGATTCCCACTCAATTGATAGATTTTTTTCTAAGAGAGATTGCATGGACCAAAAAAGTGGAAGACATGTTGAAAGTGTAGATCATGATATTGATGAGGAAAGATATAATGAAAGAGAGAGTTGGTATCGAGAAGAGAAAGAAAAGGAGAAATATTGAGTCAATAGTGTTGAACTTTAGTGAGGGATACATGTGTGATGTGTGAACACCATAAGGGTTTTAGTCCAAGGCATGTGTAATTCCATAAGAATATGTAAGATGTATTGTTTAGGAATACATGTTGTGTTGTAAAACACATTGTTGTAAGGCCCTAAGAATTTGATCACGAATACATGTAGTGCAATTGGACATGGAATCATTAAGTTGTAGAATGGACCACATCGAGAGGTACTAAGGTGGCATTTGTACTTGTATCCTAGCTTGATGGGGAATATGTGAGATATTGTGTGAGATTCTTGATAGATTATTGGGACTACGTTAATCTCCTCCACTATAGTTTAAGGGGGTTTTTATTAGAGTGGTTCACGTAAACTTGACTTAGTCAAGTAACCAATGGTTTTCAGGCTCCATATTTATGAGAATCCATGATTTTGACCATGTTATTCTTCTCTAATGTTTCCTATTTTAAGGAAAGAAAACATCCATGTTAATTTTTCCCAGTGGCCTTTGTGATATTGGTGTCTTTAGACACCACCACTTCTCTCGATGTTTAGTAATTCGAGCATGGATTTTACATGAGATATCCTTTATTTTTTTGTGACAAGATTCAAAATTCCAGTGCTCTTCTCCAAAACCCTCTATATTTCAATTGCATTTTATTCTTCACATCCTTATGAGGTTTTCCCCTAATATTTTAATTATAAAACCCTACCATATCTCCAACGGTTAGTCCTTGTTGCAATAACCTTTGCATGTATGACATATTTTTTTGCAACATTTTGTTTAGACTTGCATGTTCTTCATTTTTTCAAATTAGTCTTTATTTCACTTCTCTTAAACTCGTCAACTTAGATCTCCACCTCATTATGGTATCATTCCATGAGGGGAACTTTCCTCTAAACTTTTTCCAATTTGGTCTTGTTCATGATCATGCTGGGTTTGGTCCATAATGTACTACATGATTTTGTTTCTTATTCTTATATTCTTTTGTAAATTGTGTCTTCTTATGTGTTGTTACACACACAACTATCAACTAAAAAGATAATAAAAATATTAATTCATTATCTTGGCATGTGTATCTGATGTCATTCAAACATATAAAACTCATGTAAATCACATAAAATAAAAGTACATGTAAGAATTCTATCAATGTTAGCAATCACATTAGTTGTAAGTCTCAAACTAGTATATTTATAGAATTTAAACTATTAAATTAATTTTTATCCCTTGCATGTGAGCCCCCTTAGGTATAGTGTTGCAAATTCACTTTCATACCACTTTGTAATGCTTCCTCCAGCCCATTGGCTTTCCTTGGATGTGGGGGGTGTTAATTTTTTACTTTTAACCAAAATTTGAAGGGTTTTCATGAAGATGGGGTTACAAAAATTTCACTTTTTAATATTTGCATAAATTATTTTTTTCATCATCATTATGACGAGGTCATCAAGAGTTTTCAAATGATATAAAATTTACCCCAATCATAGTTTTGGATCAAAATTCATGCCCGGTAGAATTTTTCACCTATTAACAAATGCCATGTTATCACATCTCCCACGCAACACCTACATGGACTCAATCAAGATATAATGACCTTAACGTGCCATCTATGTGGGTCCCATAACACCTTGCTGATGTTATGGTAGCACAACTGCTCTTCTTCCTTCTCTCATGTAGCATATAATAAGTAAAATAAATGGGTAGTGGGTGGACTACTAGTGGGCAGAGTTTCCACGTCAGAAGCCCCATCATATTAGATCTCCTAGATTCTCTCTATTCAAACCTCAATTTCAAAGACATAGAATAGAGTCTAATACTTGTGGTTCCCCTTCATTATGCTTAGTGTTGGAAGTGGAGCCCAATGGTCCACATCATCTCAAGGATTACTCACCCTATGTCCATCCCAACTATAAGTGTAGATGATGAGGTCCAATATCTAAGAGTACGATCCACCCCTATTCCACATCATAAAAAACCACGTCATCTCAGGGCTTTGACATTGAGGTTTCCCATCCCTTGCACACATAATTTTTATGGATGATATAGACCCATTGACATTGATTCTCTGCACTGTAAGGATTTCCTTTATTTTCCCTGAGCTCTGATGCAGTGATGGGGCCCATGAGTCATAGTTCCAATGGGATGAGTTCTTACCTCGACCCCTTGGTTTCAACTTTTCTCATTAGCAAGGGTTAATCAATGTGAAGAAGGCTATGTAGCGAATGGTGGGAAGTTCCATAGATGAATGATCACATAGTTGGAACCCTGGAAAAATTACCCTGTCTAATCGGTATCACTCGTTTTCTAGAAATTTTAAAGCACCCAAAGTGTGTTGGGGAGTGATAACCCTAAGACGAGGTTCCTTTTCTAGAACCGCGATGAAACTAGCCAACTTCTTATCAACACTTCCAGAGAATAACACAAAGTATTAATCAATGGTATCGTGTTAATTGATTCCATTCCATAGTTCTAGCTAGGTCTTCCTTGTCAAGTGTTAAAGCTCTAACATCATCTACTTAACTCAATTTGATATTGATATTCCACTTTGACTCCAAATATCTAAGATATGTCTTTGTATCCATATAAATGTTGGTTAACATAGATATGGTGTTCATCGAACCAAAGTGTAATCCATATATAAGGCCCATAATAACCAAAAAACCCCTTCTTAATCCATAGATATTGAGAGATTACATTTCTATTGTTATATTTCTATGTATGATAGAAACCCTCACGATCTTGTTTTCTTATAATTATATCCCTTTTATCCTATATATATATATATAAATATATATACTAAGGAGACCTATTCTTAGGATCATCAATTTCTATCTTTTTCATTATATTTATTTTATAAGGAGGTATACCCCTTGAATTGGATAATAATTTTTGGTTGATTATCATTGTTAAGGTGCAAGGATCATCACATTTGGTATTATAGCTCTTAATTTTAGGGTTTTTATTCTTCATACACATCATCGTGGAATTTTTTCTATGGCATTTGTTCTAGTTTGTTTCAAGTAGTGAAACTTAGAGAGTATTGGTAACATTTCCTGAGCAACCTCTCGATCAAGCTTCATATTTTGGTTCACTATAGTTTTCAAGATATGGATGAAGGAAGTTAGGGTTTTTGAATGCTCCTAAACTCTATCTCAAACAGGTTAGTTTGACATTTTCGCTATAAATATTTTTATATGAGGCTTAAAACTATAAATATTCAACCACATTAAGGATAACTATTAGTGAACATATAGTCTAAGTTACAGATCCTAGTTCACTATATTTTATGAGATATGATATAAGAAATTTAGGGTTTTTATATGCTTCGTAATATAGCCTCAAACAAGTAAGCTTGAAATTTTTTCTATGAATTTCTTTATGTAGTCTTTCATAAGATGAAACATGGTAAATGATAAGCATATATCTTTTGGAATATCATATTCCATTTTTATAATTTGGTTCAATATATTATCTAGTTATACCCTATGGAAGTTATAGTTTGCGAACAATCTTTAAATAGATCTTAAACATGTGAACTTCGTATTTCGGATATATTTTCTTATATGGAAATTTTTAGGCTATGAAATTTTTAGTAATTTTAGGGGACATATAGAAGTATCACGGGTATAGGTTCTATAATTATATTTAAATAATTCAATACGTGGAACACTATACAAGTTTCTCATGATAAGAGGCCAAACAATTAGCAAGTTTTAGGAAATTTACTATAACTTTTAGTTGGCACATCAGATTCAATTCACACCCATGGAATTGTAGAAACAACATATTACAGTATCAAAAAGAAACTTTTGATATCTAGAAGGCCTCCAATCTCAGAGATATATCAATAAAGTTTCAACCATTTTCATATAATCCAAATTAAGGTATGTAACTTACTATTGACCTAACTATTCATTAGAAGATCCCATGTTTTCTTTGGTTGTAATAAATATGAGGGTTATTAACATTTTCCAACATGCCTATAAGAAATATACTACACCAATTAAATTTATTTAAGGCTCATCATTGACAACTGAATAATTTGAAGACTTAGAATTTAAGTTATCTCAATTAGAGAAGAAAATTAAATGTATGGTAGTATGTTGACAAATGTGGATTTATCAGGTTCTCATGAAAAATTTAAAAGAGAAATGGAAAAAAATATGAATGAAAATAAGGAAGGAATACAAATTAAGATTAATGAAAGTAAGGAAGGAATAGAAAAGAATATAGAAGAAATATAAATGAAGATGAATGAAAATAACAAAGGAATATAAATGAAGATAAATGAAAATAAGGAAGAAATGCAAAAATATATGGTCACCATGGAAAACCTTCTATCACTTGCGAGAAATAAGGTTATCTTTAGCTATCAATGGATCCCTCTAGAAACCACTAATGCCCAATCCCTCACCATGCTTGATCTCCTACCGAAGCCATAGTTATGTGAATGGTAACATTAGTGTTTGTTTTGCTAAATTCCAATTTAGAATATAAACAAAGTGATTGTGGATTATGAGGTAAATTGCAAGTTAACCATGAGTTTTTATGTGTTTTTATGTGATTTTTTTTAGAAAATTAACATAAACAAAACACTCCACAACAACATCTAATAGACATGAAAATCACCATAAACAGTAACACAACAACACATGATAAAGGATTTCACCTCGCCTAGGCTACGTCTACTTGGTCCAGCTTCCAATGGCTTGGCCCTCTTTTATTATGCTCAAAATTGTGATTACATATGTTTACAATGCCCAAAAGGCTCTGAAACATGTTCCAATGGCTCCAGAATTCCCAAAAATTCCATTGTAGCCTCTTTCTCCATCGAATTTTGTTAAAAAATGAGTACGTTATGACTTACCCAAGTTTTGACACTAATCGCTCCACAAATTCCACCAAATTTGACATCATCCTACAATTTCGCCCCTTTTTCAGCTAACTAGGTGACAATTTCCTGGAATTTTGGGAGAAATTGTCAAACAATTAAAACACCCAATGATGCCTTAAATCAAGAAATCCAAACTATGGTTTTTGGCACAATATATTTTTTTTATTAAAAACTTCGTCAGGTGGTTACCTAACCGTCGACGGTTAGTGCCATCAGCGGCCACATGACGTGGTTACCATCATGGTCAAGTTTTGTGTAGGTGGCTAACTCTGTGGCTTACTGCAAATGGTCTCAGTGTGTCACATGAGTAGTAAGGGTGGCGTCTGCAGCTTCGTTGAGGCTGTTAACTCTGCGGCTTACCAGAAGCAGTCTTGGAAAGGTAGACACATGGTGCAGCTTCGGTGAACGGTTACGGTTATGGTCAGTTGGGGGGGGGGGGTGCATGGGGCTAGCCTCCTACCCATTGTCCCACCCCCAGGAGGTGACCAGGTTTGGGGCTAGACCCCAACCCCCACCCTTTTTGTCCAAAACATAATATAATGAAATAATTCGGAACCAAATATATATTTAGAAATAATACGATGGTGCATTAGACAAGTCTTTGTGCTAGATGCTTTGAAGTCACAGGTTCCACCCCCGTCTGCTCCACTTAGACCTTGAATCAATTTTGGTGGTCCTCTAGCTACCACATGGCATCCCCTGGCTAGGCCACATGGCAGCCTGTGGTTGGCCACCCAAAATCCAATCAAAATTTTCCATTTCAAATAAACGACAACATGCCACTTGGCACAACCTCATTTGACGAGGAAATCCATTGACCAGAAAATTTTTCTATTTGAAAAAGAAAACATAGCATGTTTTTGGGAGCATACGGTGTTGTTTTTCCACGAAAATGCGTTGTGCCAGATTCATAACAAAGATATCTATGTGGTTGTTCAGGTTCCACACCATTTCGACAACTTGCATTTTTTAGCATAATTTTGAGTGCCCAAGCACTCCTCTCCATTGGAAACTTTTGGACCCCAAAATATCTTTCATTACTGAACATGTGGATGAGGGTACAACCCCCTCACCCTTCGGGTCTCAATCCACTAGAATTTTCCTAAATTCAACAATTTGAGCTTTTCATGAAAACTAATCTTTTTACTTGATTCTAGGGACCCTCTCTTGCCGTTGTAGTTACCATTTTGCTGCAATTTCCCATAATTTTTAGAACATCAAACTATACTTGAAGAAACAAAAATGTTCCTTCCTTGGTCATCAATAAAAGGAAACTTGGATAACTTGAAAACTTTCGCACCTCAAACACTATCGACATGGAGATTTTTAGCTTGTCTTGCCTTGTACTTTCGTCGAATCCTTTTGATCAAGTGTTTTCACCATTTCCATGTACCATTTTTTAACCCAAAACAAGAACTTGTGGAACTTATGCCTTCTTTCCCATCTTTCTTTGGTGCTTTTTCTTTTATTTTTGGACCATTCAACACCGGCATCTTGTTCCCATCACTGTTCAATAATGATGCAAACTTCTACAAATATTTCACATCTTGCTTACCTATTTTAAAGGCAACATGTTAGAGCCATGAAACATCTTATTACAACCATTATAAACTTCAATGAAATCATATTTTTCATTTGAATAATCTCATTGAAAGTTCTCATTAAAAACATCATTATGCTTGAACATTAACAAAGAAATTTTTTGACTTGCCTTCACTATTGTCTTCATTTGTCCTGCATGCATAAGAGACAAAATCATATTCTTCTTATGCACTCTAACTATGTACTCAATTCCATTATTGGATAGGTGGTACTGATTTTGATGGAGATTAAATACTACCCTCGTATAATAAAGATAATGACTTCCCAAATTAATACCTGAAATCTCAAGCATAACTACATCAAGTTCAACTTCGTCAAGAAAGTTTGAATTGATTGAAAACCTTAGGATGCACTTCCTTGTTACCTGCAATTTTGCATTATTTCATATCCAACCTAAAGGATAAGGTATTGGACGTGCAACAATTTCTAGATTTAACCTCTTAACTAAGTCTTCAGAAATCAAATTGGCTTGAGAACCACTATCAAATAGTGTGTCTATTTTGTTATGCATTGAAACAACTCTAATATGAAAGAGTTCAATTCTTGCATCATCATCTTGAGTTACATTAGAAAAACTTGAAGAAATAGTGCTTGCTATTTTCTTACCTTTCGATCTCATTGATGCCATATTGGTTTTATCTCCTGAATCTGAACCTAAGTCATGTTCAATGGTTGCAGATGTTTTCTCCTTCTATTTGGTTTTACGTTTGTTGGACTTCAACTCTAGATCGAGCTGCCAACAATGGTCTTCATCATGGCCATTTTTAAAACAATGTTTACATGTGATTTTCTCTTTTTATAACTTAATAGAGAAATTTTTCTTTCCTTTTCCTTTAAACACACCCTTTCCTTTTCCCTCATACTCAAGGGAACTGTCATTTTTCTCATATGCACTATGTTTCCCCCTTGCTTCTAGATGTGTGGATTGAACACAAACCTCATCTAAGTTTGTGGGATTGAACATGAGAATAGTATGTTTAAGATAGTTGTGCAAACCCCCAATATACTTTAACAAAGTGTCTTGAGAAGATAAATTGACACCAAAAACTAGTGCTCTTCTCCTAAACTCTCGTGTATAATTTTGAACACTTTGTCCCTTTAGTTGTCTAAAATTCTGTCAGTCCATTATGGATTTTTACATATATGTTATAGGGTAAATTTGTCTTTTAATTGCAGCAATAAAATCATACCAAGAGATTGAAATCTTACCATAGTTTTTCATCTCTTCTTGTGTCTTGTCTTCCCACCATATTAGTGTTTCACCATCAAGTCTCAAGGAAGATAGCTGAATTTGTGTGTCATCATCATGAAGGTTTTGAATCCTACAATAGACCTTCAACTTCCGAGCCTAATTTTCAAGCTTCTCTGCATTCACTTCACCATTATACGTAGGTAGCTTAAATTTAATATCAAGTTTTAACAAGGTTGTTTTGCCAATTCCTTTTGAGGTATGTTGATGAGTATGAGTAATGGTTGTAGTAGTGGAAGAGGATGTTGATGAAGCTGAATATGGTGGTGAGGATGATGGTGGAGTAGATGGTGTCTTATCACCATTTCCATTACCTCCTCCTCCTGGAGAACCCTCTCCACTTGGAGGGATGGAGCTTTCACTCTACAACCTTATATTCCTCTATTCATAGAGGACTCTCACCATCTATGTCATGTGAAAGAAAGCCTTCCTAAAATCCTTCTCATCCGCTGTCATGTTATCATTTCCTCCTTCATGATACATGCTCTTATGAAACCAAATCCAAAAATAGAAGAAAAGAGAGATCAACACCTTAGAAATCAGCCACTTCAAGGGGGAAACCTCCAATACATTACATAAATGAACAATTCTTGGATGATACAAATGAAAAAAATTCCTTTCTATATATAGGGGTCAATGGGGTTAGAATATAATCCTAGCCGACCTAACAATAATAATGTAAGGGCACAACAATAAAAATATTGGGGTTAGAGGGGTGCAACAATAATAATAAGGGGGGATACACTAACATAATAAGGGACTGCACTAGTAATATAGGGACTTAACATGCCCCTCTCCTTCAAACAAGTGTTTTCCTCAACGCTTCATTATTTCTTGATGCTTCTCTATAAAATCCTCATCCTCGATTGTTGAATCCTCAACGAGAACATTCTTCTAATTGCCGAGATACTCTGAAATTGATCAATTTTGTACTTGTTGAGTTCTTGTTTCTATGACTGCTTTAGAACTTCTTTCACTGTGATGTTGATCTTCCTGTTGTTTCATTCGATTCAACACTAAAGTTAGGTTATCCTTTGAGAGTTGTAGAACTTGTTGTTGATGCTTGATGTGATCTTTCACTACTTCATTATCCATATTATCTTTCATTTTATCCTTCAAACATTCCAACTTAGCCTTCATTTTTTCTTTTAAACCATCTATGTCATCTTTGATTTCTCTTTGAAATATCGAAATTTGTTGCACTTGGTATAGTAATTTTGATATTTCATACTGCAATTATTCCTCTTCATGGGTCGTAGTATACCTTTCTGAGGGCTTAATGGGTATGGAAATATTTTTTGGAGGCATTATAGAACCCAATACTAATAAAAATTCTTCAATATGCCCTTGGAATCACATCAAACTTCTTTTTCAAACAAACTTTATGCAATTTTAAAAAACCAATACACACCTTCTTTCTTTCTTTTGAGGAGCTCGATATTGAAACTGAATTATATATGTGATTTCAGATCCTAAATATCTGAAATTCAGTCTTGTAGTATCCTTCTAAATCTTCTTTCTAATTCCATAGGTATGTCCTGATTTAGATTCTTCAAGGAAAATATATGCCCAATCCCCCAGAGTGACCTAATTATGGACTCGTTCAGTAGAGCGAAATTGTGCGGCGTGCCACGTCTCACTGTTTGTTCCTTAGACTCTGAAATTGATAAACAGGAAACTAATGTTCATTTACTTGTGGAAACTTTTTATAGAATTCCAATCCAATTCTCAAAGAGAGAGTTATGATTAGTTTCCCTAGGTCACCTCTTTTAGATGAAATTCGAGAGCCTGCACAAACTATAACTTCCACATATCATATCTTTGAAAATATTGCGCACCAAGATCTGAATTTTTTACATGACGTTCCTCAGGATTTTGGCTTCACTCTGTAAAAGTTTTAGCCTTTTAACCTTCGTATAAAAAGCTTTATAGCGCAAATTCCACGATGAACTTTTTAGGTGAAATTCGGGAGCCTGAAAAAATCCTAACTTCCACAGATCATATCTCCAAAATATTGTGAACCAGGATCTAAAATTTTTACATGACGTTTATCAAGATTTATGATTCACTTTTTAAAAACTTCAGCTTCTGAACCTTCGTAGAAAAAATGTTATAGTGAAAATTCCATGATGACCTGTTTGGAGCAGCGAAACCCTAGAATGCAAAGGCTCTGATACCAAATGTTATGAAACCAGCTCCAAAAATAGAATAAAAGAGAGATCAACACCTTAAAAATCAGCCACTTTGAGGGGGAAACCTTCAATACATTACATAGATGAACAATTCTTGGATGAAACAAATGAAAAAACCTCCTTTATATAGATAGGAATCTATGGGGTCACAATATAATCCTAGTCGACCTAACAATAATAATGTAAGGGCACAATAATAACAATATGGGGGTTACAAGGGTACAATAATAACAATACGGGGGGATACACTAACATAATAAGGGACTACACTAGTAATATAGGGACTTTACACACGCTTCCCGAAGCCTCAGGTACAAAAAGAGGTGAATCTTGTGGTGGAGATTGTGGCAACTATGCGTTCCTTCTCCTTGCTCCAAACTGAGAACCTGCACCCACAAGATTGCTTTCTCCTCTCTTGAGCTTCAACCTTGTAAGCATTTAAACACTTGCAAAAAAATTAAATCCTCCTTGCACAAGTAAACCTAGTGCTCCGATACCAACTTGAACTAAATGGGAAAAATAGTGTTGGTTGTGCTAAATTCCAATTCAGGATATAAACAAAGTGCTTCAGGATGATGAGGTAAATTGCAAGTTAACCATGAGTTTTTATTTGTTTTTATGTGAGTTTCTTGAGAAAATTAACATAAACAAAAAACTAAACAACAACATCTAATGGAAATTAAAATCACTATAAAAAATAACACAACAACACATGATATAGGAGTTCACCCCACCTAGGCTACGTCTCCTTGCTCCAACCTCCAATATCTTGGCCCTCTTCTATTATGCTCAGAAGTGTGATTACATATGTTTATAATGCTCAAACAACTCTGAAACATATTCCAATGGCTCGAGAATGCCCAAAAATTCCTGTCTAGCCTCTTTCGGCATCGAATTTGGTAAAAAACTGAGTAAGTTATCACTTCCACAAGTTTTGGAACTATTCGCTCCACAAATTCCACCAAATCCGCCATCATTGTACAATTTCGCCCCCTTTTAGGCTAATTGGGTGAAAATTTCATGGAATTCTGGGAAATTTTTTTGGAGAGTTACATCGCCCAGTGACACCTTAAATCTGGAAATCCAAAGTATGGTTTTTGGCGCAATATTTATTTTTTTATAAAAACTTCGTCAGTCGGTTGATGCCATCGGTGGCCACACTATGTGGTTAATTTCGTGGTCAAGGTTTGTGCAGGGGGCTAAATTTTTAGCTTACCGCAAGTGGTTTCCATGTGTCACATGAGTGGTCAGGGTGGCGGTTGGACGACAACTTAGCAAAAGCGGTTAACTCCACGGCTTACCACAAGCAGTTTCGACAAGGTGGACACATGGCACAGATTCAGTGGATGGTTACGGTTATGGTAATTTGGGGGGGGGGGGGGGTGTGCAGTGTTAGTCATCAGTAATTCTTACCATCTGTATATGACTAAATATTGGTTATATATTTCTAAAAAAAAAAAATTCTTGAATATTGTGAGTTTTAGAAATCTCACTGCCTTCATTATCCTTATACAAAAATTTTCACTACTCTACCATTTTTCCATTTAATGGTCACCCTACCACTCCTAAAGGACTCCTTATGAGCTAGTACCACTCATATCTATCATATTTTACCATCTATAGCCTCATTACTCTATTTTCCCCTTGCCCATCGCTTCATTTGCATCTAGGGTTACCAATTAGCCTATTCTTTCCCATGTTCACCAGGTTCCTCAAGAATTGATGGTCTCAAAACTATCTCTATAGGATCTTTAAATAAACAAGTACATTTGATTTTGGATCTTCAATACATCAATTTGTCAAATACTCTATTTTGGATCTTCAATACATCAATTTCAATCAAAGACCAAGTCAAAAAACCCTCCCACTAGGTCATTAGTGTTTCATAGGTTGTAGGGTCATCATTGGTGTTTTAAGCACTTATTTTTCTGTGATAGAAGCTGGATCAAATGTAAAATAAGATCAACACATGCTTGTCCAAGAAAGATCAGAAAATCTCCAAGAGGACTGCTTTATCAAGTTCAAGTTCTGCAAGAGGTAAATGTGAACTTTGACACTTCTGAAGGAGTGTTAAAATGACTATCAATAGAAATTTGGTAAGGTAAGAGGCCCGCTCCTTAATAAAGACATTCATAGAAAAGAGAAGGGAAGTAGTTTTTTTCAAGAAGAATCGGGGTTTTGAGCTTGATCGGGCCAACAAGTCCCAAACAGTGAATCAAATGAAAAAATGACCATGGAGGAGGCACACCAAGAAATTGAACACGAAGAGAAGTTTTTCAGGAATTATAGATGAAAGGGAAAAAGGTGAGGTGAACTGGACATAAATGAATGAACTTGAAAGGGCTATAGAGACCTTAGAAGACAACACTAATAATTGTTCTTAAGCATTCCACACACCTAGGGTTTTGGGAAGATGATCAAAGAAGGTGGAAGGGTAAGTTGAAATCCATGATGACAGCAAAGGGATTCTGAAGATGTCATGCTTTGTAGAGATTACAAAATTATCACAAGGATTTTTTCATGCCAAAAATGATCAAGAGAGGTAAACTCCAAGATGCTAGCAAAGAAAAGGATTGTGAAAATACTGTTGCTATGCAAAAATCAAAAGTTTTGTTAGGTAAAATGGCTCATTGCCTCAAAAGAACAAGGATGTAAAGCGTATCAGGAAAAAATCTAAGTCAATATTTTATGGCAGATGCAAATTAGAAGTGGCCAAAAGAGAAGGTAATAAGCATGATTTTGAATTCCATAGTGCTTTTCAACGGTGAGCTTATCATGCCTCAAGATCGGTGAGAAAGGGAAAATCAATGTGTTCCAGTCACCTACACTAAGAAGTGTCAAAAAGGGTAAAAACATGACCTGAACTTCATAATGGAGGCAAGAGAGGGCTTTGACAATACTGCTATGAGACAACCCCTCAAAGATGTTTAATAATCTTACCATGACTAAATGAGAAAAGGAGATGTGTTAAGCTCCAAGGTGGAAACCAAAGATGATATTAAGGTTGATGATGTGTCATAATGAATGTGTCAAGTTTTTAGAGTCAAAAGGAACAGGGATTTGCAAGACTGTCAGCTAAGGTGAAAAGGATTAGTTTCATGATGAGGATTACACTTCCATTTGAGGAAGCTGTTGTGTGGCTGAATCACCAAGGTGTCAAAATTAATTTTTTATGCCTCAAGGAACCAAAAGAAGTCAAATTTATCACTTCAGTCACCTGCAGAACAAACAGTTCAAAATGGTCAATGAGACAAGGTAGGAAAGATAAGTGGAAAATTGTGATGAAAAACACAGGAAACTTTGAAGAATACTACTATGTGTAGCCCTCCAAACAAGATATCAAATGATAATGTAAACTCTCAAGGAGCGAAAATAAGAGTCACTTAAATGTTTTCAAGTCTCCTGCACAACAAAATGTAAAGGAGTTAGTGAAAAGTGAAAGGGCTCAAAACATTAGGAGATGGGTTTACAATGATTTAATTTAAATCCCAGGCATATAAAGGGTCATTTTTTTTTTCATTTGACTCATTGTTCCCTTGCAGAAGAATTAGAAATGCGCAGGAGGAGAAACTATGAGTTTTTAGTCAAATTCGGGCAAGTTTACCCAGCACTACGCGTTTAGATCGGCGCTGCGCCCCTGGAAGTTTTCCTCGTGCAATTTTCTTCTGAGCTGCGCGCCTGGAAATGCGCTACTTGTTTACCCGAAAGATCGATAGGCCTGGAAAAAAAGGCTTTAGTGCTACGTGCCTAGCACACAGCGTTGCGTTTAGCCTGACCTGACACCTCGTTCACCTGGGTGTTGTGTGCTTGGCTAGTAGGGCCTCCTACACCACATCAATGCTCAAAACCCCTCCAATTTTCTACAAGACATCACCAAGGGTTTTTCAAATGTCTTTGAAGGGTAAGTACAGCTTATCAAGCCCTCTCCAAGGTTTTTGTCATAATTTGGTTCAAGGAATGAAGATTTAAGGAGAAAAACCTAATTTTTCATGCTTGAACATCACTGTTTAAAAAAACACTTATCCATCTTCATACTAAGAACACACAGAGGGTTTCCTTGTTTAGAAGTTTCTCATTCACCTAACACTCATTCCATTTTCCAAATTAGTCCCTTACACTGCAAAACATTGACATTACATACCCCCATCATCTCAAAATTTTCAACATTACTAAGGTGTTTCACAGTAGGGTTTGAAATATTAGATGGTTTGCATTCAGGCTATTTAGCCTCTCATTTTGCCCAATTTTCCCCTTACTCATCCATTTTCATTCACTTGTAAAAGTTTTCCTTTTTTCATCACCACTCCATTACCCTCTTCCACATCCATTTCATAAGCAAAGCTAGGGTTTTTTTCAAAAGCAACAGTGATCAAAATGTCAAGGGAAGGTGACAATGGTAGTGGTGAGGAAAGCCGAGTGCCAAGGATTCATCCACACAAAGGTGGGACAATCAACAATTTTGAACTGCTAAACACAATGGAGATTAATGCATCTCCCCTAATTGTCTCATGATTCCAAAATGTAGGTTGCTATCAATTTTTTGAGAAATTGTAGCACTTGCAGAATCACCCCGAGCTGACTAGGCTCTTCATACTTAACCTACATGAGAAACAAGTCAATATTGCAAGGGTAAACTTGAGCTGTCTTCAGATGCCATTTCTATTGCCACTAGGATACCTAGTGTGGGTGAAAAGTAGTTCAAGCAGGCCAATTTAGACATAAGCCACTATGATCCATTCCTTAAACTCAAATACAAAGACTACAATAAATCCATATTTCCTTTCTCACATTTTATTGAGAGGTATGCACCCATGATGAGGGTCATCATGAAATATTTCACATGTGAAGGAATATTTGCTAGGCTTTACTCCTATCACATCAGATTCCTCATGCACGTTACTAGGATTAAGCTGATGCATTTTCCCTACTACATCTACAGGCGTATTGAAAAAATGTCTTGTAATTTACAGAAGAGATATTTCCCTTACCAGATGCAAAGCTTATTTCATCACTCTTTGATAAAAATGGTTTTGATGTATCAATTGCAGCAAAAGGGTATTCCACGGGATGTTTTAATTTCCCATGAAGTGTTCACAAACCGACAACCCCATCCTCAACAAAACATGCCTTCATCATCTAATCCTCCTATCCTTACTCCTCCATCATCTCCTGTTGAGAATGTTTCACCATCTACACACATTCCTTCACCTCAGGACAACCCTTCTTCCTCACCCTCTCCCAATGCATCAGAAAAAGAGGGAAGTGACAATGAGCAATCAAATGATAATGAGGGAGAAGGCAATGTTGAGTCAAGCAAGAATGATGATGATGATGGTGGCAGTGAAACTAAGAGCCATGATGACAGTGAAAACATTGAGGCTCCTAGTGGTGATAAGGGTAGTGATGTAGAAACAAATGATGAAAAAAGAAGTACAAATGAGGGAGATGAGGCTAATATCAGTGAGGCTCATAGCAGTGAAGAGGCAGAAAACATGGAAAATAAAGGCAGTGATGAAGTTGGCAATGAAGAGGAAAAAAGTGAGGATTCAAACAAAGAAAAATCAGCTAGTGAAGAAGATGAGGGAAGTGGAGCAGGCACTGAGGATACAAATGAAGAAAGTGGCAAATAAGACATGGAGGTTGATATCAGCAAAGATGAGGAAAATGATGAAGAAAGCAACAAAATTGATGATGATGATGATGTTGACAATGGCTCACAAAACCAAGATGACAGTGAAGCTAATGGCAGTGATAGTCTTGGCAGAGATGAGGCATAAAATTTCAGTGACGAAGAGGCCACTAAGTCTAAAAAAATTGAGGCTCATGGAAGTGGTGAAGGCAGTGCAAAAATTAGTGAGGAGGAAGAAAATGATGAGGCTGATATGAATGAGGTAAACAACAGTGAAAAAATCAGTGAGGAAGAATCAAGCAGCAATCATGATGACCATGATATCAATGGAGATGATGATAATGATGATGATGATGTTGACACTGATAACGACAGAAAGAATATCAGTGATGAAGAAGAGAGCATGGAGATAGATGAGAGAAGCCATGAAAGACATAAGGACAACAAGGATATAAATGATGATGATAGTCATGATAGCAGCAAGAATGAAGACACTAAAATGAGCACAATTGAACCTTTTTCTTTAACCTATCAAAGAGAAAGTAGGCATGTGTTTGCTGCCTCTAAAAGGCAAGGGGCCATGCATTCCACTTCAACCAAGAAAATGGAAAAACACAAAGAGAAGGTCATAAAGGAAGAATAAGAAGCTCATCATGAGACTGAGAAAGAATTTGAACTCATTCATGTTGACAGTGATGATGAAAATGAGGCAAGGATCTTAAGAATGTTGCTCAAAGGTAAGGATACCCAAATAAAATATTTGCAAGCCAACCTAGCTAGGGCTAGGAATTTCATCCACTATTATGAGACTGAAAACAAGAATTTTGAGGCACAAAATTCCATTTATGAGGTTAGCGAAATCAGAGCCCAGACAGAGACTGAAAGGACCAAGGTTAGGCTTGATGAAGTCTTGGGTGTTTTTGATGAGAGTGAAGATGAAGAAGGGCAGTTGTCTAGAACAAGGCAAAGAACAATGGGCTTGAGGAAGGCCTTATCCAAGGAGAAGGAGCGAGAAATGACATTGGTGGAGCAGATCACTCCAAGTGATATGCTTGCCATGGAGATAGAGTATGATCAGGAACCTTGGTTATAAAGGGCTAATACACACTTGGAAGATCAGCTAGAGAAGACACAAAGAGACCTTGGCCTTCAGAAGAAGATGGCCAAGCACTATGCCTTGGGAAATAAAATTGGAAGGGCCAAGCTCAAAATATCCCTTGCCAAAATTCAAGCCCTCAAGGAGGAAAAAAGCCAAGAAGACCTTGAGATCCTAGTTGATGATTCCCTACATGGATCCCAAACACCATGAGGAAGACAACTTCAAATTTTGGCAAGTTTTTGGAGATTTTAGTTTTTGATGGTTTTTGAGGGCCAAGGGTGCAATGCCCTTGGCACTGCGCATTTTCTTGGGGCATACACTGAAGGAAAAATTTACATTTTTTGGTTCCTTAGGCCAAGGACATCACACTCACCAAGTTTCAGCTCATTTGGAGCAAAACAAGTCCTCCAAAAGGGCCAAACACATGCAAAATTTCACCTTTCTACCTTATTTTCAGGGCTGGCGTTGCACCCTTAACAACCTTGGGAGTTTTGGTTTTTGAACAGGAAACTGAAGTCCAATCAGAAAACCAAGGGCAGATTTGGAACTTAAACTCGACAATATTTCCAACGAGCTAGCGCGAAGCTCATTAAAACACTGGGAAGGCATTCAAAACTTTGCTGCAAGGTTACCCATTTTTCTAGTGCAGGAGTTGCGCCCTTGGACCTCACTGATGCTCCCTTGCCTGAAAAAGTCAACAAAAGACACTAATTTATGGAAAATAGATATATTATGGTTTTTTGGGTAAATCACTCCAAATTTAGGTCTTAGAAATTATTTTTCATTTATTGCATTAGATATTTTGTGCCTTGGACCTTGCATGGTCTTAATGGACAAATTTAGCATTTATGATGTATTTATGACATTTTTGGAACTCTAGTTAGGTTTTGGTCCTCTTTGCTTGTTAAATATAACATTAAGGCTTAATTATACATGTTGGATGATTATGGAGAGTAATACATAGACCTTGAGATTGAAGAGAAATTTGGCTTTGGTTTTTTTGGATGGCTTGGGTTGATTGACAATGGAGAAATCTGACTTGCAGGATACATGAGCATAGTTAATGGTGATGTGTTCCTTATTTAGTTCTTTTTTTCTCATTTTATCATTTTGTCCCATCTTTCTATGGAAGTAGGAAAAAAGTTTTAGGCTAAAAAATGTTGTTTAGGGACACCTTAGTTCTGTTTGTTCTCTATTGCTTCTATGTTTTCCTCTGCTAGGCTAGTTTAGAGAATTATTAGTTGCTCTATAGACCCACTTATGATTTTTTATCTTAAAAATGATTCAATGAAGAAAATTTCAAAGTAGTTTTATGGTTAGCCCTGCTCTTTGTCATTACTTAAACATTGTTTTTAAGGTCTTTTACTTTGAAGTATTACTGATTAGGTTTAGCTAAAGAGGTCGATGATTCTCCATGCCCTTTTTCTCATCTTAAATATTTTCTTTGGAGGTCTTTATAGCTTGATTAATGATGTGAGGAGTTCCCTCTTCCTTGATCTCTGCTATATGTTTATCTTAAATGTTTTCTTAGCTTGAAGGTGAAATCACTAGAATATTTACAATTTTCTTGCCTTCTATAGTTCATTGGATTGTTTTCTCTATGCTTACTTGCTAGGGTTTAGTCAAAGAAGTTATTGGTATGCCCTATCTTTGATTATTTCTTCATTTTTAGTAGTCTTAAAGGTAATTCTTGTTAAGGTATTTTTTGAAGAATTCTTAACTGCCCTTTTGCACCTACTATGTTCACAAATTGATGTTCACTCCACTCACATAACTTTTAGATCCATCTGACCTTGTTAGACTTGCCCTGTGATACACCCCTGATCTATTGTAAAACTTTTCAAGACCTTTAGAAGACTCCATATCCCAATGGATTGATTCTCTCTTACTCTACCTATTCTACTTGACAACTTCTCCAACCAACCAAACAAATAAACACACCCTAAACCTAATAACTAGCCTAAAATCAAAACTTAAAAGATATCAAGTTACATCCTTTACACAAACATAGAGAGAGCCCTCTCTGAGTCCAGGAAGGCTAGGTCTTAGGAATCCAAAGACTAGTTTGATGTTACCCCTGTAAATTTGGTCTTGCCAATCTAAAAAATTACGGGGACATAACATAATGGCGATCACGGTGGGACATTGAGTTAAGAGCATCCTAAGTACACCCTAAAGACTCTCAGATCCCTGTCAAAATTAGAAAATCAAGTGTTAGCCAAGATTAGTGTCTAATTTATTATGTGATTTCCCAGAAGAGTTATATATTTTTAAAATGTTATGGATCACAGAAGCTTGCACTCTCAACTTTGATTCCGAAATTTATTATGTGATTTCCCGGAAGAGTTATATATTTTTAAAATGTTATGGATCACAGAAGCTTGCACTCTCAAGTGTCTAATTGATTCACCATACTAGCAAAATTATGACTCAACTAGAGAACACCCATTGAAAATCTTAGTGTTACAGAGAGAAGCTCAGAAAACCCAAAACATCTCTAGATTGGTTTTTGAATTGGTGATGGTGGACAGCAAGCCAAACCTCAAAGTCTCAGAGTGGGATAGACCAGACAGACCTTGAGCCCATAGATTTGCAGCAGAGTCCTAGTAGAGAAGCCTCTCCTTCAACTCCTCCTGATTTTTAGCTTCTCCAAAACTTTGGTTCCTTCCATTCAAAATCCGCTCAATCTCAGTTTGTTGGTTCGAGTACATCTGCCACTCCCATTCACACATCCAATGTGAAAACCACTCCACTTCATCCTCAACCTCTTCTCACAAACCCCCCCCCACCCCTCACAAAACCTCCTTGGTTTCCTTTACCTCCAATCATGGTAGCATGGTTTCCCCCATTGGTTTTTCCCCAACCTTTACTGCCCATGCCTCAAGACTACCAATCCAAAATCCCTCACTTTACCAGAGCTAAATCTAATACTTCCCAAAAACATGTATATAGGGTGAATGATGCCTTTGACTATCAAGAGATAGAAGAGGAGACCATAAAAATGAAGATGTTTGCCCAAAGCTTAGGAGAAGAAGCCAAAAAAGGGTTCAAAAACTTAACTCCTAACAACATACAAATCTCCCTTCCCTCTATCAGACATTCATAAACAAGTGGGAGATTAATAAAAACCCTCTCCAAATCCTCTCAGAGTATAACAACCTTAAGAGAAATGTTGGGGAAAGTATCGAAGACCACTGCACTAGGTTCAATAGTGTGTACAATGCCCTCCCACTGCACTGAAACCCCCACAAGGTCTAGCACTAGTAAAATTTCTAGAGGGTTTTGATCCAGACATGGCCTACCAATTGAGAGAAAGAGATCCACTAAATTTAGAAGACATGCAAAGGGGAGTTGTGAGTGTAGAGGCTAATATAATTGAAAAGAATGTTAGGATGAGGTCAAAAAAAAAAGTTACATACAAATATGAAACCATGGCCTCCACATCTGATGCCAAGATTGATAATCTAGTGAGGGTAATGGAAAGAATGATGGAGAGGATCAACTTGAATGAAAGAGCACCTCCTAGGGAAAACCAATCAAATCCCCAAAACAGGAATAGAAATCAAAATTTTAGAAGAGATCCTCCCCAAAATAGACAAGGAGACAATGACCAACAAACTAGGCCTCATTTCAAAGATAACTATGTAGATGAAGAGGAAAGAGAGACTGAATAGCCGGAAGAAAACCATGTAAACTTGATAGGCTCTGATAATGAGGGTGATGTTTTCCTCACTGAAGAAGAACAAGGTTTCTTTTCCTCAAATAAAAATGAAACAAACTATGAGGATTTTGAAGACTAAAAATTGGGATTTGAAAATGCCATAACGGAGGTCCATAGGCACTATGACCTTAGGAGTTAGAAAAAAAAATATGCCTCCAAAAAGAAAAAAACTAGAAATTGTTGTTAAGAAGAACCCTGAAAACATAATGAAAAGGACAGCAGAAAACACCAACACCATGGCTAAGAAATCTGATCAAAACAAAGACAAAACTAGCCAACAAAATGGTGACCCAAGCTGCCCTAGTACATCAACTAATGGCCTTTGAAAATCTACTCTAAATGATAGTCCTAATAAAACTCAGCAAAAAAAAATTGCTAAAAATACTATGTGTGACAAAACCAATGTAAATATACCAAGAACACTAGAACCTTTCAGTTTTGAGGGTGAGGTTTCCAAAATAAAAATAAGCACACCTATTACTGAACTGGTAACTCAGGATGTATATAGGTCCCAAATTTTTAAAGCCTTGAATATAGGAAATGACACCAACACTCTGAACCTAAATGATGACAAACCAGACTTGTTTTGTGGACGTAAGGTAGAGGGAAAATATCAAGAAGGATCTGTCCCTCCATTCTATGTTAGTTTAAACTCATACTCTTGTGCCTCACACAAACTCATGCCCAAGGTGGTGATGGAGATATTAGGCCTCGAAATAACCAAACCTTACAAAGACTTATATTCTTTCGATTCAAGCAGAGTCAAATGTTTGGGTCTAATCAAGGATCCATGTGTCAATCTGACACAAATACCTGCTAAAAGCCTACTCATGGACATTGTAGTGGTTGACATTCCCCCCTAGTATGGCATGCTTTTATCCAGATCATGGGGAGCCAAAATCCAAGAGAACCTCCAAATTGACATGTCCTATGCTACCATCCTGGTCTTTAACCAAACAAGGAGATTGTACGGGGAACCACACATGAAATATATGGTTAGCATCCAAGATAGGAAAACACCCCTCTTTATTCTATCCATTCAGACCTTGAATCATTTATCTTGTATAATAAATATTACATTAATGAACAAGTAAATTAAAATTAGAAAGATCTAAGCCTACCACAACAGTAAAACCAAACACCGAATGAAGAACTTTACAACCAAAACTCTAGCAGCCTCGAACAACAACATAATGGTGAAGTTGAACTTGAAACACTTTGGAACATGAGCTTTGATGGCTCTAGTGGAAAAGCTAGTTCGGGAGCTAGTGTTTGGATACATAACACCAATGAAGGCCACTACTACAAACTAGAATTTCAATGCACTAACAATATTGTAGAGTATGAGGCCCTTCTCCTTGGTTTACATTTGCTAAATGACATAGGAGCCAAGGAAATTTATGTTCAAGGATATTCCAAGTTAATCATTAGACAAATCAAGGGAGAATATTCTGCCAAGAATCCAAGGGTAAGAGAGTAAATGAATGTTGTCTTAGATCTCCTAAATTTTTTTGAGAAGTATGAACTTACCTCCATCCCTAGAGCTCAAAACAACCTTGCCAATGAACTTTCCTTTACTGCCAGCACATGCCAAATACCCCATGACAATGAACAATACACTGTGAAAGTCAAAAACCATCCTACAGTACCTGAAAACATAGATTATTTGCAAGTGTTTGAGGGTGATAAACAAATTGATGTTTTTCTGCAATTTAAGAATGCATTTACAATACTAAAACAAAGCTTAGAGAATGAACAAGATTGCCCAAATGAAGAACAAACACCAAAAACAGATCCATTTCCTAATGTTGATGTAAATATTCTAGAACACTTTCATGAAGCAGAATTTTCTAGGGACCCAGATCAAAATGACCTTGAGGTATTACAATGCAAAGATGACGCATTACCAAGAGGTCTTACCCCCTTATAAGAGTTTTTTGACTTCAATAATGTTGCAAGGAAGCCAAAAATGGAAACCACTGAAAATGATGTAGAAGAATGAAACATAGGCAGCATAGAAGGACCCAAATTGATCAAGCTGTCCAAAACTCTCCCTCCTCACATAAAACAAAAATATATAGAGTTGTTCAAAGAGTTTAAAGATTTTTTTGCATGGGGATATGAGGATTTGAAGTCCTATGACACAAGCATTATTCAACATAAGATTCCTGTCAAGGAAAATCAGAAACCATTCAAGAAAAAATTGAGAAGAATAAACCCTGTCCTAGTTCCTCTAGTTGAGAAAGAGATTAAAAATATGTATGATGTTTGGATCATAGTCCCACTTAGGTACTCAGAATGGGTTTCTAACCTTGTGTCAGTAAGAAAGAAAACATGGGATATTAGGCTGTGCATAGACTTTAGAAACTTGAACAAAGCCTCCCTGAAGGAGAAATACCCTCTACCCAAAATGGATCATATACTCTAAATGGTGGTAGGTTCTAAGAGAATATCATTGCTTGATGGCTTTTCAGGGTACAATCAAGTACTAATACTATCAAGTGATCAGCACACAACCGCTTTCACAACACCTTGGGGCACATTCATGTATGTAAAAATGCCATTTGGGTTGATGAATGTGGGGGATAATTTTCAAAGAGCCATGGATAGAGTTTTTTCTGAAGACATAGGTTAGTTCATAGTAATATACCTTGATGACATCACTTTCTATTCTAAAACTAATGAGGAACACCTAGTTCATTTAAGAAAAGCCTTTGAGAAGTGTAGGAAGTATGGCCTATCCCTGAATCCTAAGAATGCATTGTTTGGTCTTCAAGGAGGAAAACTCTTAGGCCACATCATTTCCTAAGAAGGGATAAAGATAGACCCCAGAAGGATTGAAGGTATTTTACATATCAGCCATCCTAGAAACATTAGAGAGATGCAATATTTCATTGGAAAGATAAACTTCCTAATAAGGTTCATACCTAACCTCGCTGAAATCCTAAGAAATGTCACAAACATGATGAAAAGAGGAGAAGGATTCAAGTGGACCATGGAAGCGAAACAATCCTTTGAACTAGTAAAACAAGCACTCACCCATTCACCATTTCTAATCAGCCCCAACTTTACAAAGAATTTCTTCATTTTATCCTTTGCATCAGAACACACTATTGCTGCAGTATTGCTTCAAAAGAACATGATGGAACGAGAACAACCCATAGCTTTCTTCAGCAAAGAATTGAGGCATTCAACTCTAAAATATAATATCATGGAGAAACAAGCCTTTGCCTTGATCAAAGCATTGAAAGACTTTAGAGTTTACATTTTGCATTCCAATATCATAGATTTTGTTCCACATACAGTTGTTAAAGACATTCTAAATCAGGACCCAGATGGTAAAAGGGGTAAGTGAATTTCTATCATCTTAGAATATGATTTAGAAATCAGGCCCAGTAAACTGATTAAAGGACAAGGACTTGCAAAACTCATGGCTGAAGTAAATTTTCAAGCACTAGACATGAATATGACTGATGCATTAGAGGAACAAGAGGAGTTCGTAGCTCCACCCATTGAAGAATTATTTCTGAATTCATCTTGGTATGATGATGTTTTATATGTTTTTTTTTTATCTTAATGCTCTTCCTACTTTATCCAAAACAAAAGCTAGTTTCTTGAAACAAAAGGCTTTAAATTTCTGCATTCTAGATAGAGCTTTGTATTGGAAAAATTCTGTTGGCATCTTGCTTAAATGTTTGCTTGAAGATGATGCAGATAGAATTATGCATGAGCTTCATGAAGGAGAGTGTGGAGGTCATCTCTACTAGAAAACCATAGCCAAAAAAATCCTTAGAGTTGGTTACTATTGGACCCATCTTTTCCCTGACATACATAGGCTAGTTGCAACTTTCCATAAATGCCAAATCTTTGATGGCAAGAAAAAACTACTGCCCTTGCCCTTGCATCCTATGTGTGTTGAAACTCCTTTTCAACAGTGGGGTTTAGATTTCATTGGCAAAATCCACCCAGCCTCATATGCCCAACACAAGTGGATTCTCACTGCTACTGATTATTTCACCAAATGGATAGAAGCCATCCCTTCAAGGAATGCCACTGACTTAGTCATCATAAAATTCCTTGAAATAAACATCTTGTCCATATTTGGCTGTCCCAAAAACATCATCACCGATAATGCTGCTACATTTAAGTCCAAGAGAATGGTGGAATTTTTCTACAAGTACCACATCACACTAGGTCACTCTGCTACTTATTACCCTCAAGGTAATGGACTGGTTGAGTCCTCTAACAAAATTTTGGTGAACATCATCAAGAAGCTGCTGGAAGATACCAAAAAATCATGGCATATAAAACTAGTGCATGCATTATGGGCTGATAGACTAACAACTAAGAAATCTATCAATATGTCTCCCTATCAGCTAGTGTATGGGATGGATGTTGTTTTCCCAACATCATTGGGAGTTCCAGTTATGAATATTCTTCAAGAGGTACAATCATAAGAGAATGATATGCAAAGGAGGCTCAACCAATCCATTCATTTGCAGCAGTCAAGGGAAGAGGTTTACAAAAGAACACAAGTAGTGCAAGAGAACATAAAAAAGATCTTTGACAGAAGGACTAGAGCCAATGTCTTCTGGATTGGAGACAAGGTACTGAAATGGGATTCAAGGAGGGAGGAAAAAGGCAATCATGGAAAAATTGAAAATTTGTGGAAGGGTCCTTACATAATCCATTCAACTAGAGGTAACAATGCTTTCTTTTTACAAGAGCTATATGGAATAGAGTTATTCGGAGGTCCTGTCAATGGCAGGATGCTCAAGCACTATTTTTGTCAAAATTCCTAGTTTGAAGCTTTTATTCATTGTACATAACATTGCTTAATGAAAATTTAAAAAATTAAAAAACACAAAAACAGAGAAAAGATGAAAAGAGGGAAAAAAGAGTACCCAAAAAGAGTACTACTGAAAGTGTGCCAGCCTAAATTCCACTACTTGTTGAAAAGTAAGAATATTGTTCAGTCATCTAGCCTAATCATGACTGAACATGTGTTAAATTTCTGCTGATAGATTAGTGAAAAAAGACTTTTCAAAACATTTAAGCTTGACTTGTCAATAGATTAGATTAGGAAAGATTGTTGGTTCCCAAACCATAAATCTAAAACAGGAGAAAAAGAGGGATGCCAAACAAATTCTAAATCACAGCCCTCATGTTGTCTAATTTTTTATTGTACAAAAACGATGTATGTGTGCAACTTGCCCAAATGCCACAACCCATGGAAAATTAGATTGCTCAATCCTAGTTTGATCATGTTTCAATTTCATGTCAGTAGGTTAGAGAATAAAGTTTGTCAAACAGCTTAATATTGACAAATGAGTAGACTAGGTAGAGAATAAGAGAGTTCATTAGCCTAATCTTAACTCTTGGAAGTGATAAGGGTACAAAAAGATATTTTTTTATACTTTCAAAAGAAAATAATGTCAAGGGTTTTACAGTCCAAGTGCACCCAAAAGAAGAAAAAATCTTAGGAAAATATGATGGGTAGGTAGAAATGAGGTTGAAGAAAACATGTCTTTCTGATTTTGAGATCATAGCTTCAAGAGAACATCATCAAATGAACGAAGAAGGATCTGCAAAGTGCAAGTAAGGCACTGGTCTTCAAAACTCATAGATTTGAACTCTGAGGTCCTGGACACCTCCTAAAAAGGAGATTCCCTCCCCAAGTGGAGGCACTATTAGTCCACAGTAATTTTTACCATCTGTAGATGACTAAATATTGGTTATAGATTTCTAAAAACAAAATTCCCTGAATATTGTGAGTTTTAGAAATCTCACTGCCTTCATTATCCTTATACAAAATTTTTCACTATTCTACCATTTTTCCATTTCATGGTCACCCTACCACTCCTAAAGGACTCCTTATGAGCTGGTACCACTCATCTCTATCCTATTTTACCACCTATAGCCTCATTACTCTTTTTTCCCCTTTCCCATCCCTTGATTTCCATATAGGGATACCAATCACACTATTATTTCACATGTTCACCAAGTTCCTCAAGCATTGATGATCTAAAGACTATCTCTGTAGGCTCTTTAGATAAATCAAGTAAATTGGATTTTGGATCTTCAATACATCAATTTGTCAAATGCTTTGTTTTTAAACTTGAAGATCCCAAACCAAATTTCAGTGAAAGACCAAGTCAAAAACCCTCCCACTAGGTCATTAGGGTTTCATAGGTTGTAGGATCATCATTGGTCTTTTAAGCAATACTTTTCCTGTGCTAGAATTTGGCTCAAATGTAAAAGAAGATCAACACATCCTTGTCCAAGAAAGATCAAAAAATCTCCAAGGAGGACTACTTTATCAAGTTCAAGTTATGCAAGAGGTAAATATGAACTTTGACACTTCTGCAGGAGTGTTAAAATGACTATCAACAGAAAGTTGGTAATGTAAGAGGCCTGCTCCTTAATAAAGACATTCATAGCAAAGAGAAGGGAAGTAGTTTTCTTTCAAGAAGAATCAGGGTTTTGAGCTTGATCGGGCCAACAAGTGCCAAATAGTGAATCAAATGCAGAAATGACCATGGACGAGGCACACCAAGAAACCGAACATGAAGAGAAGTTTTTCAAGAATTATAGGATAAAGGGAAAAAGGTGAGGTGAACTGGATAGAAATGAATGAACTTGAAAGGGCTATAGAGACCTTAGAAGACAACACTGATAATTTTTCTTAAGAATTCCACACACCTAGGGGTTTGGGAAGATGATCAAAGAAGGTGAAAGGGTAAGTTGAAATCCATGATGATAACAAAGGGATTCTAAAGATGTCACTGTTTTTAAATATTCCAAAATTATCCCAAGGATTTTTTCATTCCAAAAATGGTCAAGAGAGGTAAACTCCATGATGCCAACAAAGAAAAGGATTGTGAAAATACTACTCAAACATCCAAAGTTTTTCCAAGGAAAAATGTCTCACTGCCTCAAAAGAACAAGGATTTAAAGGGTATCAGGAAAAATCTAAGTCAACATTTTATGGCTTCTGCAAATCAGAAGTGGCCAAAAGAGAAGGTAAGAAGCATGATTTTTAATTCCATAGTGCTTGCCAAAGGTGAGTTTATCATGCCTCAAGTTCAGTGAGAAAGGAAAAATCAAAGTGTTCAATTCACCTACACTCATAAGTGTCAAAAACATGATCAGAACTTCATAATGCAAGTAAGAGAGGCTTTGGAAGTACTGCTATGAGACAACCCCTCAAATATGTTTAATAAGCTTATCATGACTGAATGAGAAAAGGAGATGTGTTAAGCTCCAAGGTGGAAACCAAAGATGATATTAAGGTTTCTTTTGTGTCAGAATAAATGTGTCAAGTTTTCAGAGTGAAAAGGAACAAGGATTTGCAAGACTGCCAGCTAAGGTGAAAAGGATGAGATTCATGATGAGGATTACACATCCATTTGAGGAAGTTGCTATGTGGCTGAATCACCAAGGTGTCAAAATTAATTTTTTATGCCTCAAGGAACCAAAAGAAGTCAAATTTATCACTTCAGTCACCTGCAGAGAAAACAATGCAAAATGGTCAGTAAGACAAGGTAAGAAATACAAGTGGAAAATTGTGATAAAAAACACAGGAAAATTTGTAGAATACTATTGTGTGCAGCCCTCCAAAGAAGATATCAAATGAGCATGTAAACTCTCAAGGAGAAAAAAGAAGAGTAACTTAAAGGTTTTCAAGTCTCCTGCACAGCAAAATGTCAAAGGAGTTAATGAAAAGTGAAAGGGCTCAAAACATTAGGAGATGGGTTTACAATGATTTAGTTTAAATCCCAAGCATTTAAAGGGTCATTTTGTTTTTCATTTGACTCAGTTTTCCCTTGCAGAAGAATTAGAAACGCTCAGGAGGAGAAACTGTGAGTTTTTTTAGTAAAATTTAGGTAAGTTTACCCATCACTGCGCATTTAGGTCGGCATTGTGTGCCACCCTGGAAGTTTTCCTCATGCAATTTTCTTTTGTGTTGTGCGCATGGAGGAAGGCATCGCATGCCTAGAAACACGCTGCACGTTTACCCGAAATACTGACAGGCCTGACAAAAAAGGCTTTGGCACTGCACTCCTAGCACACAACATTGCGTTTAGCCCGAACCAACACCTCATTCACCTGGGCACTGCGTGCTTGGCCAAGAGGGCCTCCTACACCACTTCAACACTCAAAACCCCTCAAATTTTCTCTAGGTCATCACCAAGGGATTTTCAAATGTCTTTAAGGGGTAAGTACAACTTATCAAGCCCTCTCCAAGGTTTTTTTTCATCATTTGTTAAAGGAATGAATATTTAAGGATAAAAACCTATTTTTTCATGATTGAACATCACTGTTTAAGAAAACACTTATCCATATGCATACCAAGAACACACATAGGGTTTCTTTGTTGAGAGGTTGCTCATTCACCTAACACTCACTCCATTTTCCAAATTAGTCCCTTACACTGCAAAACATTGACATTACATACCCCCATCATCTCAAAATTGTCGTCATTACTAAGGCGTTTCACAATAGGGTTTGACATATCAGCTGGTTTGCATTCAGGTTATTTAGCCTCTCATTCTACCCAATTTTCCCCTTCACTCATCCATTTTCATTCACTTGTAAAAGTTGTCCTTTTTTCATCACCACTCCATTACCCTGTTCCACATCCATTTCATAAGCAGAGATAGGGTTTTGTTCAAAAGAATCAGTGATGAAAATGTCAAGGGAAGGTGACAGTGGTAGTGGTGAGGAAGGCCAAGTGCCAAGAATGCATCCACATAAAGGTGGGAGGATCAACACGTTTGAACCACTAAACACAATGGAGCTTAATGCATCTCCCCTAACTGTCTCATTCTACTAAAATGTAGGTTTCTATCAATTTTGTGAGAAAGTACAACAAATGAAGAATCACCCCGAGCTGACTAGGCTCTTCATACTTAACCTACATGAGAAACAATTCAATCTTGCACGAGTAAACCTTGAGCTGTCTCCAGATGCCATTGCTATTGCCACTGGGATACCTAGTGTGGGTGAAAATTGGTTCAAGCATGCCAATTTAGACATAAGATACTATGAGACATTCCTTAAACCCAGATACAAAGACTAAAATAAATCCATATTTCCTTTCTCACATTTGGTTCAAAGGTATGCACCCAAGATGAGGGTCATCATGAAATATTTCACATGTGAAGGAAGATTCTATAAGCTTTACTCCTATCACATCAGATTTCTCATGCACTTTACTATGGTTAAGATGCTTCGTTTTCCCTACTACCTCTATAGGAGTATTGAAAAAATGTCTTATATTGTACAAAAGAAAGATTTCCCTCACTAGATGCAAAGCTTATTTCATCACTCTTTGATCAAAATGGTTGTGATGCATCAATTGTAGCAAAAGGGTATTCCATGGGAGGTTTTCATTGCCCATAAAGTGTTCACAAACCCTCAACCCCATCCTCAGCAAAACATGCCTTCATCATCTCATCCTCCTATCCTTACTCCTCCATCATCTCCTGCTGAGCATGTTTCACCATCTACACACATTCCTTCACCTTAGGAAAACCCTCCTTCCTCACCCTCTCCCAATGCATCAGAAAATGAGGGAAGTGACAATGAAAAATCAAATGACAATGAGGGATAAGGTAATGATGAGTCAAGAAAGAATGATGATGATGATGGTGGCAGTGAAACTAAGAGCCATGATGGTAGTGAAAACAATGAGGCTCCTAGCGGTGATAAGGGCAGTGATGCAGAAACAAATGATGAAAAAATAATTACAGATGAGGGAGATGAGGATAATATCAGTGAGGCTCATAGAAGTGAAGAAGCAGAAAGCGTAAGTACAACCCCATACACAAAAAGAGTACTGTTGAAAGTGTGCCAGCCTAAATTCCACTACTTGCTGAAAGGAAGAATCTTGTTCATTCATCTAGCCTAATCATGACTAAACATGTGTTAAATTTCTACTCATATATTAGTGAAAAAAGACTTGTCAAAAAAATTAAACTTGACTTGTCAGCAGATTTGATTAGGAAATATTTTTTGTTCCAAAATCATAAATATGAACGAAGAGAAAAAGAGGGATGCCTAACAAATTCTAAATCATAGCCCTTATGTTTTCTAGTTTTTTATTGTACAAAAATGATGTCTATGTGCAGCTTGCCCAAATGCCACAGCCCATGGCAAATCAGGTTGCTCAATCTTGGTTTGATCATGTTTCAATTTCATGTCAGTAGGTTAGATAATAAAGTTTGTCAAACATTTTAATCCTAGCAAATGAGTAGACTAGGTAGAGAATAAGAGATTTCATTAGCCTAATCTGAACTCTTGTAAGTGATAAGGGTACAAAAATATAGTTTTTTATGCTTTCAAAAGAAAAGAATGTCAAGGGTTTGCCAGTCCAAGTGCACCGAAAAGAAGAAAAAATGTTAGGCAAATATGATGGGTAGGTAGAAATGAGGTTGAAGAAAACATTTCTTTCTGAGTTTTATATCATAGCTTCAAGAGAACATCAACAAATGAAGGAAGAAGGATTTTCAAAGTGCGAGTAAGGCATTGGTCTTCAAAACTCAGAGATTTGAACTCTAAGGTCCCGGACACCTCCTAAAAAGGAACCGCCCTCCCAAATTGGAGCCACTGTTAGTAATCAATAATTTTTACCATCTGTAGATGACTAAATAAATTCCCTGAATATTGTGAGTTTGAGAAATCTCACTGCCTTCATTATCCTTATGCAAAATTTTTCACTATTCTACCATTTTGCAATTTCATGGTCACCCTACCACTCCTAAAGGACTCCTTATGAGATGGTACCACTCATCTCTATCCTATTTTAACACCTATAGCCTCATTACTCTATTTTCCCCTTGTCGATCCCTTCATTTCCATCTAGGGTTACCAATCAACCTATTCTTTCCCATGTTCACCAGGTTCCTCAATCATTGATGGTCTCAAGACTATCTTTGTAGTCTCTTTAGATAAATCAAGTACATTGGATTTTGGATCTTCAATACATCAATTTGTCAAATACTCTATTTGTACACTTGAATATCCCAAACCAAATTTCAGTCAAAGACCAAGTCAAAAAACCCTCCCACTAGGTCATTAGGATTTCATAGGTTGTAGGGTCATCATTGGTGTTTTAAGCACTGCCTTTCCTGTACTAGAAGTTGGCTTACATGTAAAAGAAGATCAACACATGCTTGTCCAAGAAAGATTATAAAATCTCCAAGGAGGACTACTTTATCAAGTTCAAGTTCTGCAAGAGGTAAATGTGAACTTTGACACTTCTATAGGAGTGCTTAAATGACTATCAGCAGAAAGTTGGTAAGGTAAGAGGCGTGCTCCTCAATAAAGAAATTCATAGCAAAGAGAAGGGAAGCAGTTTGTTTTCAAGAAGAATTGGGGTTTTGAGTTTGATCAGGCCAACAAGTGCCAAACAGTGAATCAAATGTAGAAATGACGATGGAGGAGGCACACCAAGAAACCGAACATGAAGAGAAGTTTTTCAGGAATTATAGATGAAAGGGAAAAATGTGAGTTGAACTGGACAAAAATGAATGAACTGGAAAGGGATATATAGATGTTAGAATACAACACTGATAATTAAAATTCCACACACCTAGGGTTTTGGGAAGATGATCAAAGAAGGTGAAAGGGTAAGTTGAAATCCATGATGACAACAAAGGTATTCTGAAGATGTCACTGTTTGTAAAGATTCCAAACTTATCCCAAGGAGTTTGTCATGCCAAAAATGGTCAAGAGAGGTAAACTCCATGATGCCAGCAAAGAAAAGTATTGTGAAAATACTACTCATGTGAAAACATCCAAAGTTTTTCCAAGGTAAAATGTTGCACTGCCTCAAAAGAACAACGATGTAAAGTGTATCCGGAAAAAGCTAAGTCAGTATTTTATGGCACCTTCAAATTAGAAGTGGCCAAAAGAGAAGGTAATGAGCATGATTTTCAATTCCATAATGCTTGTCAAAGGTGAGTTTATCATGCCTCAAGATCAGTGAGAAAGGGAAAATCAATGTGTTCAAGTCACCTACACTCGGAAGTGTCAAAAAGGGTAAAAACATTTTTCAGAACTTCATAATGCAAGCAAGAGAGGGCTTTGATAGTACTGCTATGAGAAAACCCCTCAAAGATGTTTAATAATCTTACCATGATTGAATGAGCAAAGGAGATGTGTTAAGCTCCAAGGTGGAAACCAAATATGATATTAAGGTTGCTGCTGTGTCTAAATGAACGTGTCAAGTTTTCAGAGTCAAAAGGAACAATGATTTGCAAGACTGCGAGCTAAGGTGAAAAGGATGAGTTTCATGATAAGGATTACACATCCATTTGAGGAAGCTGTTGTGTGGTTGAATCACCAAGGTATCAAAATTATTTTTTATGCCTCATGGAACCAAAAGAAGTCGAATTTATCACTTCAGTCACCTGCAGAGTAAACATTGCAAAATGGTCAGTAAGACAAGGTAAGAAAGATAAGTGGAAAATTTTGATGAAAAACGCAGGAAACTTTGAAGAATACTATTGTGTGCAACCCTCCAAAGAAGATATCAAATGAGCATGTAAACTCTCAAGGAGAAAAAAGAAGAGTCACTTAAAGGTTTTCAAGTCTCCTGCACAACAAAATGTCAAAGGAGTTAGTGAAAAGTGAAAGGGCTCAAAAAATTAGAAGATGGGTTTACAAATATTTAATTTAAATGCCAGGCATATAAAGGGTCATTTTGTTTTGCATTTGACTCATTGTTCCCTTGCAGAAGAATTAGAAACGCTCAGGAGGAGAAACTGTGAGTTTTTTTAGTAAAATTCAGGCAATTTTAACCCGTGCTGCATGTTTACGTCAGCGTTGTACGCATGGATTCGGGCGTTGCACCCCTGGAAGTTTTCCTCGTGCAATTTTCTTCTTCACTACACGCTCGGAGGAACGCGTTGCGCGCCTGGAAACACGCTGTGCGTTTAACCAAAAGACTGACATGCCCGACAAAAAAGGCTTTGGCACTGCGCGCGTGGCACACAGCGCTACGTTTAGCCCGACCCGAGAACTCGTTCACCTGGGCACTGCGTGCTTGGCCAGGAGGGCCTCCTACACCACTTCAACACTCAAAACCCCTCAAATTTTCTCCAGGTCTTCACCAAGGGTTTTTCAAACGTCTTTAAGAGGTAAGTACAACTTATCAAGCCCTCTCCAAGGTTTTTGTCATTATTTTGTTAAAGGAATGAAGATTTAAGGATAAAAACCTAATTTTTCATGATTGAACATCACTGTTTAAAAAAACACTTATCCATATGCATACCAAGAACACACAGAGGGTTGCCTTGTTAAGAGGTTTCTCATTCACCTAACACTCACTCCATTTTCCAAATCAGTCCCTTACACTGCAAAAAATTGACATTACATACCCCATTCATCTCAAAATTGTCATCATTACTAACGTGTTTCGCAGCAGGGTTTGACATATCAGCTGGTTTTCATTCAGGTTATTTAGCCTCTCATTCTTCCCAATTTTCCCCTTCACTCATCCATTTTCATTCACTTGTAAAATTTGTCCTTTTTTCATCACCACTCCATTACCCTCTTCCACATCCATTTCATAAGCAGAGCTAGGGTTTTGTTCAAAAGAAGAAGTGATGAAAATGTCAAGGGAAGGTGACAGTGGTAGTGGTGAGGAAGGCCAAGTGTGAAGAATTCATCCACACGAAGGTGGGAGGATCAACAGGTTTGAACCACTAAACACAGTGGAGCTTAATGCATCTCCCCTAACTATCTCATTCTTCCAAAATATAGGTTTCTATCAGTTTTGTGAGAAAGTACAGCAAGTGCAGAATCACCCCGAGCTGACTAGGCTCTTCATACTTAACCTACATGAGAAACAAATCAATCTTGCAAAAGTAAACTTTGAGCTGTCTTCAGATGTCATTGCTATTTCCACTAGGATACCTAGTGTGGGTGAAAATTTGTTCAAGCAGGTCAATTTAGACATAGGCCACTATGAGCCATTCCTTAAACCAAGATATAAAGACTACAATCAATCCATATTTCCTTTCTCACATTTTATTGAGATGTATGCACCCATGATGAGAGTCATGATGCAATATTTCACATGTGAAGGAATATTTTCTAGGCTTTACTCCTATCACATCAGATTGGTCATGCACTTTACTATGGTTAAGATGCTTCATTTTTCCTACTACCTCTACAGGAGTATTGGTAGAATGTCTTATATTGTACAGAAGAGAGATTTCCCTCACTATATGCAAAGCTTATTTCATCACTCTTTGATCAAAATGGTTATGATGCATCAATTGCAGCAAAAGGGAATTCCATGGGATGTTTTCATTTCCCATTAAGTGTTCACAAACCCACAACCCCATCCTTAGCAAAACATGCCTTCATCATATTATCGTCCTGTCCTTACTCCTCCATCATCTCCTGTTGAGCATGTTTCACCATCTACACACATTCCTTCACCTTAGGACAACCCTCCTTCCTCACCCTCTACCAATGCATCAAACAATGAGGGAAGTGACAATGAACAATCAAATGACAATGAGGGATAAGGTAATGATGAGTCAACCAAGAATGATGATGATGATGGTGGCAGTGAAACTAAGAGCCATGATGACAGTGAAAACAATGAGGCTCTAAGTGGTGATAATGGAAGTGATGCAGAAACAAATGATGAAAAAAGAATTATAGATGAGGGAGATGAGGATAATATCAGTCAGGCTCATAGAAGTGAAGATTCAGAAAGCATGGAAACTAAAGGTAGTGATGATGTTGAAATGAAGAGGAAAATAGTGAGGAGTCAAACAAAGAAAAATCATTCAGTGAAGAAGATGTGGGCAGTGCAGAAGGTAGTGAAGATACAAATGAAGAAAGTGGCAAAGAATACATGGAGGTAGATATCAGCAAAGATGAGGAAACTGATGAAGAAAGCATCAAAATTGATGATGATGATGATGATGTTGACAATGGCTCACAAAACCAAGATGGCAGTGAAGCTAATGACAGTGATTATCTTGGCAGAGATGAGGAAGAAAATTTTATTGAAGAAGAGGCCACTAAGTCTAAAAATAGTGAGGCTCATGGCATTGATGAAGGCAGTGCAAAAGGAAGTGAGGATGAAGAAAATGACGAGGCTGATATTAATGAGGTAAACAGTAGTGCAAAAATCAGTTAGGAAGAATAAAGCAGCAATCATGATGGCCATGATATCATTGGAGATGATGATAATGATGATGATGATGTTGACACTGATAATGACAACAAGAATATTAGTGATGAAGCAGAGAGCATGGAGACAGATGAGAGCAGCCATGAAAGCCATAAGGACATCAGGATATCAATGATGATGACAGTCATGATAGCAACAAGACCGAAGACATTAAAATGATCACAATTAAACCTTTTTCTTTAACCTATCAAATAGGAAGTAGGCATGTGTTTGCTACCTCTAAAAGGCAAGGGGCTATGCCTTCCACTTCAACCAAGCAGATGGAAAAAGACAAAGAGGAGGTCATAAAGGAAGAAGAAGAAGACCAGCATGAGACTGAGAAAGAATTTGAACTCATTCATCTTGACATGATGATGAAAATGAGGCAAGGATCTCAAGAATGTTGCTCAAAGGTAAGGATGCCCAAATCAAATATTTGCATGCCAACCTAACTAGGGCTAGGAATGTCATCCACTATTATGAGACTGAAAACAAGCATGGAGGCATAAAAGGCCATTTATGAGGTTAGGGAAATCAGAGCCCAGAAAGAGGTTGAAATGACCAAGGTTAGGCTTGATGAAGTCTTGGGTGTTTTTGATGAGAGTGAAGATGAAGAAGGGCAATTGTATAGAATAAGGCCAAGAACAATGGGCTTTAGGAAGGCCTTAGCCAAGGAGAAGGAGAGAGAAAAAATATTGGCAGAGTAGCTCACTCCAAGTGAGCTGCTTGCCATGGAGATAGAGTATGATCAGGAACCTTGGTTAGAAAGGGCTAATACACACTTGGAAGATCAGCTAGAGAAGATACAAAGAGACCTTGGCCTTTAGAAGAAAATGGCCAATCACTATGCCTTGAGAAATCAAATTGAAAGGGCCAAGCTCAAAAGAGCCTTTGCCAAAATTCAAGCCCTCAAGGAGGAAAAAAGCCAAGAAAACCTTCAGATCCTAGCTGATGCTTCATTATAGGCATCCCAAACACCATGAGGAAGACAACTTCAAATTTTGGCAAGTTTTTTGAGATTTTAGTTTTTCACTATTTTTTAGGGCCAATGGCACAGTGCCCTTGGTGCTGCATTTTTCCATGGGGCATCCATTGAAGGAAAAATTTACATTTTTGGCTTCCTTAGACCAAGGAAATCACACTCACCAAGTTTCAGCTCATTTTGAGCAAAACCGATCCTCTAAAAGGGCCAAAAACATGCAAAATTTCACCTTTTTGCCTTGTTTTCAGGGCTGGCGCTGCCCCCTTAGTATCCGTGGGAGTTTTGTTTTTTGAACCACTAACTGAATTCCAATCAGAAAACCAAGGGTAGTATTGGAAAGTAGACTCAACAAGCTTTCCAACGATCTATCACGGAGCTCATTCTGACACTGGGAAGGCCTTCAAAACTTAGCTACAAGGTGACCCATTTTTCTAGTGCAGGCTCCACGCCCTTGGACCTCACCGCTACGCTCTTGCCTGCAAAAGCCAACAAAAGACACTAATTTATGGAAAATACATATTTTGTGGTTTTTTGGGAAAATCACTCCAAAGTTAGGTGTTAGAAGTTATTTTTCATTTATTGCATTAGATATTTTGTGCCTTGGGCATTGCATGGTCTTAATGGACAAATTTAGCATTTATGATCTATTTATGAAATTTTGGGAACCGTATTTAGGGTTTTGGTCCTCTTTGCCTGTTAAATACAACATTGAGGCCTCATTGTACATGTTTGATGATTATTGAGAGTAATACATAGACCTTGAGATTGAAGAGAAATTTGGCTTTGGTTTTCGTGGATGGCTTGGCTTGCTTGACAATGGAGAATGCTCACTTCTAGGATTCATGAGCATAGTTAATGGTGATGTGTTCCTTATTTAGTTCTTTTTTTCTCATGTTATCATTTTGTTCCATCTTTCTATTGTAGTAGGAAAAAAGTTTAGGCTAAGAATTGTTGTTTAGAGACACCTTAGTTCTGTTTGTTCTCTATTTCTTCTATGTTTTCCTCTTTTAGGTAAGTTTAGAGAATTATTAGTTTCTCTCTAGACCCACTTATGCTTGTTTACCTTAAAAATGATTCAATGAAGCAAATGTCAAAGTAGTTTTATGGTTAGCCCTGCTCTTTTTCATTACTTAAACATTGTTTTTAAGGTCTTTTACTTTGAATTATTGATGATTAGGTTTAGCTAAAGAGGTCTATGATTCGCCATGCCCTTTTGCTCATCTTAAATATTGCTTTGGAGGTCTTTATAGCTTGATTAATGATGTTAGGAGTTCCATCTTCCTTGATCTCTGCTATATGATTATCTTCAATGTTTTCATAGCTTGAAGGTTGAATCACTAGAAGATTTACAAGTTTCTTGCCTTCTATAGTTCACTGGATTGTTGTCTTCATGCTTACTTGCTAGGTTTTAGTCAAAGAAGTTATTGGTATGCCCTCTCTTTGATTATTTCTTCATGTTTAGTAGTCTTAAAGGCCATTCTTGTTAAGGTATTTGTTGAAGGATTCTTAACTGCCCCTTTGCACCTACTATGTTCACAATTTGATGTTCACTCCACTCACACAAAGCTTTTAGATCCATTTGACCTTGTTATACTTGCCCTGTGATACGCCCCTGATCTATTGTTAAAATTTGCAAGACCTTTTGAAGACTCCATAGCCCAATGGATTGATTCTCTCTTACTCTACATATTCTACTTTACAACTTGTCCAACCAACCAACCAAATAAACAAACCCTAATCCTAATAACTAGCCTAAAACCAAAACCTAAAAGCTATCAAGTTACATCCTTTACACAAATATAGAGAGAGCCATCTCCGATTCCAAGAAGACTAGGTCCTAGGAATCCAAAGACTGGTTTGATGTTACCCATGTACATTTGGTCTTGCCAATCTAACAAATTACGGGGACATAACACGCAAGGCTAGCCTCCTGCCTATGGTCCCACCCCCAAGTGATGACCAAGGCTAGGGCTAGACGTCGACCCCCAACCCCATTTCGTAAACCATAACATAATAAAACAATTCGGAACCTAATATATCTTAAGAAATAATACGATGGCGCAGTGGCAAAGGATTTGTGCTCGATTCTTAGAGGTCATGGGTTCGATCCCCATCCGCTTTGATCAGACCTTGACCCAATTTTTGTGGCCCTTAGGCAACCACATGGCAGTCCCTGGTTGGGCCACGTTGCAGCTTGTGGTTGGCCACCCAAAAAACAATCAAAATTCTCCATTTCAAGTATGTCAACGTGCCACTTGGAACAAGTTCGTTTGTTGAGGAAATTTGTTGACCAATCAACCTACCACATGGGCATGCCCAAACAATTGTACGGATTACTGACTGGACTGTCCTTGTACCTTTTTTTTTTCCAAAAATTTTCCTCTTTGACAAAGCAGACATAACACGTTTCTTGGAGCATACGGTGTCGGTTTTATGCGAAACGAGTTGCGCCAGATTCAGAACGACATGGTCATTTAGGTTCCATACCCTTGCGAAAACTTTCATTTCTTAGCAAAATTTTGCGCACGTGATCACATAGGAAGTGCAACACATTAGAAATGCCCCTCCTACTCAAATTAATGGAACCAAACCTTGGGAATTGTTTTATGGGGCAGCACAGGGTGACCTAAAATTTTGGGGTTCAAGCGATGTTCTACACGTAGATGAAAGTCACTAATTCAACAGAAAAATGGGACTCGATTATGGAACTAAAAATTATGTCGAACTTAGGGTTCTCAAGCTTATTATGATATTTTATCTTGAACAAAACAATCACTAGGATTTATATCTTTGGAGACTCACAACTGAAAATGATAAGGATAAGAGGCACACAAAGATGTCATAACTTAAGGATCCAACTGTTGGTGAATGATATAAATCATCTAAAATCTATTTTTCATATCTTTCTCTACATTTCATATTTATAGGGAATATAATACCACAATAGACACCCTCTCTAAAGAGGGTATTCCTTTGACTTGCGGTTCATGGATGATCACAAAATACCACAATGGAAAGGCACATGAGTTATATCATTTCCCTTTTATCAAAGAAGACAACTATGATTAGGAAGCTATGCTCAACACACTTTTTTTTTCTTGTTTCTTTTACATCATGAGCACAAATATAGTGGGAGGTCCACATAGATTTGCATATATTTTTGTGTTTGTCTCAAGGAATACAATCTAAATATACTTTTAAATCCTTCCTCACAACTAATATTTTAAAGACGTTTTTGTACAACAAGCTTGCATATGACAGCACAAACAACAATTTTTACTATTGCATGAATATATTATTGACATGGATATATAGAATGTAATTTTATTCTCTTATGATAATAAAATTATGCTTCTTTTTTTTCCTGAGGGAAAAAAATGGTGTTAAAATATTGATTTTTTTTTTGCATGTAGCCTTTATCCACAATGCAGATAAAGAAATCAATGCATGAAACAAAATAATCAAATGTATCCACTATATAATGATGAGAATCAATTCATGAAATGTAATAACAAAATATATCTAATTTACAAGCATTGAAACAAGCATGGTATATGAAATGCAATGAACTAAACTTGGGAAAAAAATATTGAATTTCTGAATGCTAGGATCCATGTAATATAATGACTCAATGTTCTTAAGATCATAAGAGATCGCCACATAGGAATCTAAATTAATCAACTTGGTATTTCACATCCGTAAGATCTTTTGTTGTAGATTATTAGAAATCCATCCTAGTAGGACCTTGAGAGGTGCGATCAAATGACCCCTAGTTTCTAATTCAAGTCATCTTGACCTCTTTAGTTGAATGGTGTTACCTATTAGAAATCCCATCCTAGTAAGACCTTAAAAGGTGTGATCTAATAACCCCCAATTTCTAATTCAAGTCCTTTTGGCCTCTTTAGTTGAATGATGTTACCTTTTGCATTGAAAATCTAGTTCTATTACCTTTAATTTGGATCTCATTTGTTGCTAATTTCACACATGGTATTGATAATATTATTGTATTACACCTTTGATATTTTTCAATATAAACTACCATTTCTATTTTCTGTATTCCTCATATAGATTGATTTGATAATTTAATCAAAATCAATGATAGTTATCCTCTATTTTTATTCCTTCTAAATCTATCAATAAAACTAAACTATATATTGATCGTACTCTCTTATGGCTATTTGAAATAGCTATATAAATTTAATAGTGTTTCTATTTATAATTTATTAAATAAACATAATAGATACATCTTAGAATGGTCTCTTTAATTGTGAATAAAAAGTAAAGTTACAAGTTACTTGTTGCAGTTCCAAACTATTTCGAATTATTCATGAGAATAAATTACCAAATACTAAATATGGGATATAAAAATTCTTCAACTAAACTTACATATATATATATATATATAAAATAGCAGCTACACCTATATTCACGAGTTTGAAAGTGTTATATATATATATATATATATATATATATATATATATATATATATATATATATTCACGAGTGCCAAGTTTGAAAGTTTGTTATCCTTTGTAAAGATATGGTACACTCCTCATGGACAAATTAGGCACCTCAAGGCATACAATATAGTCGAGGAAAACGAAGGTAAGATATAATTGTAATTGACAATGTGGGCGGAGAATCACCACCATTCTTCTTTATCCTTCTCAATGACTAAAGGACACGTGATTGGTCAACTTCTTTTATGGATACCGAAGTCATCATTGCTAGCGATTTTCTTTGGGTAATACTAGCATACATTGTAATTTTTATATGTGGAAACTATAATTACACTAAGAATAACAAGGTATTGTTCAGTGTAATACGATAAAGATGTCGAGAATAACAAGGTATTGTACAATGTAATACGATAAAGATGTTGAGAATAACAAGGTATTGTACCGTAAAGATGTGATTTATATAGAGTGTATGTTTTAAATAATATTTTAAATTTAGATAAAAAATTATATAATTATATATACACAAAGTAAAAGATTTGATAGGTAAATTTGATATAAAAATATATATATAGAAACTTAAAAATCATTGATATATATACAATTTTATATTTTAATAAATTTTAATATTTAATAAATTTAAATTTAAAATAAACATATATTCATTTATATCAACTATAAACAATATTATTATTATTTTTTGGGTTAAAATAAATCTAGTATACCAAATTATTATAATTAGTCTAGATGTTTGCACCATTACAAATTTGAATGGTGTATAAAGGTGCAAACTTTTTTTTTCTGAGCATAAAATTTGAGTAGTTGATAGATCTAAAGGTAAGATAGATCTAGATTCATTTATAATGTCTATACATTATGACTTTTATATATATTATATATTATTATTATATTGTTATTTATCTCTCATAATTATAAACTTAAAAACACAAAAAACCTCTAATACAATATTAATTTTAATTGTAAATTACAATATGTGAATATTTTATTCTTATTCGTATATTCTAGTGTAATAGAACATACTATAAATTTACATAATAATTATTTTTATAAATTAATATATGAAAATTTGTAAACTTAGTATAATAATATAGTAAAAGTAAAAATGTATGGTAAAAAGTTTATATTTTAAATTTTAATGATTTTATTAATATCTATAGAACTTTTTGAAAACAATAACCTAGAGAAAGCAACAATACAAAATATTAGTTAAATTGTAATTAAAAAAATAATTTTCTCATTCTTAAATTTTCTATTTAAATTTATAATTTCTTTTATAAGTTAGAACCAACATAACCGAGTCAATTAGAAAAAAACATACAAAAATGTAAAAAAATTTAGCCTTAAGTTTCTTCACATATTGTTAACTTTCTTCATATATCGGTAATACTATAAAATTAACCATTATCACTTTGAATCCAAATATAATAATCATTGATTAGAAACATGATTATGAACCTAGATGCATTGTAAAAAAAAACAGTATCATTACTTATGATGCACTGTTGAAGTGAGCTATTTTATTTTTGGGTAAATTCAAACAACATACCAAAGTTAAACCCAAAAATCCATTCCATAAAACTGAACTCAAATTCCTCTTCCGGATATCCCAAAAAATCTCAAGAAAAAGTTTCAAAAAAACGTAAAAAAGGTGATGAAAAAAGTAAAATAATGTGATAAATTGTTTATATTTTAAATTTTAATAAATTTACTAATATCTATAAAACTCTTTCAAAACATTCATAACCAAAAAAAATAATATTATAAATTTGTATTTACATTAATAATTTAAAATAATAATTTTATCACTCTTGAAATTTATATTTAAATTTATATAAAAAAAAATAGGTTACACTACAATTAACAGAAGCGAGTCAATTATAAAAGCATATATAAAAACAAAAATGTTTAACCTTCAATTTTATTTACCTATTGGTAATATTCTTCATTTATTTGTAACACTACAAAATTAATGAGTTTCACTTTGAATGTAAACATAGTAATCATTACTTCAAAACTTTATTATGAGCTTAAATGTGTGGTCCATAAAAATTAAATAGCTATTACTTATGATGCATTCTTGAAGTTAATATAATAGGTAAAGTGAAATAATACACACATAAATTAAATCATTTCACAAATATACCCAAAATTGAACCCTAAATCCTATTCCAAATATACTAAAAAATGTGAGAAAAAAAGTTTGAAAAAAATAAAAAAAAAGTGAATAATTTTTATTTTTATTTTTATTATTTCTAAAATTTTGTCCATCATATATATATCTTTTCGAAATTAATTAAATATTCTTACTATACCACGATACTTTAAACATAATTTATAGTACTTTAGCCCAAACCAATAAATATAAATCATATTCAAAAATATCAATTACATTAAAGTCTATTATCTATAACTATATGCATAAATTATAAAATATATTATTGTAACCACGTGAGTGCTTTAAATCGAATTTATAGTATTTGAAAACTGTTATAGATTATATATTATAATAATTTTGACATACTTATATTACAATCTCCTCCATATTAAAATGTTAGGCATATTTACATTATACCTCAACATCTCCTCTCGACACAATAAGGATTACAAAATCTGGTTTGGAGAAATATTTTATTTTGTTATATAATGTTAGAAAAATATAATAAATTATTATAATAATAAAAATAAAAACGTAAAAAAAACGTAAAAAAAATTCTAACAGAATGCAATCGGAAGTTTTTTTCGAGTTAAATATATAAGATATAATGAAAATTTAATATATCTCGTCTCCTGTGGTAGCATGGGTTATGAATCTAGATTCGTAATAATAGTAGAATGTATGTTGGGAAAGAAAATGTTTGATATATGGTTAGTTTAGTTTATAATATTATATTGAAAATATGATAAAAAATTTAAAACGTCATAAAGATCTTAAATAATAATAAAAGTGATAATGTTGTAATTTTTTAACCCATGACGTATACTCCGGACAAGAATGACATGAACCTAGAGAGAGAAAGTCGTTTTTTTCCGCGTTATATGTCAAATTTTTTTTCAGTGGACATCTAACATTAAAAAATCTCACGATCTTGACGTACCGTGTCTAATTTTTTTCAGCATAGCCATGTGTAATTTAATGAATATATATACATAGATATGTGTGTTTATATGGCAAATAATGGTTAGAAATCAGAATTTTTTTAATCATATTTATATGTTTAAAATTTAATGAAAAAGAATATTATGAGTTTTGAATTTTTTAAGTTATGTGAATTTTATTAATGAAAATTTATAATTATTTGTGTAATTATTTTAGTTATATAATTAACTTTTAATTTTAAAATTTGAATTTTATTAATTTTATTATCATAATTATCTTTTTTATATGTATCAATATCTTAATTCTATAAAAAAAATAATCAATTATATTCAATATAAAAGACACTAAAAACTACATAAATTTTAAGTAAAGAAATACAAGTTCTTTATATATTGTCTTAAAAGAATGATGATTGACTAGAGTCATCCTTAAAAGAAAATAGACCTGATGGCATTGTTCAATATATGCCTACCAATATAGTTACAATGTTACAAAACTACTTCTAATCATAATATTATAAAACACAATATTATAAAACACGCTAAAACATATATAAATTTTAAGTAAAGAGATATAAGTTATTTATATATTGCCTTGAAAGAATGATGATTGATTAGAGTCATCCTAAAAAAATTAGACGTGATGACATTGTTCAATATATGCCTACCAATATAGTTACATTGTTACAAAACTACTTCAAATCATAATATTTGGTTAATAAAGTAGTTTCAAGTTAGATAATTATGTATCGGGTTGATAAATTAATTTAAGTGTTTAGATAATTATGTAAGGATTCTAATTAGTTAAATTTGTTTTTTTATTTTTATAGAAATATATCCATTTGGATATAATTGTGTATGTCAATTATTGAAATATATAATTTTTATTTATCAAATATGTTTTATTATATATATAGATTTTTTCTATAATAATTTATTATTAATTAAAAGAAAAATATTTCTAATATTTATAAAATTTATAAATTTAATTGAATATAATTTTTTTCTCAAATTAACTTTTTTTTTTTTTTTTTCTTAAAATGTAATGCTATATTTTCTGCTTATTCGTAAAAAGATAAATTGAAAATTGAATATGATTATACGTTTAACTGTTCGTAATAATATATATTTTTAGTATAATATTTTATATTTTACAGTTATTTTATGGTTAATATTATTTATTAAATAAATTTTTTATTATAATATATAATTTATATTTAGTAGTTAAGTTTAAAGAATCAATTCGTGACATATATTTAATTTTGAAATGTTAAATAAAATAGATTTATTAGTAATAAAGTATTATTTTATTCATCCGTTTTGCGTATATTTGTGGAATGGTTTTGCTTGTATGTGTATTGATTCATTTTACTAATTAGATCAACTTAATATATCATAAGTAATTGATATTTAACTTTAATGAACGACATATTTAGGCTTATAATTACGTTTTTAAGAATTTAAAGTGATAAAATTAATTCTATAGTATTACATATATATGAAGAATATTATTACCAATATATGAAAAAATATAAGATTAAATCTTTTTATATTTTTATATGATTTTATAATTTACTTATTTTTGTTGTTAGTTGCACTTGATTTTTTTTTATAAATTTAAATAAAAAATTCAATAGTGAGAAATTTATGTTTTAGTTAGTAATGTAAATAAAAATTTATAATATTTTTTTTGTTTAGGTTATTATTTTTTCAAATAATTTTATAGATGTTAATAAATCAATTAGAATTTAAAATATTATGTTCACCACATAATTTTATTTTTTTCTCCATGTTTCTTTTACTGTCCTTTTAAATATTTTCTCTTATATTTTTAGGCTTTCGAATAGTATTTACAGTTTAGTTTCTAGTATATTTATAGAATTGTTTTTTAGCTTTAATTTATCTATATCGATTCACTTTACCCAAAAATAAAATACACTCACTTCATCAATGCATCATAAGTAATGACTATTTAACTCAAAAGCGAAAATTTTATTTTTTTATTATAATGTAAATAAAATTTTATAATAATAGTATTTTTTAAGTTTTCAGTGATTTCAAAGAGTTTTATAGATATTAATAGAGCCATTAAGGTTTAAAATATAAACCCTTCACCATATTATTTTACTTTTACTACAATAATTTATTATATTAAGTTTATAATTTTTCATATATTAATTTATAAAAAGAAAATATGAATGTAAATTTATAATATAAAATTGGTGTAGAAGTTTAATAGTCTTCGAGAGTCCAAAAGACCTTAAACTAGCAATTGCACCATCACCAGATGTTGCAAAGGAAACGTCGTAAGATTCTTAGTTGCTAAACAAGATATTTGTAGTAATTTTAGTCAATTTTAATAAAGATAGGAGAAGCCATCAAGCTCAGTAATAATGTTGTCTTTCATTGTAAATTTCGTGTTGTCTTTCATTGTAAACATACACATATCTCCATTTCATCTTTAGTTTCTAAACAAGATATTTGTAGTAATTTTAGTCAATTTTAATAAAGATAGGAGAAGCCATCAAGCTCAGTAATAATGTTGTCTTTCATTGTAAATTTCATATACGTAGTGATAGTATTGTCTTTCATTGTAAACATACACATATCTCCATTTCATCTTTAAACATAAAAATATAATCTTCAATGTAAAGATCGTGGGCTGCTATAAACTTCTCTCTCACTGAAATAAAAAAGAAATAGTGACATGAGAAAGAAATAAAAAAGAAAATAGTGACATGAAAAAGAAATAATAAGAGAATGATCAGAGCCTCAAGTAACAAGTTTAAATATTATTACATTTAAGTAGAGTTACAATTTACCTATAACTTCCAATAAATACATTTTCTTGTTATTATTGGTGCAATATCTGCAACATGATATTTTATGTTGCATTTATTTTAAATCAATGTATTCCTGATATTTTGTATTTTATTTAAAATAAAGCAATAGTAATATATTTAAAAAATCAGTTGAGATAAGAATGGCATATAGATATAATGGTATATCGAGAGATACTTGCCCCTCGAAAGAAACTGTTTAAAAAAAATATGTGTGTGTAAAATGCTAGATTAATATATCTGTATGTAAAATGCCAGATTTGAGACAAAGTCATTCATCTACTTCTAATATAAAACTCTGTCCAATATTAAGTGGAGGAAAATGTGCCTCTGCTTTCTCCTGCGCGTCATAATAATATGATAGATTTAAGCAGTTTATAAATTAGACTGATATATTGTGGAAAAAAAATGTAAACACTTAAATTTGATTTAGATTTCAATATCTATAAAAATAAATAAATAAATTATTAATATTAACTAATAATATTTATTTTAATTAAGAAAGTGACTATCCCATATTCCATAGTCAATCTAAAATGATCTTAACCAATTTCAAAATTTAAGAAATATAATCAGAATATTCCAAACCGACATATAATTCAATATTCAATCTACATATAATTCAATATCCTAAAGTTAACAATTAACATGGAAATATTCTTGATATAGTGCGATGCTCCAAAATCTACCATTTACTTTAAAAGGAACAATGGAGTATAAATAGGTGCATACCTTAGGAAGCACTATTCTGTGATTAATCACATCACTCGGATAAAGCTGCTGCTGTAATACCAAGTGATACATCTTGCCCATCAAAATATCTCTGCGCACCATTATCAAAATATCAACAGTTAGCCTAAAAAACCGTCGCCTCTTTGAAGTACTACATTACTTAATCTTTTCATGGAATAAGAACCAACCTGGTTTTGGGATTGATGAGCATGAGTTGCACTCCCATCTCCTGACACAGTAGGATGAATTCCATACCTGCTCCTGGGCATAATAGGAGAAGAAGAACCCACCTGGTTTGCGATTGATGAGCATGAGACGTTCCACTCCCATCTCCAGACATAACAGGAGAAGAAGAACTCGCCTGCGATTGCGATTTATGAGCATGATTTCCAATTCCATACTTTAACATACTTAGAGGAGGATAGGAGGATGAATTCCACTTCCATCTTTTAACACACGAGGAGACTAAGAGGAGTAATAATTTACCTGGAGAGGAAACTCAGAGCGATGAGGAAGATTCCCAACAGGATGATGAGCTCCGATTCTTGAAAGAATATACTCCATGATTTCTATGATCCTCTCTAAAGCACCAGAATTTCCAAATCTTCGGACCACGGCATCAGTATCAATCATCCGATTGAGATCATGGTCGTTATAATTGCAATCAAGCATTGAAGGGTCGAGGAACCCCAGCGTGTACATTACACATATATGAAAAGTACCAATATTAATAAAAAATATTTTGAACAAAACACATTATTATTAATAATAAATTATATAAAAAATATTTGTATATGAACAAATGGTGTAAAATATTTATATGAGCATTGTGATGGAATTCTCACATTCCCTTTCCTAGTTGCTGCAACAAATATTTGAGCAAAACGAAGTATGGGATTAACGCTGGACCTAGAAAGCGTGTAACAAACTTCAATAGACAACTCCACTCACTTTGGCAGACCTTGGCATCCATAATGCAGCTCCTGATATTTTTCCAGTTGGCAGTATTCTCAACGTGCTTCTGAAGCCAGTGAGAATAGTCTCCCAGTCGGTATTATTTGTATCCCTAGTTCGAAACCACTTCCCCCATGCCCCTGTTGGTCACCACGAACGCAAAGACCGTGAAGCAGAAGAGCAAAATTATAAGCAAGAACATGGCATGGATACGTCCTGCGCAATATTTCTTCATAGATTTGTAATTCTTAGCACAGTTTTAATATGCAGATGTGCGAGGAGAATGGCGAATGGCATATTCTACGGTCTCATCACAGTTTTAATATGCAAATGTGCGAGGAGAATGGCGAATGGCGTATGCTACACTGACAACTAACTTCAATAACTAATCAATTTCTTGAACCAATTTTTGTTGCCACCTGGCCAATAAGTAACGATTTTAAATCAATGGGCCACAACAATTTAATTGTCTAACACAAAATCCAACGATGCATATGAAGGACAGCAAAGCAACAGGAACGTTGTTTTCAAATAATAACACCTTACGGCGTAAATATAAAATTCAATGTATTATACCATATGTCTGTAATGTCTATAATATAAATATTACATGTGCTATCATTTCCTAATAGTAAATGAATATAAATATCGTAGTGTGAGGAGAGAGTCCCCCAAGAATTCACACCTAGGTCTGTGAGATGCCTTATAGATGGGAATACCAAATGCGAATCTGAATCGAAACCAGTATAATTCGATTTTTACCTTCCTTGCGGCAATCATTCATTCTCCACTTGTGTGTTACCTTGCAAGATAAGTCATGAAAAGGGAGACTAAAGAAGCGCCATTATAAATCATGTTGCATCGTGAATGTCAAGATAATTCTCGCCATGCTTAATCTGTGGCACCAAGAAGATTTTCTGAGATAATTGATAATGGAATCTGCGAGCATATATGTACTCAAATGAATTACTTGTGAATAGAAAAGTTCTTATGGGAGAAAATAAGAACAAGATGCACAACCAACAAGCGTAAATATATGGAATGGCTCGACACCATAATTTGATATCACGATTCACAGTACGAAAAATCCTTTTATTAAAAATAAGGTTCACAGATGACAAGCCTCCACGAATGGTTGTTGTTCCAATTATATATGTGAGTTGAATAGACTAAGTGTCGAAGTTTTGTGGAGGGTTGTTCTTTTGGGTATTACATATTACTTTTGGGCATTGAAAGTTCTACTCAAGCTTCTTTATAGATTTAGTAGTGTGCATTATTACAACAGTTTCAGAATTTGATGGTTGTTATTTTGGGTCTTACATATTACTTTTGGGCATTGAAAATTCTACTCAAGCTTCTCTATAGATTTAGTAGTGTGCATTATAGCAACAGTTTTCCAATTTGAAGAAGTACCCTCAACCAAGATTACTAAAATGAGAGGTTCTTCAATAGACTTTTGTTGTAAGTGAATCTTCAATTATTTAAAATAAAAATTGCTTGATGGAATACTAGAACTACTAATAATCAGATATTTTCTATTGTTGAGGACACAATCAAAATCAGCAAAACCACTCTTGCTCATATTAAATTATGTCTATAAAATGCACAAGAAAAGATAGATTTTTTGCAACTTGAGTCCCAAAAGAGTTACAACAAAAGATTCATCATTCTAAATTGTTTTTTGTTAAGAACAATCCCCTTTTTTAGGCTGAAGTTGACTCTCATCAGGAATCACATATTGTTAAAATAAATGGCATTCAGATTGAATCCCATAATATGTTCAATTCACGATCATATTTGCATGTAGAATAAAAAATTCAACCTACACTTCCCAAGTCCATCATCAGACCTTGGGAAGAGTTTGTCCATAATAAGCACAGAACTGGTCTTGGTTATAACAAGGATGTTTCTCTTCCTATTCCAGACTATCCCAAGCCCATTCAATTTCAAAGTGTTGGATTTATTTATGACTATTCACCTTCAATTGTTCCATATTCTGCTCCACTTCCATAGTAGCCACAACATATTGTTAAAAGCCAACATAGGGACAAAGTTGGCCATTTGAAAGATCACTATTTTGATATTTACTAGTGCAAGCATTGTTTACGCACACTCGTTCTTCACACAAATGCTTAAAAAACAAACCTCCTACAATAAAACAGATTCATCTTGGATGGACCCTTTCTTGGCAATGGGCTTCAACAACCAAAAAGATGTTTCAAACATATGTCAAAATTTCTTGTAGAATAGTAAAAAGTCTTGCAGTTGAGTTTCCATAATCATCACACCTTGTATCTGACATGGGGGGAAGTGATGGCAACTACAAGCTTCAGAGCCACATCAACTGAGCCCGAGCCACAACCTGTCGTACCAAATTCAGAGTTGTAGCAGAAACAAATATGCCCCTAAGCATGCCTTTGGTTGGTGGTCAACATTAAACCATTTATGTGGGGTTGAGACCTCCCTTTTTACGCTGAGCTTCTCCCTCTTCAAAGAGTTGGGGACTGTTGGGTCAATTTACTGTTGTAAACTAACCCAAGTATTTATTATCAGTCTGTGTTAGTGGAACTTAGAAGCATCCCCAAAGTATATGGGTTTCAGTTGTGATAAATTCAGAAGATGGTTTATTAATGATAAGGGAAATGCATCTTACAAATATAAATCTAACTTAAACAATTTCTAAATTCATATGTTTAATTAGAAGCAGAAGAATCTCCTAACTTAAGAGATTTTTTTGACCTTCTCTAATAAGATTACCATGTGAATTAGAAATAAAAAACTACTTAACTAAACAATATATTAAGATACATGAAGTAATATCTGAAGAGGCTCTTCACTGAAGAGGTCCTGGTTATCCTTTATCATATATTCATTTATCAGAATGCTATTGTTAAAAACATGAATTCAGAAAAAGCGAGAAAGATGAATATTAGTTTTTAGTCTCTTAATCAGATAGGAGAAGTATTTAACTTAAATATTGGGTTGAATCTTCTTATGCAGAATAGAAACTAGATTAGGATCCATCAACAATCATTTAAATACATGTAAAAGTATGTAAAAGCATGTAAAGATGAATTTTAATTGAAGATCTTGATTAGATAGAAAGAATGTTTGACTTAAACATTTGTTTATCCTTTCATATTCAAGTTAAGAATGATCATTAGATTCATCAATACTTAGAAATAATCAGCATAAAAAAATTAAACATAAGCAAGCTAATTCAGAGATTGTAGCTACAAAATAAACTAAGAAGTGCACTTAGCTCGGTGTGGGAGCCATCAACCCTTGCCTCACACGCTAAAGGTGAATTCAGCTACTTAAGACTTCAATCAATCAACCAGAATATAATAACAGCAAATATGATAGAACAGATCTTCAATTATGTCTCGAAGTCTCAGAAATAATAATGTTAAGTCATCTAAGTTCTACATATCAATGCCTTCAACGTTTGAGGCTTAAATAGATAAAGTATCTAACAAACTCATCTAAAATAGCTCAAGTAGTCATAAGTATCCTTATCCTATCAAATCAAGTCGGATTCATCCATCAGATCCATCAAAATCTAGAAAATCCCACAAAATAAGAGTTTTGACCTAGTTTCTAGGGATCCTCCATAAAGACAGGCCATGTTTGGCCGCCTTTGATCGGGCCTATTAAAGCTCGGTTTGACTGTACCAACAAGTGTACCATTATTCTTAGTTCACGAGCCTTCTAGAAATGTATCCATCTCGAGCCCAAGTGTCCTGCACATATGCAAACCATAATTCCATTATGGGAATTTCTGATGTTGTCCAAAAATTCACTTAAATTTCAATTTTTACAAAAAAATATAAAAATTCAAAAACATAATTTAAATACCTGTATATGCATCTTTTGGTCCATATAAGGTAGATATGATGGTGGATCGATGGATAATATGGAAAAATAAGGTGTATTTCATGAACAAAAAGAGATAAAAAATGAGGGCCAATAGGGACACTTCCTCTAGGACAAGACTTCATGTTCTAGCCAATTTTGTAAGAGTTCCAAGAAATTCAGTAGGCATTCCTGAGTTGGTGGTCATCCTTAAACCACGGTAGATTGAGACCTCCCTTTTCATGTTGAGATTCTCCCTTTTTATGTAAGTTGCAGACCCCCCTTTTTTAGGTTGAAGGTATCACTTTTCAAATAATTAAGGAGAACTTTCTATAGCAAGAGACCTCAATTTCTTGCCAAATTTGGAATATTTCCAGGAAATGCACTAAGAGTTCCAGTGTTGGTGGTTAGCCCCAAACCACCATCTTATGCAAACATTTCAGAGAGCACATTCAGCTTAGTATTTCCATGCATACTTTGCACATTTTGTTTTACAACTCTCTTCTTTGACTCATACATACCCCTTGGGATTAAGGGGGGAATGCTGGACACTCAATCCTCTAAGGATTGGTGTGGAAGTTGAAGAGTCTTAGGGAGTCCAAAATACCTTGGAAAATGGAATCCAACGATCACTGCAATGTACTATAAATATGTATATCATGTGAATAGAAAAAGAATTGAATGCTTATCCTTCACCCTTGCCTTCACCATGCTTGTGTATGACATATTTTACTAGAAAAAAATAAATGAGTAAGAATAAAATATTCGTATATGTGATATTTACGTATTGTAATTTATCATTAAAAATAATAGATCAAAAGGGGCTTAGTATTAGAGGATTTTTTTTTTTAATTATATAATAATGAGAGATAAATAAGGTTATAATAATAATATATAATGGTCAAAATTTATAGGTATAATAAAGCATCCTAGATCCATCTTACCTCCAAATATGAGGGCAATTAAATCTCATAGGTGCAAACTTCTTCTGAAGTTTTGCACTAAAAAGAGTTTTTCACTTCGAGATATTTGATCACTCTTGACGCGATAGACCAAGAGTTAAGACATATCTAGGCTCATGAATATTTATTCATAATTCATCAAAACACACTTTATTTTAAAGTGATTGAGGATAAAGTAAAATTACATAATAATTTTGCAAAATTACACCATTCTCGATTGAAGAACCGACTTAAATTTTGAAATATGTATTATTAATTTTAGAGAATATATATATATATATATATATATATATATATCCTCATTGGGGGTGATTAACACAAAATATCCACAAGGCAGGGCTAATTATCCTCCCTCCCACCCCACGCGACAATAGTGTCATTGCCAAGGGAAAGGAAAGTGGCACCTCCATGTGTGAGGCAGAAAATTATCAAGATCATATAGGTTTTAATACTTACGAAAATGGTAATGATGAGTATTTTAATGATTTTCAAGACCATGATAATTGGCTTTTTAGTAGGATTTGGTTGCACCAGATCTACGAGTGTCCTCTCTGGAGAGCCAAGCCTATACACTAGCTGGTGCGCGACCTAAATTGCATTTTCGATGTGGGAAGATAGCGATGTGTGGCCTTCAAGAGCTCCTCAAGTGAAAAATTTGGATATAGGATTGAATTGCAATCATAATTTAAATATCTCAGACAGAGAGGTTTTTGGTGGAGGAAATTTCAATGAGGAGCTTTGACAACTAGTAGTGCGAAGTCGTAGAGGAGATATCGGGCAAGTTGTGGAAAAATGGTTGTAGGTAAAATTTTTCTTCACTTGGTCTATAACAATTTTTATGTGGGATTGACTGGATGCATTCTTTAAATGTTGGTTAATTCCATTTGGATTCATAGTATTCTTGGTATGAGTGTTCTTGGTGTGTATGGTATTCCTCTTCATGGTGTGTCTCCTTTGGAGGATATCAGGGTTCTCTTTTCTCGATAGTGTGCATGGTGGTTTCATTCGATGTGAATACCCATCACCAAGGCCAAAATGGTCGGCCAAACTTCAATAGGTATAGTATCGAGAAGTCTTAAAAGGTAATTCATGCAGGGGCCTCATTTATAGTTCACCTCTCTATTCTATGGTGTAGGTATGGAAGGGTGTCGAGCATAAATTTAAGTCTTTAGTTACTCCTTCACGAGTTGGTTTCTCATTGGGATTTTGTAGTGGGTTTTGCAGAGACTACTAAGACACTCTGTAGTGGCCATACAAGAAAGAAATAGGTTCCTGTATACCCTCTCAATTTTGATGTTTTGTGTGCTGGGGAGAAACTGTTGCATGTAGAGTATGTAGCGGGTTCATTGATGTGTGTCTGATAAGTTGCTTGGTAGGGCCCTCGATACATAGATAGAGAGGTCGACCACAATGTGGTGGGGGCCAATGGGGACATGGAGAATGCCCTCAATGGGGACCATTGGTTGATGAAGGGGAGCTAGAGTAGCCTCTCGATAGATCACTTGGGAGAGTATATTCACCCCCCTCCCACTTTTGAATCCATAGAAGCCCAAATTCTTCTAGTACAATTAGAGGTTGACTAACAGACACAAGGATGCCACAATTATAGGCATAATTCCATCACCTTCCTCAATGAAATACAACACAATATATGGCACATCTCGGATTGTCAATACTCTCTCTATCACAATGAGAAGCGACTGCAAGATCGGATGGAAAACATTGAAGGATGAATGGCTCATATGGAATCCCATATTCATGATTCTTTTCATTGCCCTCATGAGGATGGTAATGCAACTCAAGATCCCAACCATAAAAATGTTTAATGAATCACGTATGATGTATCCTTTTTTACCTCAATTTTGGGCATGTTGGGCCATTGGCACGTGGTCTTTGAGTTTTGTTCAGTTAATATCAGTATTTTTTCTATTTGTATTTGATGCCTAATAAATCCAGTAAGAGTGAGGTTGTATAATGCTGGGAGTTGAACCTGTCATGATGTAACCTTCTCCAAAATTAGTATGAAATTTTCAAGTTACAAATATGTATATAATAACTAGATTTGATTTAGGTTAAAATTTTTGAGTACATATGCTCTTTGAAATAATTATTTATAATATATCATTACCACACTCAATCCTTTATCAAATATTTGAACATAAAATTTAATGAATCTAAATGTCACAGAAACATATGAACATGCACCTCATTCAAATATATATATATATATATATATATATATATATATATATATATATATATATGAATAGCCACTTCATTTTCTACCGTATCATATCACTTTCAAATAAATTAATGTTACTTTGTATTAATTATTAAAATCAAATATCTCAACAAGCATATTTTTTAGATATATGAATATGAGAGTTTTCATGGTGAGTGTGTTATATGTGTGATGATGATATTGGTTGTTGTGATGGTTTCAATTAGAGAATGAATTAACAATTAAATAAATTAATAATGAAAGTTTCAGAATTAAAGTTTTCATTAATGAAGTAGAATGACTTTAACGAAGTGTCTATCAAATTTGGGACAAAAATTTCATTTGAAAAAGAGTAGAATTTATCCACTTATTAGTGTCTACCGTGAGACATGGGATTATAGTAATCAAATGGGCTCACTTAGCATTAGTTCTTGTAAGACTTAACCAAATTTTTTTAACTTTTTGTCTTATGCAAAGCAATATGCAGTTTTATTCCATTTGCTGGCCAAATTTCTTGGTTTTGGCCTCTTCTCGAGGTCGAGCTTATGTTATTTTGGGTTTTTGTGATTCATGTTTTCTAAATGGAGACTAATATTAGAATTAGTTTGCAAGAATTTATTTTTATGCTATAACTATGAGAATATCCATGGAAAAACTTAGCTAGATGGACATTTTCGAAGGATCAGAAGGTGACTATTCAGTGAACACATACACACACATGTGTCAACACACTTTTGTGTGGTCGGTCTCTACACTTTTTCATGGCCCCTGTCTCTCTTGCATGTTAATTCTCTTTGGTTCTATCTTTATTGCATTGGAAGCTTTATCTTTGGTTTTGGGAATTACAACCACAAGTTGACATTAAAAACATACCAGCTTGATTTAAAACAGATCGGGAGTGTTAGGTCCCTACATTACAATTATAGTCCCTTATTGTTGTTACTGTAACCCCCTTATTTCTATTTTTGTACCCCTGTGACCCCCATATTGTTACTATTGTGCCTTTACATTATTATTGTTAGGTTGGCTAGGATTACATTGTGGCCCCATGGACTCCTATATATAGAAAGGAGGTTTTGTCATTTGTATCATCCAATAATTGTTAATTTATGTAATGTATTAGAGGTTTCCCCCTAGAAGTGGATTATTTATAAGGTGTTGATCTCTCTTTTATTCTATTTTTGGAGCTGGTTTCATAACATTTGGTATCAGAGCTTTGGGTTTTAGGGTTTCGTTTCTTCAAATAGGTCATCGTGGAAATTTCACTATAATTTTTTTTCTACAAAGGTTTAGAATATGATTTTTTTACAGAGCGAAGTCGAAATCCTAAGGAACGTCATGTACAAATTTCAAATCTTGGTTCGCAATATTTTCAGAGATATGATCTGTGGAAGTTAGAGTTTTTTTTAGGCTCCCAAATTTCACCTAAAATAGGTCATCGTGGTATTTGCACTATAATTTTTTTCTACGAAGTTTCAGAAGATGAAAATTTTACAGAGCGAAGCTGAAATCCTGTGAAACTTCCTATACAAATTTTAGATCTTTGTTCGCAACATTTTTGGAGATATTATCTGTGGAAGTTAGGGTTATTTCAGGTTCCCGAATTTCATCTCAAAGAGGTGACTGTGGGAAAATCATCATAACTCTCGCTTTGAGCATCGGATTGGAATTCTGTAAAAATTGGTCGCAAGTACATAGATTGTAGTTTCCTATATATAAATTTTAGAGCCAAAGGAGGAAGCAGTGACACGTGGCACGTCATACAAGTTCGATCTACTGAAGGAGTCGATAATTAGGTCATTGTGGGAGATTGAGCATAAATTTTCCTTGAAGAATCCAAATCAGGTGAGACCTATGGCATTTGAAATAATATTTAGAGTGCTACTACAGGGCCAAATTTCAGATATTGAAGATCCGAAATCACAAAGATAATTCAAATTCAATATCGATCTCCTCAAAAGCAAGAAAAAGGCGTGTATTTTCTTTTCTAAATTGCATAAGTCTTGTTTGAAGAATCAATTTGAATTCATTCCAAGGGCATATTGTAGAATATATATCAGTATTGGGTTCTAAAATTCCCCCTAAAAATAATTCAACACCCATTAAGCCTTCAAAAGGCTCTACTATGGCTCATGAAGACGAAGAAATGCAACATGACATATCAAAATTACAAGAGTAAGTGCACCAAAATTCGCTCTCTCAAAGAGAAAAAAAATGAAATGGATGTTTTGAAGAAAAGCGTGGAAGCTAAGATGGATGGTTTGAAGAATGGTATGGAAGAAAAAATGAAAGGTTTGAAGGAAGACGGGGAATTTTTGAAGGAAATGATTCCTAATGGTGAAAATATAGTACAAGAAACTCATGATGAGAACAAAATAAATGTTAATCGTGATTTCATAAACTCTAATGTTGGATTGAAGAGCCACCATATTCCAAATATGGATATGAGGAAGTTTGATGGCAAGGATCCTGTAATACGGATATTGCAGATGGAGCAATATTTTGATCTCAATAATTTGAAAAACACACAAAAGGTACGCATTGCAACTTTACATTTAGAACAAAATACATTTGTATGGTATCGATGGCTTTGCTCCCGTAAAAAAATTGTCACTTGGTCAATTTTTATGGATTAAATGATAGCACATTATGAGGATACAAAGAGAAACACTTTCTTTAGCCAATTGATAAATATCAAACAAAAGGGTTCACTGGTGGAGCACATTGAAGACTTCCAAAACTTGAATATAAGGGTAACTTATATTCCAGAGGAACACAAGATTGATGCCGTCATAGGAACTTTAAAGGATAATATCCAGCATGAAGTTTGCATTTGGGAACCTGATTCATTGGAGAATGCATTTAGGTTGGAAAGAAAATTTGAATGTAAAATTATGGCAAAAAGGAAGCCTACCACTCACATCTATAAAGATGGAAGTGTTGCTACTCCTAGACTTCCACAACCTACAAGGTTGACACCAAAAAAATTGGAAGATAAAAGAGAAAAATGGATTTACTACAGTTGTGATAGTAAATACACTAAAGGTCATAAGTGTGTTGAGAAGAAATTATTTTACATAGATTGTGAAGAGGAGGAAGAAAATGAATAAGAAACATCATAAGAAGAGGATATACACCAGGAACCAACCCTAGCAGAAGAAGAAATGAGTCTGACCATATCGTGTAATGCATTGGAAGGAATTACCACTCCTCTAACTCTCAAGATAGAAGTACATATCAAGAATAAAAGGGTAATAATATTTATTGATTCGGGTAGTACCCATAATTTTATTCACTGTAAGGTAGCCAAGGAATTGATTTGTTTCCTATACCTAGCACCAGAATGTCAAGTGATGGTTGAAAATGGAGGAATTATAAACCGCTATGTAAAACGCCATAATATCAAGCTAGCCATGGGTTAATATGTATTGAATAGTCCAATTATTTCCATCCCAATGGGAGGTGCTGATGTTGTACTAGGAGTACAATAGTTACAATCTTTGGGGACAGTATGTTTTGATTTTCAAGAACTTTTCTTGAAATTTTTTTCGGAAGGAAAAGAAATCGAACTACGGGGTATCACAGGGAAGCCAGGAAAGATAATAAGCTCTAATTTCATGAAAAATATCCTTAAGAAAGAACAATGAGGCGTAATTTCACAATTATTCTCACTAGAATTTCCAACATCAAAATCATCTATTTCTCGAGATCTCCAAAAATTCTTGGACAATCATTCCAAGGTGTTTGAAACTCCCAAAGGACTCCCACCTATTTGTGATCATGATCATGCTATTCATTTGATTCCAGGAAGTGTTACTCCAAACATTAGGCCTTACAGATATCATTATGTCCAAAAGAGAAAAATTGAACTTTTGATTGCATAAATGTTAGAGGCTGGTATAATTCAACCTAGTCAAATTTCTTTCTCTACTCTAGTAGTATTGGTGCACAAGAAGGATGGATCATGGCACATGTGTTCGGATTATAGGGAGCTCAATAATCTCACTATTAGAGATAAATTTCCCATTCCTGTGATTGATGAATTATTGGATGAACTACATGGAGAAATTTATTTTACCAAGTTGGATCTTCGTTCAGGATATCATCAAATTAGAATGAAGACTGAAGTTATTCCGAAAACAACATTTTGAACTCATGAGGGTCATTATGAATTTTTGGTCATGCCTTTTTGCCTTACCAATGCACCTTCTACATTTCAAGGGTTGATGAATTCCATTTTCAAACCCTTCATTACAAAATTTGTGCTAGTATTTTTTGATGATATACTAATCTACAATAGGTCTTGGAAGGATCATGTTCAACATGTTGACAGTGTGCTCAAACTATTGGAGGAGAAACAATCATATGAAAAAAATCCAAATGTTTCTTTGGAGTACAAGAGGTGGAATATGTGGGTCATATTGTACCTCACCAGGGTGATAAGGTAGACCGTAACAAAATTAAATCCATTAAGGAATGGAAAGTCCCCACAACCATAAAGAAGTTACGCAGATTTCTTGGATTAATAAGGTATTATCACAAGTTTGTTAAGAATTATGGGAGAAAGGCATCACCTCTAACAAAATTATTGAAGAAGGATGCATTTTCATGGACTCCTGAAGCAACTAAGGCCTTTGAACATATTAAAGAGGCAATGTACCTAGCACCATTCTTAGCTATGCTAGACTTCACAAAAACCTTTATCGTGGAATGTGATGCCTCAATAAATGGAATTGGTGTTGTTTTAATGCAAGAAGGAAGACCCATTGATTTTGAAAGTCATCAAATCAAAGGAAAGTATTTACAAAAGGTTATTTATGAGAAGGAAATGCTGGAAATACTACATGCACTAAAGAAATGGAGACCTTACTTAATGGGAAGACACTTCAAGGTAAAAATTGATCATGATAGTCTTAAACACTTTTTGGAACAAATACTATCTTCAAAAGAGCAACAAAAATGGATCACAAAGATGTTGGGTTATGACTTTGAAATAATCTACAAAAAAGGGAAGCTAAATGTTGTTGCAGATGCACTCTCAAGAAAGGATGAAGAGGTGGAAGAATTGCTTTGTGCCATTTCTATTTTCCAACCAAATTAGATAACTGAAGCAAGGGATGAATGGAAGAAGGACGAAGAAGTGTGGACACTCATTCAAAAGTTGCAGCAAGATCCTAGTACATATGATACATTTAGTTGGAAAAATGATTCCTAGTGGTACAAAGATCACTTATATATTTGCAAGAATTCCCAACTAAAACAAAAGATTATTTTGGAATTACACACTTCTCCTTTAAGAGGACACTCAGGATTTTTAAAAAATTACCACACGGTGAAGAAATAATTTTTTTGGGATGGCCTTAAATCTGATATTCAAAATTTTGTGGTGGAATGTTTGGTTTGACAGCAAAATAAAGTTGAGACAATTAAGACCCCAGGTCTTCTACAACCTTTATCCATTCCAAGTCAATGTTGGGAGGAGATTTCAATGGATTTTATCACATGTTTACCTAAGTTTGAAGGAAAGAGTATCATCATGGTGGTAGTTTATAGAATTACCAGGTATGCACACTTTTGTGCATTATCTCATTTATTTAAATCAAGTACAGTTGCTACTGCATTTATGGAAACAATTCAAAATATACATGGAAATCTGAAGGTTATTGTAGGTGACTCCCATTTTTATAGGAAATATGTGGATGGAATTATTTTCTTGTTTGGGTACTCAACTAGCTCATAGCTCATCTTATCATCCTCAATCCGATGGCGAAACTGAGATAGTGAATACATGTTTGGAAGGATATCTTCGTTGTTTTGTATCTGATAAGAAAGCATGATGGGTCAAGTGGTTACCTCTCACTGAATAGTGGTATAACACTTCCTTCCATACTGTAGAAAAAGTGACCCCATTTATGGCACTTTATGGATAGAATCCACCATCCATAACATCTTCTTTAAGGGAAAATTCTAGGGTTCAAGCTGTTAGAAAATTATATCTTATAGAGTGATGCAACACATAAAATATGTGGAAAACAAAAGCACACAAAACACATAAAACCAGAGAGACACAGATATACGTGGTTCCCCAAGTTTGGGCTACGTCCAACCCAAAAAGCCAGTACTTCCTTTCTATTATCCAGGAAAATGAAGAGACAACCTACAGAAGATCCATTGCAATATCTTATGTTCTCTCTCATAGTCTCCCTATCTGTTTCTCTCTCTGAGAATACACATACAAGCACAACCGCAATACAATAACCTCATACAAGTGAGGGGTATCCTTCTAGGGAAAGAAACCCTAAACTAAACATAACTTCTACCATCATATCATCCACCTAATGAACGACCCAGATTGACTAGAAATTACTATACTTTTACAAGGAAATTTTTCATCTTTTTTTAGCTTTGGGGGCGCTGCCCTCGAAATAATCCATCAAGGGAGAGAGGGGGGGGGGGCCTCCATAAATTCATAGTTGCCCCCTCTGGACCCCCCAGGTAGTGTTTAATTACGAGTGGCGTTGCCGCCCCATTAAGGTACAGGGGTCCAACACTATGTGTTACACAACATTTTGTCACCGTCCCTGCAATCCCTTGTCCTATACATTGGAGGACTATTCCCATGACTTGTGAATAGTAAAAGTTCCTAAAAAAACCTTGATGGCATCCTTCTTCATAAGAGCAAGAATTCTCCTTGAGAACATTTCTTTAGAAAATCCCCAAAAACCCATGTTTTGGTATTGGCGCGAGTAGCCATTTCATCCCTCGTGCCAATGCGGACAATATACACTAGTGGCGCATGCCAGATGGCACTCTGTCCCTATGTTGTGCCCGTGCCAACCTGTTTTGGAGTTTTATTTAACAAATTGAGGCAGAAGTTTCCTTTAACTACCTCAGGAATGAATCATCAAAAAGAGGTTGGGTTGTTTGGCTCTGGATCTCCTTGTTTAGGAAGAGTTTTTCCACCTCTCATGGAACCTTTCTAAGAGATAGGACTCTCCCTCATGATTATAGGGAGCATAACCTCTCCTTCTCCCTCTATAAAAGCCTACCCTCTCCATTTTCTAGCTAGCTAAAATTTTTGAAAGGAAATTATAGTGGGGTGACAATCAAGAGCAGAGCTAAGGAGAACCATGTGAGAGAGAGAGAGTTTTTTCAAACCCCTGACAAACTTTGTGAGACACGTCCCGATGGAATCCTGTTGAAGGAAGATCATGACGTCAGAGCACCGGTTGTAATTGTTCTCTCGTATCTTAATATACATGACTCTTCTATTGGTTCCATGATTGTGTTTGTCCATTATATAATGCAATTTCATTCGTTCCTCTCTGACTGATCGATAGTTATAAAGTGTGAAATATTACGTTGCATTTTGTTTCTCTTCTTTGCATGTGTACAGGTATCTGGATGCAGCGAGCTCACGTATTGTGACCTGTCCAGCTAGGAATGGAAGCGCCACTTCTTCTTCAATAAAAGCAGCGAAGGAATCACGGTAAGCGATCTATCATGATTATATCTTTTGTAACTAGCAATCAATAGCTTTGGGTGTTTCGATTGTTGCTAGACCCACTCTAGGGCTAGTGGGATCGCCTCTATCTGCAAAGGGGATTTACCTCCACAAAAATTTGGAAACTCCGCTAGGGATCAGTGGGAGTTGGTCCTTCCTCCATTGGGTTGTTTTTTGGCTTTTTGTTTGATTAGTCTGCTTTTCTGGTTCACCTTCCTTGGTGTTAAAACCTTGTTTAGCCCCCAGAAGACCAGACATAATCTCTGTTCGTTCATTTTCATAATTTTCTAGGGTAAACCTGATTGGCATTGTTATCCCTCAGACAATCATGCCGAAGGGCGCTAGTTGCTAGTTAGGCACCCACGCCATCCCCTGTTTGGCACAGATTACAGCCATACAAGCGTGCCAACCCTAGTAGGTTTTAGGGTTTGCCTGTTTTTGGATTTTCTGAGCTTGAGTTTTGGTCCTGGTTTGTTTTTTCTGATTGTTTGAGTGCTTTGAAGTCATTTTTGACTTTTTCTAGCCCTTGTCCTCTGGTTGTTTTCCCTTTTCTCTCAGTTTTTCATTTTAGCACAAGGGGTTCTAGGTGTTTCGGTGTGCTAAGCCTCCCATGGGAGTTTTAGATCTTTGCTTTCCCGATCAACTTTGTTTCTTCTTCTTTGCATTCATATTGCTAAATCCAATTGAGTCGTTACATTTATTGAGTGATTATCCTCTCTTTCATTTAGTTTTTCTTTGTGTTGCTCCAAGCCTAGATCACACGGCTTGTTTGAGTCTCTTTTGAGATTCTTCTCGGCTTTGAGGGATTTCGTCATCGGTTTGAGTCTTGATTGTGCTTGTTTGAGTTGAGTGAACTTGTTTTGTTTCAGCTCTCTCTTTATCATTTTCAAATTGACGTTTTGATTAGTTTTTCATTTATTTAGTGCATTTGCTCTAATATATTGAAAAACATAAAAACAAATCTTTTGCATTTGTTATTGGCATATTGAAAATTGAAAACTCTTTCGCATTACTAGTGTTGTATAATTCTAGAGAAAAGTTTTCCAGATTCATTAGTTTGCATTGAAATCGGTAGTGGATGTTTTTGTGTGTTCATTTCGCTATCATTTGAAAGCTCTCAACTGTCCCATAGATAGCTCTTCATTGAACAAATGATATTTTGTGGCATGTAGTTTGCGATGGGGCCTTGAAATCTAAACATAAATTGAATATCAAGTTTAAAATTTATTCAATTAACCTAAGGCAACATTGGAACTTAACAAAACATCTAGTAGTCTAAGGTAGAGGCGTTTTCCGGCGTCTTTAAGCCTAGTAGTTGTCGCTCACCATCTAGCTACAAACAGCGCTAGTACAGACTTGTGCTCCCAGTACCGTCGTGTATATAAAGGGAGACCCCATTAGGTTGCAAATCCTTTATCCATAGGAAGCCGAGTCTGCCTCCTTTTACCGGTGATACACTGGACACAGCATTCGGAGAGATTACCTACACGTATGTTAAGTCCTTGGTTGATTTCTCTTTAATTTTTACCAAGGTGTATATGGCAGTTCAGGGATATATGGTACACCCATTTACCTAGATTACCAGAGCAGTCACTTTGATCTTTACTGACTCTTTTAACAGAAAGGATCATCGAGCTCTTGTACTTTCAAGCTCGTGTCCAACCTGAAAGAGATAAAGTAACCTTTTTCTTGTTTCTCGACTCTTAAAATATGAAACAACAGATTCTGGTTTTAGTGTCTTAAAAAATTAATCTCCCACGAAATATTCTTGGTTAGAATTTTTGTCCTTAGTGTTTTATTTCAAGGTAATTTCCAATGCCAACTTTTCCGAAGTTTTCCAATCAAGGAGTCCCCTCTCAAGGGAGTCCTAGTCCTTTTCCTGCTTTAGGAAATATTGGTGCTCCTTATATGGCCATGTTATCCCTCCCTAGGTTAACTATTGGGATGCATGTTTTTTTGTTTTCAACCTCTGTGGTCTCAAGTGTTTCGGCTGCCGCACCATCCACTCCTCTACCTGAGCAACGTCATGTTGATTCGAAGGTGGACCTCTCCCCTTCTTTGCTGTTTCTTCATCCTCATCTTCTACTTCGAATGGTGAAATTTTGGATTCTAGTGCCCAGGTGGCTAAGAAGAAGAAGAAGAAGAAGACTAAGAAGAATAAGTCAGATAAGTGAGAGGCTAATTCTGTAGTTGTTGCTTCTAAAACAACTGCTCTCGATGAACCTTCAAACCCTCCATGGAAAGTTAAGTTCCCTTGCATGTTGTGCCAGGGAAACCATCTTCTTCGAGATTTCCCTGGCATTCCCAAGGTGCTCGAAGTATGGTCCAACGGTCATTCATCGTTGCCTTTGGCATCTAGGAGTCAGGTTGGGGGCACATCTTCAGCTGGTGCTGGTAAAGCTTCTAAGAAGAAGGGTAAGCTTTCCAATCCCTGTAAGTTGTGTGAAGAGCACCATGCCATTCACCTTTGTTCGTATATGGATGAAGCCAAGAGAGTTTTGGAAAACTCGACTGTTTCTGCACCGTGCCTTCCGACTTGTTAAGCACAGCTTTCTTTGAGTCCTTCACCAGTTGATTCAATGATTAGTCAAGGGTCATCCTTGCTTGATCTCGCTCCCCTAGAAATTCACCATCATGAATCCATCCCTGACCAACCATTGGTCATGGGATCGGTTGAGCTGGCCCTGTCTGCGATGCACCAGGTCTTTTCCGTTGAGATTGGATCTCACATCCCTCGTGTTATTCTTATATCTTGAAATTCCTCGGACTTGGAGAAATATTCTCCCATCCCTGTACCTTTGGAAGCTACTCCTCTGCCTCCAATGATGGAGGTCCCGGAGGATACTCCTTCTGCCTCCATGATGGAGGTGGGGGAGGTTGATCCTTCTTCTCCCGTAACACCAAGGGAAGACCATATCGGTTCGATGGTAGCCCCTCCAAGTAGTTTGGTCACTTCCTTCGATTGGGGTCGATTCACAGGTTATCGCCTTCCTTCTTATGTGCCCTTTGATATCATGGTACAAGCCTCCCATCTGGTCATACCCAACACCATTATATATGAAGGCACGTTTGTTAGTATTTTATCCTCAACTACTTGGAAAGCTTTTGGTTTGACCGCTTGTGCCTATTACACAGAATCTGATGGCGTTTAACAGAGGGACTAATCAACCATTAGGGATCCTTCGGAAGTTTCCTATTACTTTGGGAGGGAAAATTGTCCATATGGATGTGATGGTTGTTCTTGGCCCCTTGGAATTTAATTTACTCTTGGGCCGCTATTATACTTATGCCATGGGAGTGCTTGTCTCCTCCCTCTTTCGTGTGATGTGTTTTCCGCACCAAGGTCGGATCGTGACCATCGATCAGCTTGCATTCTTTGGTACGAATATGGGAGCTAGTCCACCATCATCCCTGTCAGATATTTATTTGCCGGTTGTGTCATCCCCGCTACATGTCAATTATGTGGCTACCTGTCTTGTGCCTGCATTCAGTGATAGTGTCGTCGTACATCGTGTGTTGGGGGCATTGGTTCTAGACTTCCAAGATGTTTTCATTCCATCGGACGAGAAACCCTTGGAAGCTATGACTTCTTATTAATTATGATGAGGTTTGTCAGAGCATGGTTCATTTGCTTGTGTCAAGCTCCTTAAACCATGAAACAAGGTATGTTGGAGCATGGTTCGTCTGCTTATTTCAAGCTCCCTAAAAATGAAACAAGGTCATTCCGAGGACAGTTCGTTTTCTATGTCAACCTCGTCAAAAAAAATGAATTAGCTCACGAGGATAGTTATTTTAATGTGTCAACCTCGTTGAAACAATGAAACATGTTCTCTATTCAATTCGAGTCTTTGATTAGATCTCGTAAAATCCCAGTCAAGTCTTTCACTTGAACCCATAATTTGAACCTTCACTCCATTTTTCATATGGACTGAAGCTTGGGGGGCATGTACACCTCAAATTGAGTCACCATGCTGGGGGCATGCCCGGTTTTCCTTGTCATTTCAAGCATAGTTTATTTGGTGTTTTCAAGCTTGCGTAAAAATGAAAACTCATTTCAAGCATACTTTACTTTGTGTTTCGAGCTTTTGTAACAATGAAACCCATATTCAAGCATAGTTTGCGTTTGTGCTTTTAAGCTTGTGTAAAAATAAAATATGTTGGTTTGATGCATTTTGCGAACTTTTAACATTTCCATTGGGTCCTTACTTATGCAGATTATTTAGCTGATACATTAGATAACATTGTATTAGACATTTTCATAACATATAAAACATCATCACGTATGTAAAGCAAGATCCATGTAGAAAATAGATATATACATATGTCGAGTGTTTGCAGCATGTGCATCATATAAAACCCAAAAATATATGTGTTTGTTTCAGTTACATCCGGAGACAACATGTCTCTCAAAAATATGCAAAAATAGAAAGCCTAGGTGACTAATCGTCATGGTGCTCATGATAGCACATCACTACTCGCATCAACCGCCTCAATAAGCAGTGGAGACGACTCGACACCCCTACGGTGTGCCTCTGATATGCTAGGGGAACATCAGCTAAATGAGCATAATCTGGAACTCTGTAAGCGATCCCCTCCAGTTTTTGTACAAGCTTGTCCCCCTCGCCCCCCTCACCTTGAGGGTCATAAGCGAGAGGGGTCCTCCTCGCTATTGGTGACATTCCAGCGGGCCTCTTTGGGCCAACATATGCATACATATAGGATTAGCTATCAGTACATACATGTATACCAAAAAATCATAAAACTCATAAAATTAAAAATATTCTTACCAAGCTCCTCGTCCCAGTGCTCTCCCTCTAGGAGCGGAAGGTCTAGATCTCCGGTAAAATCGGTGCGTGCATAGGGCTAGTCCTCCACAACGATCAACTGTCGTCGGAGCCAGTCAAAGAACTCAGGCCGCCAGGACATCTGCTAGCTGCCCTCTACCTTGGGCATCAATGCCTCTCATCGAGCCATCCGTGGCTCTTTCAGTGGTGGATCCAGGACTATGGCCTCCTGGCGCTGAAAAATTGGTAATCATTCCAAGAAGAACGACACCAGAATTGACCCATACCCAAACTATTTTAGTTTGGTCTTCTTGCATTTTGTGAGTTACCGTTTAATGTGCATGGTCACGGCCGTGGCCCAGTCAAAGATAGTTGGGTTCACACACTCCGATGCAAGTAGTAGCTACGTCTTTATGGCCTCATGCAGTGCCTACGATCCCCAACCCGCGTAATCGTGTGTAGCACTACTCTTAGTGCTAGATAGGGGATGGTCTGAATGTCTACTTTCCCGCTCCCTATTCCTTTGCGTGCCCCTGGACACACCTTGTTCATGACCATTGTCATGTTTTCTCCTGAACGCCTGGTATCGGTCAGAATAGGGACTGGACCCCTGCGTGACAGTCCAGTGATGAGGTATACATCTGATACTTTGAGCTCAAGTTCATGGTCTCAAAGTTTGAATTTCTCCTCATCCTCATCCCAAATGCTGATGAGATACTACAGTAGTTCGGGCTGAGCCCGGAGACATGGCATCAGAAAGAATTTTTTCAGCCCACAATTTCGAAGAGCATTCATACAATGCTCGTTTCCCATTTCCAGTTCATCTTCTTCGCTATGCTCTCTCTCTTTCCATTCAATAACCATCCTTTTTGCTGGATACCTACATCAATAAATCATAGGAACGTTATAAACCTCCTTGGGTATTCAAAATTACATTTCATTGGTTGTTTTTGGAGAAATTTTAGCTGGATTTTGTGTTGCGCCATTGGCACGGCTATTTGGCTAATAGTCGCGCCAATTGGCACGGTCTATGTGTAAAAAAGAGCAGATTGGCGTGAGTCCATGCCCAGAACCCACGCCAACCGCGGAGCCCTAAAATTTGAAAATCCTTCCCTAAAGGACCTCAAACAATGATTAAATACAGTAAAATGTAGCCTAAAAGAAGGACAAAGAGGTTGTCTCTTACCTTAACTGGACAGAATTCGATTTGGTCCACTGGATTGATCACACTCGTCGCCTAAAGATCGAAGCAGAAATAGGTCATTATTGCTCTGCAAAGAGGTAAAAGTGAAAAGTAAATATTTTTTTACCCCTGTTGGTCTTTTATAGCTTTTCAAAGCCCTAAATGGGTTTTTAAACATGTTTGTCGATATTGTTTTTTCATTATTTTTGTTTTTAAACCTTTTTTTTGTTTTTTTTTTTATTATTATTTTCGTCGAATAAGTTTTAAACGCGTCTTTTTGTGTAGCAACAGGTTTTTCACATGGTTTTGACGAAGATACGAGCTGTATTTTATACTTTTTCAAACTCGGTAAAAACATGAAAAAGTCATTATTGGAGTCACCTTTCAGCTCTTTTTTGACTCTCTAAAACTGAAAATATTATTGAGTCGCTTGTAGTTTTGAGCTCGTTAAATTGGCTGCGAAACGACATCTACACAGTATACGTTTATCCCTTTTTCAGGCTGGGATAGATTATTTACGAAAAAGGAATACCCAAGCCTATTGTGACTACGAGGTTCTCTCAGACACAGTTTTCTACCTTTTCGGATCTGTGGGACTACCTACGAAAAGGGACTGCTGGAGTTTTATTTTCTGCTATCTTTTCAAACTCTCTAAATATGAGAAGATGTCGAGTTCTTCCTTTGTCAGACTCATTAAAAACTGATGACATCGGACTCCGTCGTAATGACGTTACTCGAGTTCCTCCTTCCTATGGCTCGTAAAATGTACTAGGTTGGATTTGAGCGAAGGAAAAACTTACATCACAAGCATATGTTATCCCCTTCAGGCTTGTTTTCAAAAAATAATTTGGGTACTCGCCCGAAATGGTGGAGGAAAATGGAACCAATATTATAGTCATATTGGCAGTATGTCACTCTTGAACATGGCACTTGTCTGCATTTGTGTAGGGTTGGGGACATCTCATCTCATTATCTGTTTGCCTCTATGGGTTTGGGTAATCTCTTTTGACCGCTCATCTTCTCTTTGTCACGTCACCATGACCTTGGATCCCTTGATTTCAAATACTTCCAAATCCAATGTTGTGCCACTAATATGTTCAAGAGAAGTTGACCTCTGCAGTTTTCAACCTCCCTCTGATTCTCTATTGGTCTTGATTCAAAAGCATCATGTTTCTCTGTCTCGTGTCGATGATCTGGGAAACATTATGGCCCACCTTCGATCAAGGTCAATTCCTATCGACTTCAGCTCATTATCTAGGAATTTTATCTAGAGACTCTCTTCAAGTACCTTGGAGCCTGTATGCCTCAATGGCAGGTCTTTCGTATTCGACGTAAGGTTTTTATTATTGGCCTTTGATCGAATGATTCTACTAGTGTTTGACGCCAGATCACTATTCACATTCCATGGATTGTACCTCTTGTACCTTCAGATCCATTGTCATTATTGGTGGTTCCTCTTGCGTCTGTTAACAGTCTTCATCATTGTCTGGTAATCAAACGATGTTCTTGCATGTTCAACTTCAGCTCATTTTTGCATGCTCGAACTTGTACTTTGTTCGGGTCGAGATGGAGCGCAAGACCCTAGATCTCGTCTGATGAAATCTAGGCTGCAGGTTCTTTGTGGATTATTATGAATTATTACATCACTCTTCGGATATGGATGGGTGCGACCATACCCGATTCTACTTGTTGATCCTTATTTTACTGGATAGCTACGTCCATACCTTGGATCCCGGTTTTTGTACACTTTATTATGGATGGCTGCACCCATACCACATATCATGTATCATAGATATCAGTTGTATTTGTATTCGTAGGTCTTTCGACGGTAGTGTTTTCAGTTGAACGCATTCTCATAAATCATTTCACACCTCCCTCTCTCTACGACCTCATGCTTTAGGGGGCATCCGTTACACAGCATTTTGTCACTGTCCCTGCAATCCTCGTCTTGTACATTGGAGGACTATTCCCATGACCTGTGAACAGTAAAATGTCCTGAAAACACCTTGATGGCATCCTTCTACATAAGAGAAAGAATTCTCCTTAAGAACATTTCTTCAGAAAATCCCCAAAAACCCATGTTTTGGCATTGGCGCAAGTAGACAGTTCATCCCTCGCGCCAATGGGGAAAATATACACTAGTGGGCGTGCCAGCTAACGCTCTCTCCCTGTGTTGTACCTGCACTAACCTGTTTTGGAATGTTTTTTAACAAATTGAGGCGGAAGTTTCCTTTAACTACCTCGGGAATGAATCATCAAAAAGAGGTTGGGCTGTTTGGCTCCGGATCTCCTTGTTTAGGAACAGGTTATCCACCTCTCATGGAACCTTCCTAAGAGATAGGACTCTCCCCCATTATTATAGGGAGCCTAACCTCTCCTTCTCCCTCTATAAAAGCTTGCCCTCTCCATTTGCTATCTAGCTGAACTTTTCGGAAGGAAATTATCGCTGAGTGACAATCAAGAGCAGAGCTAAGGAGAACCCTATGAGAGAGAGATTTTTGTCAAACCCCTGACGAGCTTTGTGAGACACGTCCCACTAGAATCCTATCGAAGGAAGATCACGATGTCAGAGCACCGGTTGTAATCGTTCTCTCGTATATTAATATACATGACTCTGTTATTGGTTCCATGATTGTGTTTGTCCATTATATAATGCAATTTCATTCGTTCCTCTCTAACTAATCGATAGTTATGAAGTGTGAAATATTACATTGCATGTTGTCTCTCTTCTTTGCATGTGTACAGGTATCTAGATGCAGCGAGCTCACGGATCGTGACCTGTCCAGCTAGGAACGAAAGCGCCACTTCTTCTTTGACAACAGTAGCGAAGGAATCACGGTAAGCGATCTATCGTGATTCTATCTTTTGTAACTAGCAATCAATAGCTTTTCATGTTTCGATTGTTGCTAGACCCACTCTAGGGCTAGTGGGATCGCCTCTGTCTGCAAAGGGGATTTACCTCCCTAGTGGAGTCACCAAATTGTTGTGGAGGTAAATCCCCTCTGCAGATAGAGGTGATCCCACTAGCCCTAGAGTGGGTCTAGCAATAATCGAAACACGCAAAGCTATTGATTCCTAGTTACAAAAGATAGAATCACAATAGATCGCTTACTGTGATTCCTTCGTTGTTGTTGTCGAAGAAGGAGTGGTGCTTCTGTTCCTAGCTGGACAGGTCACGATCCGTGAGCTCGCTGCATCTAGATACCTGTACACATGCAAAGAAGAGAGACAACATGCAATGTAATATTTCACACTTTATAACTATCGATTAGTCAGAGAGGAATGAATGAAATTGCATTATATAATGGACAAACACAATCATGGATCCAATAGAAGTTATTCTCTTACCAAGGATTTATTCTGCAAATCCCAAATCCTTCATTGTTAATGAATTTGCCAATTTCCTTTTGAGATCAATTATTTATTGCATGTTAGACCCTGCAATAAGCATGCTATCTACATACAATAACAATATAATATAGATTCCATCATTTTTCTTTTTTAGATAAACACATTGATCAGAGTGACATCTCGTATAACATTTTTAAGACATAAACTTGTCAAATTTTAGGTACCACTGCCTTGGAGCCTGTTTTAAGCCATACAGGCTCTTCTTTAGCCTACACACTAATTTTTCCTTCCCTTTGACCTCATATCCTTCTGGTTGCTGCATATAGATCTCTTCCTCCAAATGTCCATGGAGAAATGTTGTCTTTACATCTAACTATTCAAGATGCAAATCTTCCGCTACTACAAGACTTAAAATAGTTCCGATTGAAGTCATCTTACCAATAGGAGAAAATATTTCATCAAAATCAATACCTTTCTTCTGTGAAAACCCCTTCACCACAAGTCTAGATTTGTACCTTTGTTTTCCTCCATCTTCTTCCTTAGGGCCTGTAAACCCATTTATTCTGCAATGTTGTTTTACCTGCAGGCAACCTATCTAAGTCCCAAGTCTGGTTATTTATTAAGGAGTCAATCTCTTCTTCCATGGCTAACTCCCACTTCTTCCTGGTTTCAACCTACATTGCTTCTTTATAAAATCCGGGTTCACCAGAATCAATCAACAATAAATAATATAATGAATGAGAGTATCGCTCAGGGGGCCTACTTATCTTGGTAGATCTTCTTACACCACTTTTAGGTGTTTGAGGTGCCTGTTGCTGTTGTGGTGGTTTTTTTTGTTGTGGCTGTTGATTATTATTATTTTCAGTCACCTTTACTTTTTTTGTGATCTCATCAAGAACTATGTATTATTTTTTTTCTTTTCCCTGTTTCTTTTCCTGCAACTGATTCTTATACATGACCTTTTCATTGAATATTACATCTCTGCTCCGAATTATTTTGTGATTTTCATTATCATATAAGCGATAACCAAAATCACTAACACCATATCCAATAAATTTACATTTCTTTGATTTTGCCTCAAGTTTTGTTCTATTTTCTTTATTAATATAGACAAAGGCCTCATAGCCAAAAGGCTTTAAAAAAGAATAGTTTACCTTTTTACCTATCCATGCTTTCTCTAGAATACCACCATCCAAGGAACTTGAAGGCCCTTTGTTTATTAGATAAACAACAGTATCTAAAGCATCTGCCCAAAATTGTAAAGGCAATCCTGCATGCAATCTCATGCACCTTGCACGCTCCATGAATGTTTTGTTCATCCTTTCTGACACACCATTTTCTTGTGGTGTTTTTCGAACTGTCTTCTCTCTACGAATTCCATGCTCTAAGCAGCACCTATCAAAATCTTTGTTGCAATATTCACCTCCATTGTCTGATATGAGACACTTCAACTTCTTTCCTATCTCAATCTCAACCAAAGCTTTTCATTTGCTGAAAGTATCAAAAACATCAGATTTATTCTGAATACAATAAAAACAATGTTACCGATGAAATAGGTAACCGCAATGTTACCTACTTTTTTTTGGTAGCATAAAAAGCACCCAATTTTGAAAAGTGGTGATGCAGAATCACCATTTTTTTTTTGGTGCACATTTTTGACACTCTAAAATTTTTATTTATGAAGTATGAATATTTGTTTTAAAATGTTAGTGATTTTCATGCTAATTTTGAAATGTATTGATGCAGCATCATTTCTTTTTTTTTTTTTTTTTTTTAGAGCGGTGATTTTCATGCTAATTTTAAAACGTATTGATGCTGCATCAACCTTTTTTTTTTAGAGCAGTGATTTTCATGCTAATTTTGAAACGTATTGATGCTGCATCAACCTTTTTTTTTAGAGCAGTGATTTTCATGCTAATTTTGAAACGTATTGATGCTGCATCAACCTTTTTTTTTAGAGTGGTGATTTTCATGTTGGTAATAAAACACAAAACTTAGATAAAAAAAATATATATAAAAACAATAAAAAAACCAATAAAAATGTAAAAAAAAAACAAAAATAGCTCATAAAAATAAAAAATTTAAACAAAAATAAATAAAAAAAACAAAAATATTTGAAAATTATATCAAAGGAAATGACAAAATTTGAAGAAAAAAAACACATAATTTAAAGAAAAAAAACAAAAATTCACCAAAAAAAAAAAAAATCAAAAACATTTTTTTTCGAACTTATTAAAAAAAACAATATATTTAAAAATATATATATATTTAAAAAAAATTTAAAATAATTAAAATTACAAAATTAAAATTTAGGAAAAAAAAATAAAAAAATAAAAAATTTAAATTTAAAAATATAAATTAAAAAATAATAATAATAATAAGGAAAAAAATACAACTTTTAAAATTTACAAAAAAAAACAAATTAAAAAAAACAATTAAAATTGAAAAAGAAAAAGAAAAAAAAAAAAACCTATCATTAAAAAACAAAAAAAATGAAAAAAACCACGTGCAAATAATTAAAAAACAAATATACATAAATTTAGTGTTTTTTTTTTTTTAGTGAAACAATTTATAGATTTTAAAAATGAAAAACTAAATAAACGAAAAAATTAAGAAAAACAATTAAATTAAATTAAAATTTAAAAATTTTAATAAATAAATTTTAAATTTAAAAAAATAATTATTCTATAATATTAAATATAAAAAAAAATTAAACAAATTGAATTTAAAATAAAAAAATTGAATTAAAAAAATAATTTTAAATTTTTTGAAATTCAAAATGTTTTTAAAAAAATCAAATTAAAATAAAAATATTAAAAATTAAAAAAAAATAAAAAAAAAAATTAAAAAAAAAAAAAAATAGATGTACATATATATTAAAAATAAAAAAATTAAAAAAAACGAATTTTATTTTAAATAAAAATATTAAATTAAAAAAAAAAAAAATTTGAAAAAAAAAATATTTTTTAAAATTAAAAAATAAAAAATAAAAAAAAAATAAAAATAAATCAATTAAAAAAAAAAATTAAAAAAAATAAATAAAAGAATATCAATTAAAAATAAATGGTGGTGGTGGTTTCTCGGAATCGGCCCTCCGCCCGCCGGGGGCCGGGAGGCAGGCTGGGCCGCCCCCGTGGCGCCGCCCTGCCGGGCACCGCCGCCCAGCGGGCGGGCCACCACCACCATTTATTTTTAATTGATATTTTTTAAATTTTTTTTCTTTTTTATTGTTTTTTTTTTAATTGATTTTTTTTAATTTTTTAAATTTTTTTTTTTAAATTTCAAAATATAATTTTTTTTTTTTAATTATTTAAAATAAAATTCGTTTTGTTTTAATTTTTTTTAATTTTATTATTTTTTTGTTTTAAATTTATTATTATTATTATTATTTTTAATAATTTTTATTAAATTTTGCCAATTTTTTTATTTAATTGATTTTTTTTTTTTAAATTTCATAATTTTTCTTTGTTATTAACTTTTACGTTTAGTTTTTTAATATAATTTTATAAAATTCAATAAATTTTATATATATTTTTTAAATTTATTTCGATTTAATATTTTTTTAAAATGTTTTACTCTTTTTTTTTTTTTTTGTTAGTTACATAAAATTTTTATATTTTTATATTTCAATTAAAATTGTGTATTTAAAATTAGATTTTTTTTTAATGAAACTTAATTTTTTTAAATTATTTTTTTTAAAATTATTTTTTATTTAATATTTTTTTCTTTTTTTTTCAATTTTCCATTTTTAATTGATTTTTAAAGTTTTTAAAGTTTTTCGTTTAACAATATTTTTTTTTTCTTTTATATTTAAAATTTATTTTTTCTTTCAAAATTTATTTGTTTATTCATTTATTTATTAAAATTTAATATTTTTGTTTTTAAATTTAATTTGTTATTTTAATATTAACCTCTTTTTTTTTAATTTAATAAAATTTGATGTATATACCTATTTTAATCTAAGTTCATATATATATTTTATTTTTCATAATTTAAATTTAATTTATTTTTTATAGTTTATTTGTTTTTTTAATATATATTGTTTTAAATTTGATATTTTCATTGTATTTTATTTTTATTTTTTATTTTTAATTAATTTTTCTTTTTTTCCTTTTAATTTAAATAGTGTTTTTTTTTTTTTGAATTTTTAAATTTATTAAAATTTAATATATTTCCTTAAATTTAATTATTTGTTTTAAAAAAAAAATTTCTTTTTTAAAATTTAATAAGCATTTTCTTTTTCTTTTTTAAATTTAATTTCTATATTTTATTTTTTATAATTTCCTTCTTTTTTTAACTTGTTTTTTTTTTTTTAAATTTAATATTTTTATTTTTATTTTGTTTTTATTTTTTAATTTCTATATTTTTTTAAATTTTAATCTTAATTTTTTTTTGGTTTATTTTTAAAAAAAAAATTCCTTAAATTTTAGGTTTTTTTTAATGATTGAATTAAAAATTTTACTTTGATTTTATTTTTATTTTTTTTATCTTCATATATTTTTAAATTTTAAGCTTTTAAATGTTTTTATTTTTTAAATTTATTTTTTTTCTTAAATTTTATGTTTTTTTTTAATGTTTGAATTTTAAAAATTAAAAAATGTTATTTCTATTTTTAAAAATGCCAAAAGTATGACACAATTTTTTTTTTGTTATTCCAGCATCAACTGGTTTTGTTTTGAGGGTGTTTTTTCAATCTTTTTTTCAAGAAACAATTTTGTTTTTACCATAATTTTATAAAATGTTGAAATTTGACCTTCAAAAAAAACGAAGTGCGTTCTGGAAGACACACTTTTTTTTTCAGGGTGTTTTTTCAATGCTTTTTTCAACAAACAATTTTGTTTCTAGCATAATTTTAGAAAATGTTGAAATTTGACCTTAAAAAAAAAACAAGTGCGTTCTGGAAGACACACTTTTTTTTTGGGGGGTGTTTTTTCATGTTTTTTGAGAGTTTTTGGGCTAGAGTTCCCGTTTTGAAGTCAGGTTACCTATTTCATCGGTAACAGTGTTTAAATTCAAGTTTTTCTAGTTGCATCATCAATAAAAGTAACATAATAACGAGAGCCATCGAGAGATGATACCTAAGTAGGCCCCCATACATCTGTATGCACAAGCTCTAATTTTACGTTCTTCTTTTCTTTCCCAACTCTAAGAAATTTAACTCTCTTCTGTTTTCCATAAATACAATTCTCACAGAAATCCAAATCAACATTTTTCAAACCCAACAATAGATTTCTTGAGTGAAAAATATTCATCCCCTTCTCACTCATGTGTCTGAGCCTATGATGTGATAATGTTGCATCTGCTTCTTTCGAATTTAAAGCATTAACATGGTTAGAAATACCATTTCATAAATACAATGTACCAACCTTTTCACCTTTTTCTATTACCAGGGCTCCTTTGGTGACCTTCCCAGTTTTATCTGTGATAGTTGTCACACAACCTTCACCGCCTAACTGCCATGTTGAAATCAGGTTTTTCTTCTATCCTGGAACATGCCTTACCTCATTTAATATACATTGGTTTCCATTCTATTTCTTTAGAAGAACTTTGCCCATTCTAAATTTTTTACAAGGTTTACAATCAACTAAACGAACTTGTCCAAAATCTCCTTGAACATTGTCATGAAAATATTTCTTATCAGGTGTGGCATGGAATGAGGACCCTGAATATACCACCCAGGAATTAGTAACATTTTCTAAGGAAATAATCCAAGCATCTTGTAGCACATCATCTCTCACATTTGGTTCATGATTTTTTTCTTGTTGTGCTGCTCCTTATTTTCCCTTCCAAGATCTACAATCTCTCTTCAGTTGTCCTTTCTTTCTCCATTTCCAGCACACTATCCCTAATCTGGACTTGGATCTGCCTTTATTTGATTTACTGCAATATCTTGAGTTCTTTCCTCTTTCCATTTTTATTCCCCTAGACTCTGGACTCAAAGAATTACCCGATGTCTCACCAGAGATTTGCATTTCCTCACTAAGGATAGCACCGACAACATCATCAAACTTTAAAGTACTAGATCCAGAGACAAAGTTACTAATGGCCATAACTAAACCATTCCATATTTCCGGCAATGAGCACAGAAATAAAGGATCCCTAACTTCATCATGAAATTTTACCCCTACGGAACTTAACTAACTGGTAATTGTATTAAAATCATTTAAATGGTCCGCAACAGATCCACCTTCCGACATATTCATATTAAATAAACGTTTCATAAGAAATACCTTGTTTGAGGCAGAGGGTTTTTCATATTTTTTTGCCAATGCATTAATAAAACCCTCTGTTGTTGTTTCCTTCGAAATATTGAAGGCTACCGACACTACGCGGCACAACCGTATTGTTTCAAGTGCCTTTCTATCGAGAATCTCTCATTCTGCGTCTGTCATAGTCATCGGCTTCTTTGTTTTTCTGCTCAATGGTAGGTACAGATTTTTCTGATACATATAATCTTCCATCTGCATCTTCCATAGCGGGAATTTTTTGTCGTTAAATTTCTCAACCCTAAATTTACCATCTTCTGCCATTTCTCCCACTCGAACCAGGAACCCTTCTTTCCTGCAATTTTATCAGCCAAATAGACCTTCGGCTCTAATACCAGTTGTTAGAAAATTATATATTATAGAGAAATGCAACACATAAAATATGCGGAAAACATAAGCACATAAAACACATAAAACCAAAGAGACATAGATATACGTGGTTCACCCAGTTTGGGCTACGTCCACCCCGAACAACCAATTCTTCCTTTCTATTATCCAGCAAAATGAAGAGACACAACCTACAACAGATCCGATGTAATATCCTCTTTTCTCTCTCACAACATCACTATTTGTTTCTTGCTCTGAGAATACACATACAATAACAACCGCAATACAATACCCTCATACAAGTGAGGGGTTGCATTTTAAGAAAAAAACCCTAAACTAAACATAAATTCTACCATCAGATCATCTCCCTAAAGAACGACCTGGATTGACTAAAAATTACTATACTTTTGCAAAGGAAATTTTACATATGTTTTTAGCTTCAAGGGCGTTGCCCCTGAATCCCCCCGCTAGGGGGGGCTCCATAAAGTTGCATCTGTCTCCCCTTGGACCCTCCAGGCAGCGTTTAATTACAGGCGGAATTTCTGCCCCATTAAGGTATAGGGGCCCAACACTGTGATACAAAATAAAAAATATAATCAGGTTCCACATCCAACACAAGCAGTTGAAGATTACATCGAGCATCGACAAGAAGTTCTCCAACTCTTAAAGGATAACCTAAATTTGGCACAAAATCAAATGAAACAGCAGGCAGATCAACATCACAACGAGAGAATTTTTGATGTAGGAGACTGGGTATTTTTACGGATACAACCATACAAACCAATGTCCCTCAAGCAAGCTAAGAAGGATAATAGATTATTGCCAAAATACTATGGTCCTTTCAAGTTGTTGCAAAATATTGGTACTATGGCATACAAATTGGAGCTTCTTGCTTCTTCGCGAGTGCATCCAGTTTTCCATGTTTCATGCTTAAAGAAGGTTATAGGGGACAAACTTCGAGTTAAAAAAATATTGCTAGAACTTGATGAGGAAGGAAAAACCATATTGGAACTTGAAGCAGTTACGGAAACAAGAACTCGGCAGCTACGAAATCTATCAATTTCAGAGTATCTCATCAAATGGAAGAACTTACCGACTAAAGATTCTACATGGAAGGATGAAAATTTTATACGGAAGCACCCAGAGCTACTCAAGCATTGAGGGTAACAATTTTTTGAAGGAGAGGAGCATGTTAGGTCCCTACATTACTTGTATAGTCCCTTATTGTTGTTAGTGTAACCCCATTATTGTTATTTTTGTACCCCTGTAACCCCCATATTGTTATTATTGTGCCTTTACATTATTATTATTATGTCGACTAGGATTACATTATGGCCCCATAGACTCCTATATATAGAAAGGAGGTTTTTTCATTTATATCATCCAAGAATTGTTCATTTATGTAATGTATTGGAGGTTTCCCCATCAAAGTGGCTTATTTCTAAGGCGTTGATCTCTCTTTTCTTCTATTTTTGGAGTTGGTTTCATAACAAGGAGGAGGAAGCAACTTACCTTCTTAAGAATTTCCATTACGATCTTCCTTTACATACTGCTTTCCTTACTTCCCTGATAACGATGAACGTGATATGCCTGGGATTTTTTACTTGTTGTCTTGGATGTATTTTTCTTTGGGCATGTAGACAACAATTAGGGAGGAAGGGAGAGCTTTTACAAGGCAAACAACCTAGAGGTATGTAGCATGGTCGTTAGGCAAGAAGGCAACGCAGATGGATTCATTGGGATAGCCAAGAAATATGGACGAGCAAGGCTGGTTGTTTATGCTACCTGGGGTGCAAAGGAGAGCTTCAATAGAATTTTTTTTCTTAAAGCAAAAACCCACTTTGATTATTTTGATGAACCATATATCGTTCAGTGAGATAAAGGCGATTTACTTATATTTTCAAGATAACTTGAGAAACTCTTGATTCTGAAGTAGTTTGATTTTTAATTTATTTTCTCAACTCTCAGAACATTCAGTTCTGAGAAAGTTCTTACATTGCGGGCTTCAAGCCTTCATTGTGTAGTGAGATATATATTAAAAAAAACGTTTGGCAAATTGTTGCATTTTGTTTATAAAACATGCACCGAGGGTTATATTCCTTCTTTCATTATTCTGAATGTATATGTATAATGATTCTAAAGTTTTTATTTAAGAGAATTTCATGAACGCTGTTATGAGGAGAAAATTTCACTATACTATACAAATTATCATAATGATTGTTTTATGTATGTGATTACATTTTCCAACCAAGATTTCTCAAATTTCACGATTTGGATTTTTATTAAAAAAAATATAGATTTATTTTTTTATTAATTATGATCGTATTGTATAGCCACTATATGTATACAGTTTCAAATTTTCATCTAAAATATTTTTTCTACTCTATTTATTCAAAAAATTGATTGGGTTATATTTTCTTTGTGTTATTAGTCCCTTCCCCTTTGGGGATGGAAGGAACTATTGTAATCGATTTGGTTAATTTTTTCTTCACTCTTCATGTTACTAAAATTCCAATTAATCAGGTCAAATTACTTGGACTAAACTGTAAATAAAATATAAATACGAGCAGGTGCTAAACTTGGAGAAGTGCCTGAAGTTAGAGGCGAGGCGATCAGAAAAATAATGACAATCCCTAAGCTCTAAAAATATTGTTTTTCCTTGTGAACTAATACCTCCAACACCTGAGAAGCATGCAATGGCATACCACCAGGTGCATAGGTTGTTGAAACATGTTAATATCCACCAAATGTAGGTGCAGATGCGGTTGGAGTTCCCATGCCAGATACATTTAACATCCTCCTCTGGTTAGATATCGATACCTATCAACAAAAAAGGAATAGGCACCTCTGTTAGTTCTATACCCCAATAGAAGAATCTTTAGAAGAAGTTCTACATCCATCAGATGCATATGAATAAGATCCAGCCAAAGATCGATTAATAGGACTCTATTATTAGTTCACTGCCTTAGTTCTAGCCATAATAGACAAGTGATTGTCTTTGCATTCATTAGCTACATGGACTGTCTTAGTGTTTCCTTTTTCGTACCATAAATACTTGTGAATCAATACCTATGACACCTGAGAAGCATGAAATGACATACCTCTAACACCCGAGAAGCATGCAACGATAGCATGGAAACCTACATTTTTAATTTTATTTGATTTTACTTTATTTATTATTTCGTAACTTACTTTATTATTTTTTATGGCTCCAAATTTACTTTAATACTACTTAAATAATATTCTATATTTTTATTTGACATATTTTTAAAGTATATAATTTACCAAATTTGATAAAAATATACAAATAAAATTCACACAAAGATTAAATTTTGTTTATTTACATTTTAAACCATGTAAAATTTACATGTTTCAAAAAACCACCTATAATACTGGGAATAGGTCCCAGAACATAGAGTCACCCTGAATATAATATATGATGCCGCTAAGAATACTTTTGGACATTCGAACATGATAACCGATTCGAGTTAGCTTGGCTCATTATTAACACTAGGAAATTAATTTCTAAGATGAGCAGCAAAGAGGAAGAAGGATGCAATGGCAGTGGGAGAATGCAGTAGTAGGGGCAGTCGTTGAATTCACCACTACTTTTTCTCTCCACCGCCTCGATGTTGTGAGAACGAAATTTCAAGGTATTTATATTGTAGAGATCATTTATAGTCTAACTCTATTTGTTATTCATTGAAAGTGATGTTGAATGTATTCCACTTTCTTACTCTCAGTTAATGAAAGACGTTATACTCAACTTCCCCACTATAAAAAAAAGCCACATGCTCTCTTCTCTATTTCTCGAGCCGAGGTGAAGTTCATATCATTCCATTTACGCTTCATATTAAATTTCCATCCATCCAATCCACACTTATTTATTCATTTTATTAAAATTGACGGATAATATACCATCGAACCATAGTTTGAAATTTTCTTTCTTATGTGGTCTTTGAACCTCTCAAAATAAAATTAGCCTAGTTAATTGACTGTCTTGAAGCAACATTTCTCATAGCTACAGAAAAGGGGTATCCCAAATGACCATTTCTCTTATTCTGATCATTCCATTTCATAGAAAAAAAAAAAACAAATTCGTGTGAATCCCTAGTTTTATTGTTGAATTTATGTATATTTATAACTGACATGTTTGACTATGGTCTGAACACAAGTCTTGTAGTATGATAAATGCTCAGTTTTCAATGGTTTTATTTAAAATGATTGCGATGGATTGGAACTGTTATATGAATTTATGGTTATAAATCAACATATCCAAGTACTATCAAGGGATTAAAACAAAAATAGGATGCATCATATCCTTTTGGTGGAGAAAATTTTCATTTTTATATTTTATTCACATTTAAAATATTGTAATTGTACAACATGTATCCATTGGAATACTTCTCAGGTCTCGAACATCACAGAATCGATCATTATTGATACAAAACAGATGAAGCGGAGCTCGAGGATCCCTTATATTGCTTACTAATTGAACTATTGGCCGAGAAACAAGTTGAGGCCAAACATTACATAATGTATCGATTAATTTAACATAAAACAGAGCTAAATTTAACATGATCTTGGCTAGATGGTAAAGCGGGGCCGGGATCTTGGCAGGAGAATAGACAAATGCCTCTTTCATTATTTCCAGTCTCCACCTTCAGTCCCAAACCCCCACCTTCCATATCCAATTATATTTATTGTTTGATTCCAAACTTCCCTATCCTTTTTAATCTTATTCCTCTTATTCTATTTCAGACGTGAAGAGATTCACTCTAGCTATTGCGGAGAGCTGGGATCTTGTTAGCTTTACCAACTCGACATACTTTTCTGGAGAATGCAAGACCAAATTTTCATTCCAAGGGAATGGTAGGATGTAGGATACCATATATGAAATACCACCTATGGAAATATTGATGTGGACGTATGCTGCTAAGAGATTTTCCATTGGCAGTGGTATCAGTATTCAAGATGTTTTATATTTGGAGTTACCATACATTAACCCTGTACAAGCGAGAGGTCATATGTACTAATTCCATTGGTTCCTCATATTGAGGTAAGCTGATATCCACCTGTATCATGGATTTTATTTTAATCATGATGTATCACACCATTAATGTTTCCGAATATTATTGATGGTAGAGTTGCAACAGACTAGAGAGTGAAGATAAAATTTATAACAAACTTGAGGTATATGAGTTTATTCTCGTTTTTTGAATGTGGATGCCATTTTAGTTCATTTTTTGTTACTGCAATAATCGCTTGGAGGAGTTTATTTGTTCGTGAAATGGGGCTTTGCAAAATCTGATCAAAAGAGGTTGTTTTGAGGGTTGTGTTAATTTGTACCGAAGTTCACGTTCAATTTCAGGGTAAATAATGAGTAACATGGACCATATTTTACGTGTTTTTCTCCATACATGCATGGAACATACCACCTGTAGAAGCGGAAGGTCAGTTTAGCAGAGCCTTGCTCCTTCCTCATAACACCCAACAATCAACAACTCGTTGAAATGAATCATTGTGTTTTTTGTGAAAGCAGTAAGTCCTCATATTAGATCAAAATGATTAAGAGGATGAAAACCTTAGGAAATGTGATATGGATAAAACTACAATCTGGCCAAGTGATACAGGAAAATGCATTGCCCAAGCCCGCTCAAGGCAGGAACTTGCTGCCTTGCAACCTTCCTTGTTAACTTTAAATTAGAACTTTGTTGTTTTATTTTTCAAAAGTAAACTGCAATTTAAGTAAACTTCCACTATTTTTTTATGATTGATGTCTGATCAAATACCTCTCACATGGAAGACAAATTTACATGATTGATTTATAATGTTTCCAAATATATTTGTGTACTTTTGAAGCTAGGGAATGAAGTATTGAAGTATATTTAAGAGGTTATGTTGCTCAATGATAAGATAAATTTTATTTCGTAGCATCAATGAATAACCAATAGAGAATACGGATTAATGGTTGCATAGATGAAGGCTACGAGGGATGTGTAAAGATAAATGTATGTATTTAAAGCAATCTTATTGAGGGCTTTTGATGAAGCTTCTACAATGTTCTAATAAAAGCGCTAATATCTAAGTCAAATTATGTAAGTTTCCACTAATCAATTTTTTTATAAATATAACAAAAAAAGAATAAAAAAGAATCATTCTGCACAACTTTACAATTATTCTTATAAATTTTTTATTTAATAACATATATTTTTGTTTCAGCATATTTTAAATACATTTTTTTGCTTATTCCATAGGAAAAGTCATGAAATTAAATATAATAAAATAATATTTATATATTTGAAATCTATACTATGAGATTTATATTCAGAGAGTTATTTTTCCTTAGACTTCTTGATTGTTTTATACATGAAATATGAAAAAATGAAGAATATTAGAGAACACAAAAAAATATAATCACTCTCAACCATAAAAACTCAACATATACCTTGAGAAACCCTTTATGGAGAAACCTAGCTGGAAGGTGAGGGTTCTTTTCTCTCTCTTTCTCTAATTGGAAACAAACACAAGTATAGAGAAGTATATCTTGTGGCATGAGGGCTAATACAATATAGAAAACCTTTATGTTTTCTCTCTTTATCCACTCTCAACTACTCTTCTCATCTATGGAACAAAAAATATTTGAATAGAATGGAATTATTTTTCCTCCTAGTTTCCTAGTTATAATACGTTCTAATAACCTATTAGTGGTTAGTTTTGACTACTTAAACACTTAAATACAGTTGCACTATTAAATAATATATGTTCTTCTTCATCATGATGACATCACTAGCCTATTTTAAATTAATAATGGGGGCTAATGTGGCATCCTCTCAAATTATGGTGGGAAATTTGAATAGGTCAACCTAAGGGAGCTGTAACCTTCTCATACAAGCTCTGATAAGGCTGATTCTTGCACCATTGGAAACATATTATTATCTATATTATGGAATATAGGTCCATAGTAAGGTTAATACAAAAAAACATGTTCATTCAAGGTTTGATAATGGCTCTTGATTTTTTTTTTACTTGAAAAATTCCAAATTAGGACCCCTGGTAAAATGGTTTGGTGCACATTTTCCTCCACCCTTTCCACTATTTAAGCATCAATATGGAGGGAAAACATGATAATGAACCAATATGGATAATTTTAGGTTTGATTCAACAAAATTTATTTTTATTTCAATGTATTTTAAATAATCCTACTAAATAACATTATTGCAAGGTTAGTTTAACTTTATTGTGGTGATCCTGCTAAGATCACCTAAATAAATATGCCACCCTTCCAACTAGGAATAACTTATCTAGATTCCTAGTGCATAAAACCTCCGCAAGTTCCCAATATTTTCAAACCATGTCTATAACTACAGTCATAGTGTCTCCAACCTCTAGATGTTAAGAACCTTTCTAACTCCCTATTCCAAGAATGAAATTTCCCTTTTTCCTTCCACCCCTCTCTCAACCTTCTCCACTGCAAAAAAAAATTCTCCTACAATCACAAGCTAAATAAGCAACGTCCCTCCCCTAAAAAATTCCCCCCCTTCCCCATTTTCCTTTCCCCTTATTTCTCCATTCCAAGTGTCCAACCATAATTTTCCACCTACCCCCATTATGAAGTCCCCCTAAAATTCTCTTAAGCCCATCCAGACAATATATATCTCCTACCTATAACTTCATGATTTAAGATTTTGATATTTTCCCCTCAAGTAATTACAATCCACTAAATCAAGTATTAATAAATTGGTGATAAGGCCCAATTTGGAGGGGTGTATGTAATTTTGTTCCCTAATCATGTTATGTTAATATTAGCCTATTTTTTGTGAGGTTAATTATTGTGATAGATTCTTATTAGTGTTAGTAGTGTATGCAGGATATATGTGTATGGTAACTACATACCCATGCCTTGCATGAATACACTATTATTATATGATCTACTATGATAGTTGAATCATGATGTGACTTTATGATTAAGCCTTACCATTGATTACAGATTAATTAATACAACCTTTTGATTAATCCTTAAGCTTGATTAGTTGTTAATTAAAAGGTTAACCATTAATCTAGGTTAATGATTAATTAATCACATGGATTTTCTTATGATTAATTTATTGCCTGGAATCTATTGATTTGTACTTTACCTTGAGTTTGTATTGTTTTACTAGGTACTTGTTATTTGGCGAGTGTTAATTAAGTGAATGATTAAACCTTGTCACCAATTTATAGTGGAGGGGATTTTTTTTTGGAGCTGAGAAGGCCAAGAGAGGAGTGGAAGGAAATTGGGTATTTTTATTCTTGAATTCGGGAGTCCAAAAGGTGCTTAACACCTAAAGTTTGGACACACCACAACTATGATTTTGGACTTTTGATTCTAGGTCTAGGGAACCTTTTCCTTGGTTAGGAAATTTGATAGATTATTCCAAGTTGGCAGGGTGGCATATTCAGTCAACTTATTCTAAAAGGATCACCAAAAAATATCTACAATAATAATAAATTCCTACTACTTATTATTTTTATTTTAAATATAATGATTTTTTTTTTAATCAAACACAAGGAGAATAATTGTGTACTTGTATCAAATAATTTTTTTTTGTTTCATTATAAAAAAAATGATTAGATGGAATAAATCATTTAGTTTTACAAGCTTGAGGCCACAATAAGGGGGACTTACACATGATATTAGAGCCCATATTCAAAACATAGGCCCTAAAACCCACCAAAATAGACATAAATTCCCTTAACCTACTAGTAATATTTCTTACCTACAAGGGGAAAAGAGACAAAAAGTTGAGTTAGATGGACTACATGATTATCATATTGAAGAAACAATGCTACTGTGAAACATAATTGATTTGTTTCCATAATAACCCTATGTAAACATACTAAAGCTATTTTACAAAGGATAAATGGTTTTGATTCTTGCATGTAGACATGCAAACTAGATGAGCATTACATATTTCTTTCATATTCATTAAAATATTAATTTCCAGCAACACCTTATCAATTTTTGGGTATGACATATAGGGTGTTTCTTTCGTTTGATCTAAAAATTTATTGTGAACTATAGTGGATGTATGTTTGTGGTCCAATACATTTGAAAAAATATATCTAAATATGTAGGAAGCTAACTATACATATAGGTGCACTAATAAATTATTGGGTTTTACTATTTTCTCTGCTCCTAATAATCATGAATATGTTCATGATCATTTCCTATTATTATGTAATAGTTTTAATAGCATTAGTTAGAATTAAAGATTTATTTGTAGTACTTAATTTATCACACATTTATCTATGGCTAACATATAAAGGTATAGAAAAAAATGAAACTTACAATCAAAGTGTAGAGAGGAAATTGAAAATATAAAATGTCTTCAAGCACTAAAATAAAAAATTCTACCAAGACATATCCAACTTTCCATATTCGAACTAACGACCTAAGGATACCATCCTATATTTAACTTCCAACTGCTTTAGGTCTTAACACCCGATTAGAGTCCTTAACTCTAACAACTGAGATAAGTTGTTCATAGTTAAATGGAAAGGGAATAAAAAATTACTACATTAATCATTCACATCTACTCCATCATATTTAGAAATATGAAATCCATACATGTTTTTGAGTCCATTATATTGACACACCATCTACATAAGTAAATGGTATGATGATTAATTTTAAAAACTAGACTAAGATAAAGTTGAGATAATTTTATGGCTATAGATTTGGTTAGGTAGAATATATCTCACTGCAGTTTGGAACAACATGCTAAACCCAATATGTTAGAGAAATCTTAAAGAATAAGGAGAAGTAAAAATTTGTACCATGAGTGTTCAACAAGTAAGCCTTCTTGTAGCATCGTGCAAGAAATATGTTCTTCTCCATTAACCCTACAATATAATTAAGATGCAAGCATGAGAATAGAAGAGGAAAATATAGAGCTAGCTATAGTTGAAACAACTCTTTATTTGGCATGATATGTATTGTTCTTAGCTGCAACTTTGGATAATACTTGTCAGGGAGCCCTAAAAAAACTAGATCCTCTCCTCCTATTATTTTAATTAAAGAATTAATTTACATAATTTCATAATTGAGGATATGGACCATTGAAATGGATGAATGGAAGGGATTTTATTTCTCCTGCCATCAATGCATTTCTTTTGAAACATACAATAAAAAATTGGTTTGGATGAAATCAAAATAATTTGATAACTACAATAATGGACAAGATATTGTTTGGTACCTAGGGAACATAACAAGAAATTGAAGGAATTGGAAGATATTAACGATACTTATAATGAAGAATTTCAATGGAAAGGGGAGGAGATTCAATGTTTGAAACCAAAAGTGGTTAAGGAAATGGATTTATCTTTTAAGGTGTTAGTATGAAAACCACCATCTCTAATATACAACACTTATTTGGAGGAATAATAGTTTTAGCTGCAGATATAAATGACTATCTAGATATTGGAATTCGGATTTGAAGGAGATAAGGTAAACATTTTATGGAATATACTTCTAAAAAGTTCTAAAATAAGGAGCTTATAGTGTGAATGATTGTTGCATAATTTTATTTTGTGAAATAATACCCTATGGAACCCAAATAATTTATGGGGAGAATTAATCTAATAGATTTATATAACTATTTGAAAACCAATATTTTATAGGCATAGTAATTGGAGCTATACATAGGACATGTGATAAATATATCTCTATGGATTTAAATAGACACAACCTCTATGGGTGAAGAAATCAAATAACACAACTAGGGAGTCTATAACACATATACAAGGGAGGTAGTAGCTTGGTATTAGTCCATAAAAGTTGTTAAATACATTATTATTTTATATTGTTTAGTTTGAAACATATTATAATGTTATGAGAATAGATGGGGTAAGCTCGTGATATAATTATGCATAGGGAACCACATTTTCTGCCAAACTTTCATACTTTTCTTTACTATATGAATATTTATGTTAAAGATATTAATAAGATAGGGTTACATTAGGTGGTACGTTGGCTCCATTTACCACTAATAGTGTTTCATATTACACATTGGGAAAGAAATATCATTGATAAGAAGGAGAGAAATAGAAGGAGATAGACTTTACTTACACCTTTAAGAGTTTTCCATTCATTATATGCCAACAAGAAATTTATATAGAATTAATTTTGGTTTGAAGTGGTTCCATTTAGTAAAGGCCAACAAGAAATTGATGCCATATGATTTAAGAGTTACTTGTACAGAAGAAATTCCTCTATGACACACTAATTTTCATTTACTATACAAGGGACATGCAATATGTTGATTTCGGGCACATGATGGGTGTTGTAATTACCTTATTTTGTTCATTTATTTTTCCATCATTTATTTTTTGTAATTTGATCATATAAACCTTTTCTTTGAGATTTCTAACATATTTCATATATTTAAAACCACCTTTGAGATAGTGTGCATTGATGCTTGATTTTCATGATTAATAGATGAACATTCTTCAAATTAAGAACATAATGCATGAATTTCCATTTTGAGATTGTTAATAGTTTTCTTTTTATGATACAATATGAGCTATTACAAAATTTTATTTTGTATTAAACCATCCTAGGTCCTTATTAACTCAAGAACTATTAAGCACCGAGAGAGTTCAAATCTCTTGAGATGCAACCCACTTTTAGAGTGAAACGATATTTGATCCCTCTTAACGCTTGGTACATCCAAATTTAAGATCAATACATGATGGTTATTATACCAATAATAATATAAAAATAAATAACCAGTTAAAGAAAAAATAGTATGTTTACTTTACATTATAGACAGACCAAACTTTGCATTATAGATAGCCCAATTTCTTCATTGAATTGGTAGCTTTGTGCCTTACATTTTATGTTTTGTATTTTACATTTTGTTTTTTTCATTTTACATTAGGTTAAATTTACATTTTACATTGCATTTTAAATTTTACATTACAATTTAAATTTTACATTATTAAATTTTAAATTTTACATTTATATATGTTTTAATTTGAATATGATTAAAACGTGTTAAAATGACAATGTTTTCCCATATATATTTTTCCCCACATTTAAAAAATGTTCACACGGTGAAAATACACCGACACATCTCCCCTATATTAAATTGTAGACCATCACACGGTGCAATGAGTTGTATAGATATAAGACAAGAGTTTAAAAATTAAATGATTTCCTATATCTATTTCAAAATTTTATTTTGACAAAAATGTTTTCCAAATATCATGGCATCAATAAATCATAACATAATTCTTTCATATTTAGGCCATATGAATCTCTTCATAAAACACAAAATGGTGATTTTCACCTAACTGTTCAATAATAATGAGTAAAGGATATTATATATTATTTTAAGATGAAATAATTCAATATCTCTTTTGACCTCGCGATTTGAATTTACCATGGAGCCTCGTTTAACCAAAATATCCCCTCCTCTATCACTTTGAATGTTGTGCTTGGTAATTTTACATATTACAAAACCTTATTAGTCCCTGCCTAAAGTCTAGACAATAGGAATCAATATAGTGTTGACCGAATATTAATACTTTGTTTGACTGTAAAATTTCTCTTCACTGACATTTTAACAAAAGTTTTAATATAAGAGAAAAATATAAATTTAATATATTGATTTTTATTGGTCCAATAATGCTTGGAGTTGTTTGGAATCCTATTGGAAGACTCAAGCATCCCAATGTCATTTTCAATTGCAAGCTTTGGGATATCTTATGTTTGAATAGAATCATGCATGCTGGGGAAACTTTGGGCTTAACCAATGTCATTTTAAAATGCAAAATTTGGGATATCTTATGTTTCTCTAGCTAATATTCCTGTAGTTTGGGGAAAATTTGGATTAAACAAGGTTGGGGAATTTTTGGATTATGCTTCTAGTGTTTTCATAACATTTTTTTTTGTGGTTTTCATATCATATCATTACATTGGAATAACGTAAACAATTTTTCCACCCACATGTAGTATTCCAAAATTTTCATATGTTTATTGGAATATTAGAGTTCTTAATAAGCTTAATTAATTAAGTAAATAATTGGGTGGAGGGAACCACAAACTCAATTGATGACCAAAATCCACTTTTGATGTGTGTATGTGGATATTTTAGATCTATATCTACATTATGGAGTAGTGGAGAAGCTTATTAAATGAAGGAAAAGTGGAGATCATGGATCTTAAATGTAAAATCATGAGGATATTGGAAGAGGTCAACTAAGATCATAGTGAATTCAAAGTAAGATCATAAAGCACTTATGCTGAGATAGTGGTGGAAGTGGTGCATCTAATGCACACATCATGGAGAGAGTGGGAATTTAATGCAGAACATGATGGAAATCATAGAGAAACAATGCAATCTTCATGAAGGCTACTAGCCACATATGCAGTGCAACTATAAGGTCGGCCTAGTCTATGGAAGGCTCACAATCTATATAATGAAGGTGAGGGCACAATAGAAGGCAGGCTTGGATTATTATATTTTTGATATGTTTAGATCTATATTTGTCTTAGGAAATTTCTATGCACACTTATGTTGTCTAGCTAAGTCTGCAATGATGTTTAGCATAGGGTGTTTCCGAGAGGAAATCCCACCTTTACCCATGGGGGACTTTGAGTGCCTACCCTTGGAAGTTTTCTATTGAGCTACATTCCTCATCAGCCATTGGTTACATCTTCAGGAGGTTGTTTCTAGCATTCCAACTAGGAAACCAAAGGAGGATTCAGCCTTTCACTTGTGCTTCATGTTCTGCATTTCAGGAGCAACATATCAATATCCGACATCCAAGCCATTGTGTTTTACCTCCATACAGTATCATTCCCCTCAAGTATTGCACAATTCAGTCCTGTAGATCTATTGGAGCAAGGAATTTTTCAGCAGTTCAATTGGAAATCCTATGAGGGACCATCTCCTCACTTTGGTTTCACTATTTCCATCATTCAGGAGATGATTTGACATATCTAGCGGCATGATTGAGCCTATCCCTCCTTGAAAATGCATTTTTTGAAGCTGTCGAGTAATAAGTAGCCATATTCAGTGGAGGAGGAAAGAGTAGCTATATATTGAGCTTTTAGCCCAAGGGTCTAGTGAAGGGATTAGCCCTTCTTGCATAGATCTGATTGTACATCATATTGTAGCCATATTTCATCAGATTATGCAACAGATCTTCATACCCAGCAGTTGTATAGTGAAGCCCTATGAGGGTGATTTTCTAATATTTCTAGATCTGGAAAATCTTTTCTGGGTTATCTTGGGTATCCATCATAGAGCCTATATCTCTATTTTGAAAATAATCGAGGCTCCCAAACTACCTAGATATGACTTTATATTTTCCAGAAATTGTTGCCTCGATATTTTCCAATAGGGACAACACAGTTTTGCTTTTAGCAGTCCAACAATTATGCAGTCCCTCTTGTCATATCATTTTAGGGCCATTCTAGGCCATCTCTTTGGCTTCAATGTCTCATATTTTAAGCATTTTTGTACTGGGTTACCAACCTCCTAATAATAAAATGGCTTAGCTATTCTATACATTGTTAATTCCCTATATTAACAGTGTAGTCCCTTATTATGTTAGTGTAGCCCCCTTATTTTTATTGTTGTACCCCTATAACACCCATATTTTTATTATTGTGCCCTTAAATTATTATTTTTAGGTCTGCTAGGATTACATTGTGGCCCCACTAGGATTACATTCTGGCCCCATGGACTCCTATATATAGAAAGGAGCTTTTTTCATTTGTATCATCCAAGAATTGTTCATTCATGTAATGTATTGGAGGTTGCCCCCTCTAAGTGGCTTATTTCTAAGGTGTTGATATCTCTTTTCTTCTAATTTTGGATCTGGTTTCACAACATTTGGTTTCATAGCTTTGGATTCTAGGGTTTCGTTGCTCCAAACAGGTCATCGTGGAATTTTTACTATAACCTTTTTTATACGAAGGTTCAGAAGCTGAAATTTTTAGAGTGTGAAGCAGAAAGCCTAAGGAACATCGTCGCAAAATAAAAGATTTTGGTTTGTAATATTTTCAGAGATATGATTTGTGGAAGTTAGGGCTTTTTGCAAGCTCCTGAATTTCACTTAAAAAGGTCACTGCAGAATTTTTGCTATAAATTTTTTTCTACGAAGGTTCAGAAGATGAAATGTTTAGAGAACGAAGGCTAAATCCTGAGGAACACCGTCGCAAAATTTCAGAGCTTGATGCATAATATTTTCAGAGATATGATCTATGGAAGTTAGGTCTTTTTCAGAGCCAAACGAGCAAACAGGGACACGTGGCAAGTCGTACAAGTTCTCTCTACTGAACCAATCAATAATTAAGTCATTGTGGGATATTGGACATAAATTTTCCTTGAAGAATCCAAATAAAGTCAGACCTGTGGAATTTGAAAGAGAATTCATAGGGCTACCGTAGGACCAAAATTTAGATATTGAAGATTCGAAATCACAGAGTTAATTCAGTTTCAATATCGAGCTCCTCAAAAACAAGAAAAATGTGTGTATTTGGTTTTTAAAATTGCATAACATTTATTTTAAAAAGTAGTTTGAAGTGATTCCAAGGGCATATTTTAGAATTTTTATCAGTATTGGGATCTATAATGCCTCAAAATAATAATTCCATGCCCATTAAGCCCTCAAAAAGCTATACTATGATGCATGAAGAGGAAGAATTGCAGTATGAGATATCAAAATTACGGTACCAAGTGCAACAAATTTCGATCTTATAAAGACAAACCGAAGATGACATAGATGGTTTAAAAGCATAAATGGAGGCTAATTTGGATGGTTTTAAGGATCAAATAATAGCTAATATGGATGATAAATTAGTGGAAGATCACAAGGAGCATCAACAACAAGTTCTCCAACTCTCAAAGGATAAACTAACTTTGGTGCAGAATCTAATGAAACAATAGGAAGATCAACATCACATTGAAAGAAGTTTTGAAGCAACCATAGAAACAAGGACTCGAAAAGTACGATCAATTTCAGTGTATCTTAGCAAGTGGAAGAACTTTCCTGTAGAATATTCCACATGGGAGGATGAGAATTTTATACAGAAGCATCAATAAATAATCGAGTGTTGAGGACAACACTTGTTTGAAGGAGAGGGGCATGTTAAGTCCCTATATTAATAGTGTATTCCCTTATTATGTTAGTGTAACCCCCCTTATTGTTATTTTTGTACCCCTGTAACCCCCATATTGTTATTATTGTGCCCTTAAATTATTATTGTTAGGTCGGTTAGGATTACATTGTGGCCCCATGGACTCCTATATATAGAAAGGAGCTTTTTTCATTTGTATCATCGAATAATTTTTCATTCATGTAATGTATTGGAGGTTTCCCCCTCGAAGTGGCTTATTTCTAAGGCGTTGATATATCTTTTCTTCTATTTTTGGAGTTGGTTTCACAACATACATTGTTATGGTGTCTTTAGGTTAATTGTTTACATTGTTGTAGTTATCATATTGTGTTTTTTTATTACATCATTCTCCCTTTTGGGATATTATAGTGGTATCAGAGCATGATCTTTGGCTCAACTTGTGGACACTACATTTTTTGCATCAAAAGAAGAATCATATAGTAGAGATCTATCATGAAGGAGGATTGTACTTTTTCCACTATTCTCCTTAGATCCTTGCAATATCTCTCTAAGGAGGTAAATGAAATGAAGAGATAAAGTAAAACAAAGGATCCAAGAAGAATATTGGATGTGGAAGGTCCAAGCACTTCCTATCAGCAACAAGAAAAACCGGAGAAGCATAGATCTCTTCAAAGATCTACTATGCCCACTTTCTTTTAAGAAGATGAATGGTATAGAAATGAAGAAAGAAAAAATATTGAGCCTGAGACTCATGATACTCTCAACCTATATCTTGAAGAGTACGAGTCAAAGTCTAAAACATTCAGGGAGAATCTAACTCTCCAACAATTATTCAAACTCAAAGAAGAAATAAGATCCTACAGTAGCAACAAAAGAAAGAGACACCAAAGATTCTATTTTCATACATTTGATGGATCTTCCTCAAGCACTGCAAAGGCTTGTAGGAAAGAGTTAGATGCATTCTTCATGCTACATCCTATAGCTGAAAGAGAGGCTATTCAGATTACAGCACTTCATCTTCAAGGTGAAGCAAATGAATGGTTGTTTGGTCACATGGAGGATGCAAAGGTGACTAAATACTCATATTTATTTCAAAATTTAAGAAGGAAGTTTGATAGAAGGAAACTAGAGACATTTCCTAAGGAATCAAAGGAGAATTTCATTCTTGTCACTCTAGACAAAGAGTCACTACATTCACCACCAACTGTATAAGTACTTGTATCCGAAGGAGAGACACTTGCATCTTTGCAAGATAATCTTAAGCTATTTACATATAGAGTCCCATGCATGATCCAAGAGATGCATGAGGAAAAGGAGGTAGATTTAAGCGTTGGTACATTAGTATAGGAGCAACCATCACTCTTACCAGCAATTGGAGAGATCATTGCACCAGAGGAGGTAAGTATTCTTATCTTACAATATGTTTCTAAGTATCAGTTGATCCAAGGTATGCATCCAATTTCATCTCATATTGTTTCAGTACCTCATATTGAAACTTGTGAGAACCTTCCATCAGGGCCATTGCATGAACAAGGATTAGAACAACATGCTTATTGGAAGCAACAACATATCACTGAGCAGAGGACCCTTTAGTTGATCAAGGAGGAGATGAAGAGCTATCCCAGTTCATCATTTTTGAGCTACATTCAACCCTTTGAGTTGAAATGTGGAGTTTCAGAAGATGGGATGAGTACGATCCTATGTACAATGGTTGGCTATGAGTTCAGCATTGTGCCTCGCCATGAGACAACTCATACAACATTGTTAATGAGCAACAGTGATGAGAGGAGGACCCATCCCTTATGGGATAAATCCAATGGCAACTTCACTCATGACGCCATGGAGAAGAAGATGATAGATGGTAGACATCTTGATATGGTAAATATTTTCCCCTTTCAAGATGACTCTTTCTCAATGAGCCCCTCACATCTTAAAAAGAAACTTCTACAAGAAACAGATCCAGAACCGTATTTGTTTTGGAGGGCCATTCATGAGAAGAGGATATCATGGAGAAATCTCATGGGTGGTGCACTTGAAAAAATCATGGACTGTAAATTTTTTCAACATTTTGAAGAGGTTGGTGTCCTACAATGGGAGGATACCAAGATTTTGCAGAATGAGATCCATGATCCACATTGGGATGGATGGTTGTTGATATGGAGCAAGAGGTTGCAAAGCCACTTGCAGAACTATGAGACAAGCCAACAAGAAGCTTGGATGCGCTGGTTTCTCTTGGGTAGTAGCTGATTACTACCCAACAACACATTTTCATGATCCATGCCTTGAAAAACACTAAGGTAATGAAGGAGGAGGCATGGTTGTGCTGGCTGATCTTGGGTGAGAATGGTTACTACCCAATGGCTCATATTTCTTTGACTCATGCATTGTATATCACTGAAAAAGTGTAGCAGAAGAAGGCAAGTTTACCTCGATTTTTCTTGAGAGAGTTTAGCCATCACATAACATCTCCCATGTTTATGTGTTTTTTATTGTTTGTAATATGGCATAATACTCTCATGATGTGTAATGATGGATTTTATTTGTATTGGGATGATATGAAATTCCATATGTCATTCAATATATTGTTGTTGCTCCATGATTCACATGATGATGTGAAGAGGCAACAAGAGATCTTGTTGCTTTGGCTTCTATTGGGGGACTTTGGCCCTACATACTCCCCTACTTTGCATGATAATGATGGAGGATGGCAGTAAGAGGCATTACTCCAATGGATCTTACTTGGAGAGTATGGAAACCATACTTGGTTTGATGATGATGTCGTGGGGCAGCAATATGCATTGCTCCGGTGGCTTCTCTTAAGAGAATATGGCCAACTCACTTGGTACTTTGATGGTGTGCTATGGAAACAGGGAGCATTGCTATAGTGGTTATTATTGGGAGGATATCGTTTGACATATTTGTCTACCCATATGTCTCTACTTATTCTTTTGCATCATGTTGGGATGATGCTTGGATCCAACAAGGCCAACATGGCTAAGGATGGAGGCATGAAGAGCCGCTTTTCACTTCATGTAGCATGGGTTGGAGGTATACTTTGTGAGTTGGAGCTTTCCTTTTGTGGAAGGAACCATCTATATTTATGTACCTCATGTATTGTGGAGGATGTTGGATAGCTTATGGTTGTCTCTTGGAGCTTCATGATTGAAGAGGGACATATAGCTATGCAATTAGAGGTCACTCTGGACATTATAGAGAGGAAAATTTGGTACTGAGCATGCATGACTCATTGTAGAAAATGGGGAGACCTTCCTTGTGTGGATGTCATTTGGAGGGGGACGGATTTCTCTAGCATCTACTTTTGGTAGTTGGTTGGGGTCAAGAAGCATTTTGGTAGGGAGGACTTTAATATTCCAAAATGTTCATCTATTTATTGGAATATTAGAGTTCTTAATAAACTTAATTAATTAAGTAAATAAATGGGTGGAGGGACCCATAAGCCCCATTGATGAAAAAAATCCACTTTTGATGTGTGTATGTGGATATTTCAGACCTAGATCTACATTATGGAGTAGTGGAGTAGCTTCTTAAATGAAGGAAGAGTGGAGATCATGGATCTTAAATGTAAAATCATGAGGATATTGAAGGAGGTCAACTAAGATCATAGTGCATTCAAAGTAAGATCATAAAGCACTTATGATGAGATAGTGGAGGAAGTGGTGCATCTAATCACTACAATAAAAAAGCACATTGGTGAGGGTCATGCTTGTGACGGACCTTTAAGGTCCGTCACCAATGTCACATATGGTGACGGTCATTAAAAAACCGTCACTGTAAGTGTATATAGTGATGGTCCTTTATGGTCCATCACCAAAGACATTTTCAATGACACTTTTGGTGAGGGTCGTTAAAGGCCCATCACTAATTCTCTCTTTGGTGAAACTTCTAGTGACGAACTTTTAATGACCCTCACCAATGCTCTTTTTGTTACTTTTGGTGACGGTCAAAAAATGTCCGTCATCATTGATCACTAAAAACCGTCACTGTAAGTGTATATAGTGATGGTCCTTTATGGTTCGTCAACAAATACATTTCACTTTTGGTGAGGATCGTTAAAGGCCCATCACTAATTATCTCTTTGGTGACACTTCTAGTGACGATTTTTTTTTTTTTTTTTTTTTAACTGTAACGGATATGAATTTTATTTATTTAAGAAAGAGAGGAGGGGTCTTTGCCAAGGCAGCCCCCATTACAATGAAAATGTTCATCTAGATTTTCTTATGTGATGTTACATTTTAGGGATTTTGAAAGAAATTTTCGTCGTTTATAATAAAGTGTCCTTTCATGAGAGAGCATCCTTTGTTCGCCATCTGATCTGCTTCACTGTTCAGGTTTCTGAGAATATGATAGAACTTGAAAGAGGCAAAGTCTTGAAGAACTCTTTTCAATCTGCCCAAATTTTTTTTGAGGCTGGCATTGCTGAATGGTTCTTCAGTGTTTAGTTTTTTTATTAGGATCTCTGAATCTCCAAAAACTTGAAGGTCTTTGGCACCCTTGTCTCTAGCTATGAGGCATGCTTTGAGAAGACCTAATAAATCTGCTTGATTGTTGGTTTTATGGCCTAAGCCCCAACAGAAGCAGTCTCTTGACGTCCCATCTGAATAATAAAAGACCCCACCTGCACCGGCGATCCCAGGGTTTCCTTTGGAGGCCCCATCGAAGAAAATAGTGGGTATATTCTTATCCATCCACCAACTTATGAAATATTCCTCAGAGTCTCTTATACGCCATTTCGGATTGTTGTTTGAGGAGTAAGAAGATACGCTCGGGGACAAGGCTCAAGGGAGCAAAGCCACCTCCTTTCTTCGGGCAGGAGCATAGAGTCTTCTTTGAAGTATTGCTGTTGGGCGGCTTCCAAGAGGAAGGATTTGGCTTTAGCAGCTACCTGAAAAGGGGAGTGTTGCAGGCCATTAAAAATCTGATCATTGCAGGCCAACCAGAGCTGCCAGCAAACACATTTGGGTATAGCTGTCCAGACTTTGTTCCAAAAATATTTGTTGGGGATACTGTGAGGGTAGAGATGACTCCAAGAGGAAAACAGATCAGAAACGGAACTCTGTGGAAAGTCAGGGATCTGAAGATCCTGAAGAGTAAGACCCCACACTTCTTTAGCAAATATGCAGTCCAAAAATAGATGCTGGGAAGTTTCAAGGTTGCTACTGCACAACGCACACCTATGTGGCCCTACAATGTTCCTCTTCATTAGATTGTCTCCAGTTAGAATTTTATTATGGACAAGGGTCCAAAAGAAGAAATTCACTTTTAGGAGCGCTAGATTTGCCCAGACTTTTTTCCAATAGGCTGGAGGGTGACTGCTATTCCTTGTGGGCTGAAGAACTTTATAGCCTGCTGCTATAGTGTATATTCCAGACCTACCCCATCCCCAAATGTCTTTCATGTAACGTTTTTCTGGGGAAGATTCCTCCAAAAATTCGGACAGCTGATTTTTTTGGGCCATTAGCCTAGCAGGGACACCATGGAAGTCCCAACCGACCCATTCCCCGCGGTGATCCCAAATAGAGAGATCATATAAACTGTTGATGCCTGCTCGAATTAGCCAGTCTATGAGTTCATCTGTTTCCTCGTTCTCCACCAAGGGATCATTCCCCATGATACGATCATGCCACAGATTGATGCGTTTGCCGTTGCCCAGGACTCTATAAAGAAATTTTTTGAATAAACTACTGCTTTTACAGCAGAGACTCCAGACCTGCGTGCATTTGACAGGGGTGTCGAATTTCAGGTTTCTAAAGGACGAATTGTGCGCGTATTTGGACAGCAGAGTGATGCTGACTGGGTGACAGGGATCGTGGATCAACTTCCACAACAGCTTACCTCCCAGCGGAAGATTAACCAGAGAGGGGTCACGAATTTGAAGACCACCTTCAGCTACCAGCTTTTTAACCAAGTCCCAGCTAGCTAGGTGCATTTTCTTTTCGTTTCCTTTCCCACCCTGCCATAAAAAATATCTTAAGAATTTAGAAACCTGATCCATTACATTTCTAGGCGCTAAAAGAAAGGCTGCTTGATAGATTGGGAGCGCAGACAACAGAGACTTGATTAATATGACTTTGCCTCCTTTCGTTAACCAGAAACCTCCCCAGGCTGCGATTTTTGTTTTGATCTTGCAGATTATGTCATTCCAAAGCGACCTCCTGTTGAGCCCGTTTGTAATGGGGAGTACTAGATATTTGAACCGATCCCATTGAGCATGGCCTCTGAATCCAAGGAGATTCGAAATGCTATCAAGCTCTTGCTGGTCCGTGTTCCAACTGGAGATCTCACTCTTGCTCTCATTGACAAGTGCTCCAGACACCCTGCAGTAGCTTTTGAGAATAGAGTCGAATGCTTTGGCTATTCTGGTGGAAGCTCCTCCAAAAAGAAGAGAATCGTCTGCAAAAAGTGCATGGTTCAGAGGATCTTCTCCTGAGGAAAGTTTGAGGCCAGGAAGGGAACCAACACGTCTATAGTGACGAACTTTTAATGACCCTCACCAATTCTCTTTTTGATACTTTTGGTGACGATAAAAAAATGTCCGTCATCATTGATCATTCCAATGAGTTTTTGATGACGCTATGTGCCTGTTAATATATTTTTGGTCAAAAGATAACGATTTAATACGATTATTGTGGAGCATTTTTTATAATATGTCCAAGGCCATATTGGTTAGGGTCAATCAATTTTTTAAGAAGTAATAAGAGTGTATCATTTCCCTCAAGTAATGACTAGTCGAATATAGATTTCCTATGAGTCAAAAATGATTCATATCTATTAAGTTAATTATCTAGCAAATTCCATTTAGATAAAGTTCCACTATTGTGTGTAGGAAATATATTATTTAATACATAATCGAGCTCTGACAATTCTATTAATGAGAAGGACCTAACAATCCTTAACAATCTAGGCACACCTTAAATTAATGCTTTGGCACACACTAACATTTCTTAGCACCCCACATGTCTTGGAACATCTTTGTACCTAGAACATCTTGTGATGACACTGACACCCAAGCACATGGTGGCATGCGCTAACACAACATGGAACTCTCCTAGCATGTGTTGGCATGTTGCATATAGTCCCTAGCATGCCCTAGAACACCTTGGTTGAATGCATTGACATACAATAGCACTTGGCACACAATGCCACTTGGCATGTATTGGGACCTATTATTAGTGTGCCTAGCATGCCCCTTTTCAAAAAGATAAAGTCCTAACTTATTAACCCTCTTACTGGTTCTTCCTTTTGTTGCCTTGACACATATTGACATACCCTGGCACCCTGCGCCACATCCTTAGCACCCAGCATGTATTGGCATATCTTGGCACTATTAATTGGCACATGATATAATTAGCACACCCTGTAACTCCCAAGCACACTCTGGGAATTCTTAACATTCCTTGATATTCCCTAGCATGCCTTACCAATGCTTAGCATACCTTGTCACTCCCTCCTTGGCATGACAACTAACACTGACCATTAACACCAATCTCTGGAAGTACACGTTCCTCATATTCATTAACTTCCATGAATTTTTACCTAGTGCTCCCTCAATGTTTTTTCCTAGTACTTCTTAACACTCATCAACATGAATTATCACTCTCTAGCACACCTTAGCACTCTTCAACATTCCCTTCCACTTCATCACATGCATAACACTAGTCCCTGACACATATTGGCACTTGGCACATGTTGGCGCTTGGAAAGTCTTAGCATGTATGGAATATGTTGAGATGACTTGGTATGATTTAGCATGGTTTAATATTAAATTTATTTGTGAAGATCAATTGTTGGAAAGTAGATGAGAAGCAACAAAGGAATACTTGGCACTTAGAATGCACTAAGAATTTTCACTTGGCACCTATTGTTGCCTAGTGTTGGTGTGCCTAGCATGCCCCTCTTGGAAAAGGTAAATTGATGACTTATTAACCCTCTTATGTGTTCATTTCCTTGTAGTTTAACTTTTTTCTCCTTTTTGTTGTCTTGACAGTCCCTGACACGCATTGGCACACCCTTGCACATCTTGGCATGCCTTATCACTTAGCATGTCTTAGCATGTTTGACATGTATTCCCACTATCTGGTACATAAATGGGGTGAAGAGAGATGTAGTCCTAAAGTAGGTCGAGTACGAGGGCCAAGTAAGGGTTGCTAAAGGGAGGTCATGATCATCCTCCAAGAGCAAGATCATCATGTGAGGGTTCAGAATAATGTTGCATACCTTAATGGTTGGTTTGTACTAGGAAGTAGGATGGCATATTGTTGGTTCTCTTCTGGCAGATCAAGCTTAAGAGAGGTTTCTCATGAGAATATGGGCATGCGATTTCAATGGTGTCTTTTTGTGAAGGCCGTATCAAATTCTGAAATGTTGAAATTTGCAACAAGAAATAGTGAGATTGGAAGCGAGAAAGGACAAAAAAAAATGCACCCACACTGGTGAGGAATTTTGATGCACCAGGAGTGAGGAATGTGGGGCGTCTAATTTATTTTTCCCTTAAATAAATTGGACAATAAATTGTAATTTCATCTCATAACAACTTGTGTCAGTTAATTAAGTCATGATGACCGATTTAGCTCAAGAAATTCGAGTTGAGGGTCTAATATGAGGCATCTAGAGGGATTCTAATATTTTTGGTGTCCAGTTGAAGTTGATGCATTAGTGGGGTGCAAGTGTAATTAACTCAATTAAATGAGTTAAAATCATTTTAACTAGTTTTAACTGAGTGATGAGCTAGTGAGAGGTCCAGTGAATTAAATTAGATTTAATTCACAATGAGTGATCAATCAGATAACTAATAATTCGCTATTAATAGTTGCATGCATGTCAGTTCCGAGGAATACCCAGTTGAAACAAAGGTTAAAGGGAACATAACTATCAGTTGTGTTCAGAGAAAATTTCCCATCTGCAATTATAAAGTCATTGGGATGCCATGATGGATTGCGCAATCAAGGAAGACTAATTTTCCTAATTAAAAAGGAGTTAATTCCCTAGGAATTACATGAGCAAGGTAGGTTGAAGTAAGGATGATAATTGGCTAAGTACTAGACCTAGATCAATGGGAGACAATATTTGACAGAGTGTTAGAGAATCTCATGAGAGATTAAGCATTGTATTGTTTCATGATTCCTTGACTTAATACACAATAGAGATAGAGGGGTTTTGATTAGTTGCTTTCCCCAAACACATCATGTTGTTGTGTGATTGATAATTTATTTCTCTTACTTATATGTGATTGTGCAATCGTGTTTTGTTTCCGTAAATTGTAGGAAGGATTAAGTATCTTGTTTTAGTAGATTACAAGATCAGATTGAATCTCGCTGGTTAGATTTTCTACATGGTATTAGAGCAGGATTTTTTTGGCCGGCGAGTTTGTAGAGAATATTTGAAGATTTTGGTGTAAAATTTTCGAAAACAAATAGAATATTTGGATTCCTTGCGAAAATATACCCAAATGGAAAAAAAAAAATCGGTCAAATCAGAGCTCCGATGAGGGGGATATCATTGATTTAAAATCAACTCTTTTTTAGAAACTTTTTGTAACTTTGGGACAATTACACTGTGCGTGAGTCAAGAACCTATATGCACTTGAGGTACCAGATGCATGCAAAGCTTTGAGGAGAAAGGCAGAAGTTAGAGAATTGGTGGTTTAGAGGGAGCATAAATTACCTCTCAACATGCATCCTCATGAGAAGCAGTCTCAAAAGGTTGTGGAGTAGCTGCCACAATTGGAGAAGCAGAGAGGAGACCGAGTGGAAGCGTCCACTCAAGCAGAGACCTCTATGAGGGTGAAATTTCGAGCCAGATGGGAAGAGGGAGCAGCCACACCTCGAGGTGTAAGGTGGGGTTATGTGTAGACATAATCCCAAGATAAGAAATTTGGGCAAGGTCCATTGAGATGGAGTGTCTCATGGATCGAACCTGGATACAAGGAGCCCACAGTACAACAATAGTAGGAAGGATCAGTTAGATTGATGTATTTAGATGTCAGCAAGACATAAATCAGAGTGACAGATGTCAAATACTGGAGCACAAATAGAGTTAGAAACAGTTCAAAGAGCACGAATGCAGATGTCAACAATAGTGCAGAGAATCCAGTACGAGACAGGTGCAATAGCTAGCAGCAGTCAGAAGACTCTGATGACAAATGCATTATACTGATTCATTTGTTTAGAGGCTATTCAGTTTCAGGATTTGCAGGTGCAAACAACACTAGAGAAGTGTAGCATGCAGAACATTCCAAAGGTACCATATGGGGATAGATTGACTTCCTTTCTTGTTGAGAGGGAGTGTTGAAATTTGCAACAAGAAACAGTGAAATTGGCAAATAGAAGGAAAAAAAAATGCACCCACACTTGTGAGGAATTTTGATGTACCAGGAGTGAGGAATGTGAGGCGTCTAATTTATTTTTCCCTTAAATAAATTGGACAATAAATTGTAATTTCGTCTCATAACAAATTGTGTCAATTAAATAAGTCATGATGATTGAGTTAGCTCAAGAAATTCGATTTAAGGTGATCAAGGTGGATATTGGTGGCCACCTGCCTATTCCAATTGGGCCCTCGCCATTGTCTCTTTTAGTTTTTTAGTTTCCTTAATTATGGCACAATTTACTATTTTTGTTATTTTTTCGGATTCTGAACTTTCGGAGTCGTTTTGAGGCCCCAAAAAATATTTTTTGGGCATGAAAGGTTTGGCGATTTCATAGAAATCGTATTAGCAATTGTAGTCCTCGGAGAGATATTTCTAACGAGGTATCATGTGCGTCAAACGAAGATCATATGACCAAGTTACGACCCCGGGAAGTTGGCTGCCCAACTAACCCCAACGGGGCCCATAAACTCTTGGTGTTACATCTCCTCGGGTTAGGGTTTTGGTTGTTTAGGGTTTTATCTTTTTTTAAATAACAAAAAGATCCTTGATCCTTATTGTAACACAGTTCAGGGGAACATAACTATCAGTTGTATTTATAAATTTCCCATGTGCAATTATAAAGTCATTGGGATGCCATGATGGATTGCGCAATCAAGGAAGGTTGATTTTCCTAATTAATATGGAGATAATTCCATTGGAATTGCGTGAGCAAGGCATGCTGAAGGAAGGCTGAGAATTGGCTAAGTACTAGACCGATTTTTCCTAGATCAGCAGGAGACAATTGGCAGAGTGCTGGAGAATCTCAAGAGAGATTAAGCATTGTATTATTTCATGATTCCTTGACTTAATACAAAATAGAGATAGAGGGTTTTGAGCAGTTGCTTCCCCAGATACATCTTGTGTTGTGCGATTGATAGCTTGTTTCTCTTACTTATATGTGATTCTATGATTATGTTTTGTTTCCACAAATTGTAGGAAGGATTCGATATCTTGTTTTAGTACATGATTAAAAGATTAGATTGAATCTCGTTGGTTATATTTTCTACATGAAATAGAAGAGAGGGTTGATACCATCTTGCCTTGTGGTGGTTAGTAGGCCGCAAGGTCTGTGATAAAGACCAACATAAATGGAGGAGGGCTTGCACTGTAATTTAGAGCCATAAAAGAAGTCGACGCAGGTGTAATATTGACTAAGTTAACCCTAGTTTGAGGTTAACCCTAGTTTGAGGGTCGACATTCAGATCTGAAGTTCATGTCAAGATTCAGTCAAAGAAATGCCCATAATCTATGGATCCATATGAGCTAGGTCGAGTCCCTTATGGAGGCAAGAGTCATGTTTTTTCTATGTGTGGATAGGGTTTTTTCTACAACAATTAGAAGTACATAAGTATAATGCCCTAGTTAGGACAGTTTCCTAGCATGTTTAGTTCATAAGGTATGACCTTAAGACTGTGACAAATTTGCGTAGAAGAAGATGGGTTGTGACCCTTAGAGCGAGGTTTATTTCTACAATAAAGACCGCAGATCTGGAAGATGGTTTGCAGATTTAGTATGTGTGGAGACAACAGATCCAAATGAGGGTGGAACTAGAGCAGAAGATTGAGCATGCAGAAGAAATGTTCCATATGAAGAATGGATTGAAATGCAGAGGAGTTGATTTTGGTGAACTTTCCATAGAGTTTTAGACAAAGATCTGAAGAAACCTATAAAAAATTAGTAAATGGACTGTTAGTGGCTGATTTTTTACCCTAGTTCAGTCATCTACAGATTGTTAGAAGTATGATAAGAGGAGTAGTTCATATTTGTTCATAGATTGGACAACAAAGATCAAATTGTCGATACACAAGAACAATGATCTTGAGAGGACTCAAACCATTGTTAGGTGGCAGATTTGAAGAGCCCTAGATGAAGAGAATATTGTGGGCCCTAGATCAGTAAAAATAATTGACTGTGGTTGGGCAGATTGATGGTAGGCCAAGTACAGTTGGAGGGTTGTTAGGTTACTGTCAAAGAAGAGCCCTGACTCTTGTTCTAGTGATGGATAACAAAATTGGTAGAAGAGTAGGTGTATAGGGCCTAAGGATGTGAAAACTTTGAAGGACTAAAGTAATAGTCAAGTGGGTGAACCAACTAGCCCTAGTTCACTATATTTTAGAGGATTGATTCAGTGAGAAGAAGGGCATCCTCCATAGCCCTGGACTTCTCATCTTGGACCTGTAGTATGGAAAAAGTGGGCATACCAAAGAGTTGTTCACAAATGGAACTGTGAACAACTTGTTACCACTCAAACTAGTAGTGGATCTAAAAAGGGTTCCTAAGAGGGCAACTGCTAGGATAAGGGAAACGATGGAGGCTTAGCCCATTGTCACCATAGCTAAGGATCCTTGCTCTTTACGGAATTTCACCGATGGGTGGAGTCCCGATAGTTTAGGAAGTCACTTGTATAGTATAGGTCAATGAATAGGTGGGAAGTGACCCTCGAAACCCTTTCCCTAAGATAAAATAAAGAGTGGGACTTGCTTTCCTTTTAAGCAAGGGAATTATCTTCTAGGGAGAAAGGAGGGGGATTGAAGGGTTGAGCAAGAAGAATAAGACTTATGAAGGAATTTCTCAATCCCAAAAATCCTTTGGGAACTTGGATTCCCAAATGGTCCTTAATGAAATGCCTTTGACACCAAATGGGACCACACGGGACCAAGTGGACCCAGCCCAGGTTCGGGGATGGAATTTAGCAACCAATGATGTTCCTATCCTGGACAAGGTGAATATGGGAAAGGATCAGATAAGTGTTTTTACTTCGATAGGTAAAATTGATCCTAGTAGGTTCTATCCTTAGGAACACCTAGGAAAAACTTGATCCTAGAGCTAGGGCTTGAGGTATCCGGAGATTCCACCGTCGAAATTGGCCCAAGTTCTGAGGAGAGTGAGGGCACCCATGAACACAGCTGCCTCTAGAAAATAGAAGTTTTACTCTAGCTAGATTCCTAGGAAATTGTTGCCCTAGGTGACCTAATGGGGCTAGACCTAGGGAATGTGAAAATTTTTTAATCTAAGAAACCCTATTGCAGTATCTTGATTTACTTCTCCTACTTGAATTAAGTTACAAGTTAATTTCTGAAATATTCAATAAATTAGCGAAGTAAATAGTAAATACAAATAACAACCTACACATACAGATCAAATACTTAATAACATGCTCATAGACAAAGTGACACACGGATTTTCTGGACAACTATCCCTAGAAAAAACCTGATGTGGGAAAACCGGTGCAGCTAGCTTTGGAGGGTTTTCATTATTATGTAGAATCTAAGTACAACAATCCTGGGAACCAAAACTAGTTCACCCAACAGAGAAATAAAATGACAGTAATACGCTGCTCTGAATCCCTCTACGTCAGCCTAACTGGCCTGCGTCAGCCTCTGCGCTGCTCAGTAAGGGCCTGCGTCACACTTGAAGGGCTTACACTGCCCCTACGCTACCCTGACTGGGCCTGTGTCAGCCCTGCGTGGCTCCTGCTGCCTCTACGCTGCCCCTGTTGGGCTCTTGTTGGACTGCGTGGCTCCTGCTGCCCCTGTTGCTCTGGCTGGCTGGAATGCTTAAGCAGAAAAATCATAGGTAAGAAAGAAGGCACTAGCCAAAGGTAACACATAACAGCCAAAAAAATTGAAGAAATGAAATGAAAATAGATCAATGTCCACAAATAACTGAAATAGCTCAATGGGACTAGAGAGTACAATCTTTGAAAAAAAAAATAAGTGCTTATAGAATCATCTAAGAGAACAGAGGAGAGATAGTTCATGAGGTTAAAATGTTGTATAATTGTTGGCACATGAAAACTGTAGAATTGTTAGAGTAAATCTCTGCAGGTACCATTAGTTGGTGATCATCGATAATCATTTCATTTCATCAAATACCCTGATGAATGGGCCTTACAAGCTATTTGCGTAGACAAACCCCACAGAAGCTGTGTGATGGAAAAATTTTCACACTATATTGAAGAAAACACCTACCAAATAAGGATGACATTTCAAACGGGGCAAGAAAGAATAGAGAGATAGACATCGAAAAAGTTAAAATGCTAGGGCAACAGGAACACAACTAGGTAGCATGTAGAAAGCACAACAAAGAAAATTATAAAAATGGAAAACCCTACAAATTAGCACCCATCCAAACATCACCACAATGTTTTCTTTAACTCTAAATCTCCAAATTCATCAAATTATATCTTGTATTCAAACATGATCCTCTCTGTTAGCCATTTTGAAGATAAGGCTGAGACCTTACTACATAACCATCACCTACATGTAATAATCTTATATTGTGACCAAACAACCTACTTTCGTGAAGACACGGAAAGGTAAACACTCTTTGCCAAGATTTTCCATATAGCCCAGGTTGAGCAACTGCTTATGCATCACCATTTTTTTCTCTTCAGATTTGTAACTTAGAAGAGCTTTGTCTGACCACCTCCGAGTTGCCCCCAAAGTCACCCAGGCAAGCCCTCTCAACATCATCCTCTTTCTGTAGTACCTAATTAGTAATTTAATTAACCATAACAGTTTCTTGATCATGCAGGTATTTCAAATATATTTCCAATAAGCTTAAAACTTTCATGTTAAACAATCAGGTCAAAAGACTAGACTATGATGCAAAAAATACAAAGAAACCTCACCAACACTCAAAGGAAAAACAAAGTCAAACCTCTACAAAGTATAAATAGATATCTGATAAACTTCATTCTACCACAAAAATGTGCTTAACTAAATAAAATTCTAATTACTGTGCTTTCAAGACAAAGCTTTTAAGGGCAGTGATGTTATAAACATACCCCTACACCTCGTGAACAATCAATGTGTATAAATAGACCAATATACGGCTCATTTTAAACATCATTATTATCATTTTATAAATCATTTTTATTAAATCAACAAGAAGCAAGCAACAATTGCATTCAGTTCCACTGAAACAAAGTATATGGCAGTTTCATATACTTATTATGAAGCTATCTAGATTTGCAACTTGATTGTAGAGTCAACCAATCAGTTGTTGAAGCCCAATACTATCTCTTGTGAGAATCAAAGTTACATTAAGCTCTATGAAAATCCAATGTGTCATGACCATTTCAAACACATTCATATTCAATACAATTTCCTAAGATTCCAAGTTCATTAGGGAGTTGGTAGTGTTGGACCACATTCTAACAAAGTTGCATACGGTTAATAGTTTGACAAAGCTCCTAACAAAGGGGAAGTTTGACAAGTTGGGGGAGAATCTTGGGTTATTGGGAAAAAAAATTTCTCAAGAGTGTTAGATTACCTAGTTGGTCCGAGTTGGTCTCACCTCAGCCTTGAGAAGTTGAGCAGCACTAGGATTGCAAAGCTATATTGTGGTACACCAGTTAGAAAGATTCTTAAATATAGCTAGAAGCTTATAACGACACCTTCGAGGATAGACGAATTAGTTGTTGGGTCACACCCACCAAGTATGGCACACTAGTTGAGGATAACGAGTTCATGATATTTTATATAAAGTTGTGAACTCCAAGTACAAGTAGATACACAATCCATTTGGATCCACATAAGTTTCAGGTTGATGACGATTTATGGTTGGAATTGCATAAAGAGCAATTGACAAACTCCTAGAAGAAGCTCATACCATTTTGATATGAGCCTTACACCATCACTAAGGCTATGGGTGAGAATTCTTTCGAGGATAGTCATGGGATGATTTATATTACTTCAAATGTATATATTAGGATGATTTATGCTTGATGGGGTGCATGTCTAGAAAGAGTTCCTTTAAGATAATGAAAAATATGATCGCACGATTACTTACATAAGTAATTGTGATATCTACCCGAATGACACGAGGTAACTACATAAGAGATTTTAAAAGTGACATTTTAAATTTTTTTTTTATATCAAGGTACGTGGATCATTATGTTTTTTTTTCCAAAGAATTTACATATGACTAAATTTTTTAAGTAGTACATCACTCTAATATTATTTCTCTTACATGCTCCTAGGTTATAATTCAAAGCATCATAGGTACTAAAATTCATGAAACTCTTGTTTTTTTGCTCTAAATAACTAAAACTCCCAAGTGTGCTACTCTTAATATTCAAACTTGCACTATTGTTAATACTACTTCCTCTAATTGTTATTTTTCCTCCATAAGTAAGCTGACTACGAGGTGGACTTGAACCATTATTAACACGCTAGTGTAGTGTTACCTATTTGTATTTAAGAAGCATAAGGGGCGGGGTTGGTATAATGCTAGCTTTGCTATTGTTTAGTGCCATGCCCACTACTAGGTTCTCATCCTCTGTTGGCCTTAAGATATGGTTTCCCATTAGTTCATTTGATTCTTTCTCATTCGCAATCTCATCCTACATTGCATCCAACCTGCTACTTTATAATCACATATCTCTCGTAACCTCACTCCAGTGTGTTCATTAGACCTCATTGAGGTGCATTGACTACCACTCTTTATTGAGCTATATTTTATCATCAACCCTTTGTTTCACAACCATCCGTTCACCAACTCACCTTTCTCATTGAAATTCTCCCACTCTCTCATCCTCACTTCACTACTCTCTTCCTAGTTAATCTACTTTTGCAAATCTTCATTGCCTTCTTCATTTGCTCACATCAAGTTCAACCACCACTCATTAATTATCTCTACTCCCTCAAAACTTATTCAACTTACTTTTTGACTTTTATATCCTTCATAGCCATTTAGTCTTTTAAACTTGATCTTTTTCAACCCCATTGTAATCCATTAATTTATTAATTAATGCATACCATAATCAACCACCATACCATAATAAAAAAGTTAGTAGTAGGAAACAACTTTTCCTAATATCAAAATTTTTCGAATATCAACTTTGGTTTTTCAAATATCAAAATTTATAGTTTCCCTCGTCTATTTCCCTCGCGTTGCAGGGTTTGTCCAACGAAGAAGGAAGGGCGCGTCCATGCTATCCAACTATGATTTGATACACTTGGTTGAACTCAGCAAATCGGAATCTTGGTGCCTCTAATCACGGTGATTTCTATCCCGAGACTACCACGGAAAGCTCCATTAGCTCCATTACACCGAGGGGTTCAAGTGGGCTAATCAGAAGAGGCATGGATGGCCACGATGATGATCACTTCCTGCAAGATGAACTACCTGGTTTTTCGTTACCTCCATGAATCAGGTGAGAGTTTGTATTCAACCCATTTCAGTGAAACCGTTTTATTTTATATGAACATCGCATGTAAAATTGTTTTTCAATGAAATTGTTTGAAGCTTTCCATGTAAATGCCAAAGCTTTCGAAATTTAGGGTAATGGCAGACTTAGTATGCTTCTTACTCTTCTCTATAATATTCGAAGCCTTGCCGCACTGGTGAAAGAGTTTTTTATATCATGTAACCAGAAATACTCTGTAGCTTAACGTGGAAGTGGAGGACTTGAGCGAATTCGAAGTGTAAATCACAGCAAATACATAAATATATCTAAAACCCTAAGCGTAATTGAAGGTATTATATCGTGGTTATAATCCTAGAAGGAAAAATTCACAGTTCCGCAGCATTGATTGAAACCCCTGCGTGCTAAATATTTTGATTCGACCTTTTTTTTTTCAGGACGAAAAAAACGCTGTTATATATAACAGTTCATATTCGTTGATCAAATATCATTTTCCAGCACATTAGACATACCATTCTAGCATATGCCAGATAGCAGGAAATATATGAACCACATGAAGAGGAAAACCAAATCCATCATAAGAACAGTACAAAGGCCATAAAGACACATAAAAACTTCGCATACCAACCACAAAAATCCCAGCCAATACGTAACTGAATAGAACATCACTGAGCCCAGATACATACCGAGGGTCAGTGGGAACATCATCTGATTGAAAACAGCATAAAGGAGAATATGGAGAAAGGCAAAAAAAAGAAAAGGATCTAGTATGTACAATGAAGATATACCCTATAAAAGCAGCATAAGAAAAAAGGATATCCCGCTTGCTTGCAAATGTATTCTGGCTCGCCTGAGAAGATCAGGCTTGCTTGATGTAGATTATGGCAGAGGAAAATATTGAGAGTCCAACAGAGTGGAAGCCCTGTAATGCATGATCTGAATAGCACCATATGTGGACTCCTGCCCTCTTTTGGAGAGAAGGCCAGCACGCGTATTTGTCTCCATATGTATGTGCTGAATAGTGTAGGCTTGAAACTTTCCTAATAGATACTTGATCCACTGTACCCAACCAACGCTATTGCTACATTGCATTCCACATCTGTCGTTGATCTCATCAATGGTGTACTTCGAGTCTCCATATATGTGAATTGAAGGGAGATTTAGATGATAAGAAATCAGTATCCCACTCCATAACTCCATAATTTCTGCCTTATTGTTTGAGCCAACACCTCCATTCCAAAACATGTGATATCGGTCCTTGTTTTCAAGCTTTATCCAGGCCCCACATCCACATAGGCCATCTTTATTTGCACCATCAAAATATAAAGTTGGGAGCTCAATATGGTCAGGTTGGATTCTCTTAGAAAGATCCTTAATAGCAGGTGGGATACAAGGACGATCATTAATACATAAAGCAATATTCCATTTAATCTTGGAGTGTTGTGGGGGAACCCCTTTGAAAATCCAACGATTCTGAGCATCCCAGATTTCCCAAAACACATAAAAGGGTAAATATTTGTAAGAGAAACTCACAACAACCCAAGATTTTATAACTTGAATACAGTCAAAAGGACGCCAAGAAGGGTCACCTATAAGCCCAGCAGAATGCTGCCAAATAGAAAGAGAGAAGGTACATGTGAAGAAAAGATGAGAAGCAGCCTCTTCATGTTGGAGACAAAATGGACATCTTCCAGGACCATAAAATCCCTGTTTTCATAATACCTCCCAAGTTAGTACTTTGTTTTTCCACAATAACCATGCAAATAATATTATCTTTGTAGGGATTTTAAGATTCCATGCAATATAAAAAGGAGACAATGTAGGGTCGGGAGTCATTTTAGCAATTTGATTTTCATACTCATCCTTAACGAGTAATCCCGCACCCTTGAATTTTCCATTCCAAACCATAATGTCACCTTCCCCTCTGAAAGATAATCCCATCGCCTATAGAAGAGCTTTATGGCATTCCCAGCTATGTGCTTCACTTCCCTGTAACCCCAGCATCTCTGCAGATTTCCATATGGGAGCCCCGAGGTTACAGCGGTATATAAGATCAAAGAGAGAGAGAATGCCATTGTGATGAAGTCTGTGAACTTTGAAGTAGGTTTGAATCAAAGAGAATTGCATTTTCAGACGCGAGCATTCGGTCGACTCCAATTAGAATATTTTTTCCATTGCCGAACTCCCAAACCAGTCTTGGTCCCAAGATGTGCATCACTCTTTGGAAACTGCGCTAGATGGCTGAAGCCTTTTGTATAGACCTTACACATCCCAAGTATATAGATTGAATAGAATCACCCTCAAAATATTTGTGTGTAATTATTTTAGACCATACTCCGTTGCCCTTCAGAGCACGCCATAAATATTTTACCAGCAACGCATTTGAGAAAAGTCTGAGATTTAATAGACCCCAATTGCCAGATCTTATTGGGATAGAGATTGCCTTCAATTTACAGATATGGATCTTAGTGTGATCCGAGGAACCTCCCCACAGAAAATTTGCAATAATGGAATTAATTTTGTTAACAGTGATTGCTGGGAGAAAGTACAAGTTAGACCAATAGACCATATATTGAGATAAGACAACTTGTATGAAGATATATCTACCATCCAGCGAAAGGAACCTACTCGTCCATTTGTGTATCTTGTTTTTAAATTTCTCGATCAACCAAGTCCAATCATTGCTATTGTATGAACAAGGTTTGAGTCTAAATCTGAGATATTTTATGCCCAACATTATATGACTTATGCCAGTCCCTATAAACTCAAAAATAAACTTAATTTCCTCCACATCTCTCGAATCATACAAAAGGAGAGATTTACCTTTTTTAATGCATAAACCAGAAGCAGCTCCAAAGTGATTGAGAATGTAGTGCAGATAAAACCATTGGTTCCTAATAAGTTTACCAAAGACCAGAAAATCATCAACAAGTAATGAGTGTGTGACACATACCGTAGGAGAGAAAGCCAGTCCATCAAAGTAACCCTTTTCCTTTGCCATCTTCATGAGGTTCCTGAAGCAATCCATAATAAGGATGAATATGAGCGGGGATAAAACACAACACTGTAGAATCCCTCTTTCGGCCAAGAAAAAGTCATTTGGTAGTCCAATAATCAGAACATCATATCTTACTGAATTTATGCACGCCATTATCCATCTAATAGACCGAATAGATAGTCCAATATTTAGGAGAATTAGCCTAATGAAAGACCAATCTACAGAATCATATGCCTTATGGATGTCGATGTTTATAATTAGAGCCTCAGTTTTGTTTTCATGAATGGAGTGTAAAGCCTCCTGTGCTATAGAAATGGCATTGTGTATAGACCTGCCACTTAAAAACCCAAATTGTTACTTAGAAATGTATGTTGATAGGATCCCCCGAATCCTATTTGCAATAATTTTAGAGGTGATTTTGTACACAACATTACATAGTGAAATAGGCCTAAAATCTAAGAATTGTTCAGGATCCGATGACTTCGGAATGATTGTCAAGAAGGTCAAATTCATATCGCCAGGAACAAAACCTAGAATTCTAATCTGTTCCACAACCATAAGCATCTCGTACTCCAACATATCATAGAAGTGTAAATAAAATTCAGCCGACCATCCATCTGGCCCAGGACTTTTGTCATGTGAAAAATATTTTAATGCAGCTTCTAACTCCTTAGATATCTCCACCTCCATAACATTGTTTGCATCTAGGTCTAACTTGGAGGGCATATGTTGTAGTACCCAAGCTTAGCTTTGATGATCAATTTCATGGTCAACTTTATAAAAATCAGTAAAATAATTGAGCACTTCAACCTGTATGTCCCACGTTTTATGTTTCATAGAGACATCCGCAGCCTTTATTCTCCAAATTGAATTCATGTTCCTGCGGCGATTTTCACAGTTATGGAAAAACCTTGTATTCAGATCGCCTTCCTGCAACCATTGAACTCTGGTTTTTAATTTCCATGTAGTTTCCTGTATTTTTAAAATCTCAAGCTTGCGAGGCTCCAGCTTCTCAAGAGTGGCATAAGATAGAGAGTCAGGTGGAGCGATCGTCATGTCCATATAAATCTGAGCAATCTTATTGTCGATGTCTCTCAACTCCGAGACCCCTCTTATATTACCGTATAGAAAAATACCTCCAAAGAATTTATAGGCCTTTAGACTGTACAATAAAGGGTCCCAAGTGGCCAACATTCTACCCGCCCAACCCACTGCATCCACTCCGACTGCATTCCAACACGACCGTATACTTCTCAATAGCAACAATCCGATTACAAAGAGTTTCTTGGAGAAATACCATTGATGGATTTATTTATGAGAACATCTGGCAAAGGAAAGATTTTTAGAGGGTTCGCCCAACCATCTTACATTTAGAGATACCATAGTCATCATTTAGGTACTTTATTGGGGCTGCCTGCTCTAAGGCCCCGAATATCACCAATTGTAGTAATAGGAATATCATGCAAATCATGCAGATCCCCTTGAAATAATGATTTTGTCCTGAGCCGACCACAAAAATGCCTTGATCCCTTTTTATTAGTCTTCCTAACAGTGATGTTTGAAGCTGACTCAGGAGATATATGAGGAAAGGGTTTTGAAAGTCCTTTATCAAGACAGTAAGTGCAGCCATATCTAGCATCGGGTTTCTTAGAAGCGCATCTAAATCACTACCCACAGTATTCTGCGGGGAATCTAGGCGTTGTGGGGGATCAGGTTCATGAGAAGATAATGGAGAAGCCCATTCCAAGGGGGGCATCGATGGTGAAACCACTAGCGGTTCAGAGGGATGTGGACATGGTGATAAGGTAGGACTGCCCATATAGACAGTTCCTTGGGGGTCATCCATTGGTTTATTAGAGTGCGGGTAGGTTGACTCGTGGGAAATTGGAGAGAATTCTTGATTGTAGCGAGGGGAACCCGTGTTTTCAGGTAAATATGGGGCTTTTGCAGTACGTATAATTAAAAAAGGTAAATCCGAAGAGTAAGATCTGACATTGTTATAAGAGGGGGGAATTGACTTACCCGAGTCGGACCCAGATGCATGAGTTGACTCATTTCCATGTTGGCGACCAAAAGACATGTCTTTGTGGCATCCTCTCCTCCATTGTCGCATAGGACAGATTCTTTGCAAGTGACTAGTGTGGTGACATATGAGACAGCAGAATGGCACACCCCAGTAGTCTAGTCTCTGTCAGTGTGTTCGTTTTCCCCAAATTAAATCAACATCACTCAGCAACCCACCTTGGAATGAAACTTCAACTAAAATCCAAGCAATCCGCTTTTCCGCAGTACCAATACATCTAGGATCCAAATATTTGGCCATTCCAATGGAATTTCCAATAGCCCGAAGTGTTTTCAAGGTCCAGAACTCTAGGGGTAAGCTTGGTAATTTGACCCAAATAATTTTACTCTTCGGGGCATCAATTACAGGATTGAAACCTAAAAACCATGGTAGGAGCTGCATGAAACTCTTGCCCCGGACCCAAGTTCGAGTCATAATATTCCTACAATCTTCCTCATGTAGAAAATGCTCGCTGAACCAGTTCTGCATCATTTTACTTACTTTAGGAATGTATCCCAGAATTGGACACCAGAAGGTTTTTACCCACTCCGGCAGATCAAAAATTAAATCCTCTAGGTACAGCCATCTTCCTATCAACTCCCGCTTTTGCAAGCTTGCAACTTTGTCTCAGAGGTCGTTATGTTCCAAAATTACTTGTTTGACATTAGATGCAGGTTTATAGCAATGGTCCTTGTAATGAATCTTCCTCCTATATAAATCCGACTGTGATTCAGAGTGTGCCTCATTCCTGTGCGAAGAAAAACCCTGCCTCTTCTCATTCTAGAGCTTGTTAGAAGTATGTTTCGGTACATGATTCGGGTTATGATCAAAGTCCACCCTTTTTCCATCCTGGAGAGTCTTTCACAACTGCTCCTTTTCATCACGTAAGGTGGCGGCAATCATATCCTCATGGGTGGATGTGTCAGAAGAAAGGATATAGTACACTTGTGGCGAGTGTAATATTGTCAAAATTTCTTTAAGCTTTTCATCAAACATTTCACCAAGGAAAGCCCTCTTTTCGATTTATCAAAACCCTATAAATAGTTTTATATATTTGAAAATATTGATCGGGACCACTGTTGAAAACTTGGCTGGGGTAACCAAGTCAGAGTACTGTCAGATTTGCAGTCGAAAACTTGGTTCACAAAGAGGGAATTTGGTTGGCCCGCTTATACCTCTTTTCCTTATGTTGTCCTGTGAGAGAATTTTCTTGTGGTTTAGCTGCCAGATGAAGTAATTTACTTTGGGTATAGCATTTGGTATCCAGATCCGATTCCATATCCCACTTTTAGGGGGAACCTGTTCCTCAATGAGGAGATGTGTGTAGCCTTCTTTGACTGAATATCTTGTGTTCTTCTAGCACCATTTTTCTGGTTTATCTCTCTCTATTGGAGAACATCCCTCGAGAAGATTTAGGAGTTCTTTTTTTTTTCTCATTTAGCTCTTCGGGGAGATCCAACAGAAGCCACCCTTCCCATTTCCTCTTTTCATCCCACACTGAGATTTGTGACAAGGTTGTAATTATGATCGACTTGAAGTGATCTCAGAGGGGTTTCAGCTGTTCCAAATCTACTAGTGGATCGTTATTCATTATTTTGTCTTCCCAAATTTTAACTGTCGGACCATTTCCAGGAATTCTACTGATGTTTTGAGTAATTAAAGGAGATGAGGATAGAAGAATATGCCAAATTGGGGAGCCTTGAGTGGTTGGAATATACCCGTTTTCCTGTTCTTGTTGCTTGAAATACTTTCCTCTTATTACTTGGGCCCACCATTCTTCAAGTTTTATGACTAGACCCCACCATAATTTGGCCCCAATTGCTGGGTTAGTTAATCTTGGGTCTCGAATTCCTAGTCCTCCATGTTGCCTAGGTGATGTAACAGTATTCCAGTTTACCATGTGATATTTTCTTGTTGTTTGTTTCCCTCCTTCCCATAAGCACTTCATTATCAAACTGCCAAGTTGCTGCAGGACATACCTCGGAGCCTGGAGGACCGCGAACTGATATAAAGGGAGAGAAGACAACACTGATTTGATAAGAATGAGATGACCTGTTGGATTTAACCAAATCCCTCCCCAATTGGTTATTTTTTTTTTCATTTTGTCAATCATGCCTTGCCAGGCCTTAGGACTGGTCGTTTTCAAGAAAATTGAGACTCCTAAGTATTTAAATTCCTTCCAGTCTATTTCTACCTTAAATCCCAATATTTCTTCTATTTTATTGGCATTTATAATGGAGATATTCCATGCATATATTCTACATTTGGCATCACTTGTTTTCCCTCCAGATGCTTCTTGGAATCTGTGCAAGTAAGACTTGAATCTTCTAGTTATGACCAGAGAGGCCCCACCTAGAAGAGTTGTATCATCAGCAAATTTCCCGTGATTTATGCTTTTGATTCCTTCTTTGAATCTGATTCCCAGGATGTGATGAGAGATCCTTGCTTCTTCAAGGTTGCAACTAAGAGCCTCTCCGACCAATATATATTAAAAGGGAAATAGGGGGCACCCTTTTCGGAGACCTCTTGAAGCTTGGAAGAACCCATCCCCCCCACCATTAATCAGAGGAGAGATCCAGGATCTGGCAATGCATTTCTCTATCCATCCGATGAAGGTCTCTTTAAATCCCATCTTCATTATGTTGAGGAGGAATTTATGCCGAACCCTGTCAAATGCATTGGCCATATCCAGTTTAATGACCGTTCCTTGCTCCTCACGTCTCCAACTTGAGTCAATGGCTTCCTAGATTAAGATTGTATTGTGTCATAGATTTGTCTTCCTGGGATGAAGCTGCCTTGATTAGGACAGATGGGGAGAGGCAGGAGGACTTTCAGTCTAAGGGCTAGGATTTTGGCAGTAATTTTATAAGAGAAGTTACAGAGGAAAATTGGCCTAAATCTCGAGAAAGAGGATGGATTTTGTTCTTTTGGTATCAGGGCTAAAAAGGCTGAATTTATTCCACCGCCGATGTATGAGATCTTTAGGGAATACCCGATCATTTGGCATAAATCTCTTTTATTAGATGCCAATAGGTTTGATAAAACCTACCAGTGAAGCCATCAAGCCTAGGGGCCTTATCTGGAGAAAAGGAAAAGACTACGTTTTGAATTTCTTTAGGATCAGGCAGAGCAGCAAGGATTTCATTAGCTTCAGTAGTCACCAAAGAAGGCATCAAGTCCAGGAAGAAGGCTTCACTAATGGGGGCCGACGGTTGGTCATCATGTTATAGGGTAGAGAAGTGATCTATTGCATCGGCCTTAATCTCATGAAAATAATTGAGAGTTTGAGATCCATGCTGAATTTGGGTAATGCCATTTTTGATCTCTCGAAATTTTGCTTGCTTGTGAAATTATTTTGTATTCCTGTCTCCAGAGCTGAGCCAGCTATTGCGAGATTTGAGCCGCCACATATCTTCCTCTTGTCTCAGGCTTGCGTGGTATGTTTGGAACATTTTTATTTCTTCTTGAAAGTCCGCTTTCTCCACTTCATTGTTTTCTATTTGAGCCTGCTTTTTTGCAAGATTGTCTTCTGTTGTTTTGACATTTAGGGACAGATTTGCATTGTATGTTTTGAGCCATTCTTTAATGTCGGATTTTAACCTTTTAACTTTAATTTCCCATATGGTTATAGGGCTTCCATTTACCCACTGAGCCCAGGATGCAGCGATCATTTCAGAAAATCCAACTGATTCGATCCATAATGGGGAGAATTTGAATGGGATTGGCACATAGTTTACTGGAGGAGAAACAAGAAGCATGATCGGCCAGTGGTCCGATCCACACCATGGTCGGATCTCTGAAGTTATAGTGACGGACGTTGATAGCAGAATATCTGAAGCTAAAAACCTGTCTAACCTTGCTGCTATGTTCCCCGGTCCCACCCTCTTATTGTTCCATGTGTATTTAAATTTGCTCGTCTTCACATCGGAGAGATTTGACTGCATTAGCAGGTCTTCTAAGTCTTTCGGGTGAATTTCTCTTACCACTGTCCCTCTTCTCTTTTTGTCCTGTTTTAGAACTGTATTGAAATCTCCTCCTAGAATGAAATTTGTGCCATACTCTGTGTGGTTGAGGTCTTGTAGGGACTTCCAACAATCTTGTTTTTCAGCATAAGTGTTTGGCATGTATATATTTATGATTGTAATGGTGTAATTTAGTTTTTTGACAATTTTTTTTAATAATAATAATAAAATTATTATAAAGCCTTACCTCATGGGTTTCATGAGCAAGTGATTTTATTTTTAGTTGGCTCTCACTTGAGAGGATTAGGATTGGTCATTTAGAGTCAAAAGAATTAGTGTCATGTATGAAGTAGCCCTTCTTGTTCATTGGTCAAATGTATATATGATCAGAAAGTTCTCCAAAAGACAAGTGCTAGCTCTCTTCCTCATGGATTTATGCTTTTTATATCTAATTCATCATTCTCCATACTTTTGTTGACATATATGCGTCAAAATATATAAAAAATTTCTACCAACCTGGGAGCTTTTGAAAATGTCGCTCCCCGCTCCCTCTTCTGCTCCCACTTCCTGCTCCCGCTTCCCACTCCTGCTCCTGCTCCCAAGCAACCTTGGTATGCACAAAATCATGAATATGTTGTTCAATGTTCTAGATCAATGAAAAATGTAGACATATGTTAGCATTGTTTGAATATGGTTGTAAATTAAGTAGCCTAGGAAGTTGATCATGTCTGGAACATTTTCTGACTATATTCTCTTATTATGCTGTAAAGCGCTTTTATTTGAAAACAACTTTCCTAATCTCCAACTGTACCATTATACATCATTGATTTAGATGTTAGACGATTGAAACATTCTCAACCTTCATATTAAACACAGTTATTATTCAGGTACATAGGAAAAAAGTTTTAACCAGATGAAAATTTGATAGAGTCTAATCAATCCTAGCTACCTAGGGTGCCCAGAATTTCATTCCTGTCTTGCACTCTGGAAGTTGGGCCACATAACAATAGCAGAAGCCCATTTAAGGAGCTGCCTGGAGCCATTCTCAAGTTCGGCAGGGTGTACGAGCAGGGTGCACCTTCCCATGCTTGCAAAGATCCGGCGTAAGAGTGCCACTCAGTCGATTTCTTGCAATATCTAGCGTTTGCAGGGCGGAAAATTTCCCCAAATTAGAAGGTAAGCTACCATTCAAGTTATTCATAAAGATCACAAGAAGTAGCCCATAGATTCTGAAACTTTGCTAGCTTCCCCAGCTCTGGAGGAATTACACCAGGGCCAAAGGGATTATATGCCAACAATAATTTCTGCAGATTGCTGAGATTTCCAAAAAATGTTGGGATTGTCGTGTTTAGCAGATTAAAGCACAGTTTCAGTACTTGAAGCCTTCGCAATTTTTGAATTCCTGCAGGAATCGAACCAGAGAAATTTTTACTCAATATATCCAAGTGCTCCAGCTTTGCGAGCTCTGAAATAGAGTCCGAAAGGTTCCCCACAAAAATATTCTGGGACAAATTCAAGAACTGAAGCTGCTTGCACATGGAAAGGTTGTGAGGCAATGTTGAACCAATATTGTTATCCCCAAACGATAGATTTCTCAGCTGTGGAAGATTGCAAGTGACAATAGGAAAAACAATGTAACTGATTACGATTCACAAACACCCCCTTTCATCAGAGAGTACAATCTATATGTCGGGATCTTTCTCCCAAATTTTTGCATAAATGCTATCAAATGAAAATTTCACTCTGTTTAAAATGTTTGTTGTTTTAGCTTTAAATTTTAGGACAAAATTTTATGATTCCTCCGCCTCTTCCATGAATCAACCCTGAACATATACTACCTGGTTTTCACTGAAGTATCAACCATTACTCTCATCTAGCGTGACACAATTGCATTCATATTTTCATAAGGTATGTTATAATTTTCATTGAATTTTAGCCCATTTTCATGAAATTTCATCTCATTTCTCCACGTGAGTACTGATTTTATATCAATTATAAGAATTCTATATAAGTCTATGAGAAATCCCGAATTAATTTTGCTCTCAGAGCTAGCTAGCTGACTCAATACTCCTGATTAAAATCTTTCAGATTCACTTTTGTTCAATAATTTTGCTGAGTTTGATTGAGTTTACTTCCCTGTATTTTTACTAAGCTGTGATATTGTGGAGTTTTGTCGAGTCTCCACTTTGGATTTACCAAGTCATTGTCGACTCCAGGTCATGTGACTTTTCCCTAGGCACAAAATTAGAAAAAAATAGACGTGTACAAATTAAAAAATTAGGATATTTTCCAACGAGATGGTGGTTCAATGTCGGGGTTGTGGCATTTCAAGCTGCTCGCTAGAATCTCCTTGAGGTATGTGCATAGCATCACCCTTTGTGGGTCAGTTAGTCTGTCAAAGCAAGACCGTCTGTGATTTTTTTCATAATGTGAAATGTGAATATGCATTAGTTTTAGACACTTCAATCAAGATTCAAAAACTCAGAGCCTGAACTCCAAATGATATACTATATTATATATAATGGCAAGTTTCAAATGACAAAATTGACTAGTCCATGTTGATTGTAAATTTATAAGATCCAAATGAGCTAGAGTCTTTTTCCTATCAGAAAATAATTCAGTAATCGAGATCAGCATCCAAGTCCTTGTCTTCTGCCTCATTTGATGAACTAGGCATGTAGTCAGTATACAAACTCCAACAGAAAACCCTCGGTGGAGGCCTCTTCATCTTGCTCAATGTCTATGGCTATTGCACAGGACATGGAATTGCAGTCAGGGAACTTGAATGGAGAAATTAGGGATTTGAGGCTTATTGCTGGCCGTGAAACCAGTTTTAATTATATTTATTTACCCTGCCATCCACCTACTACCAAGAAACCCAAGAGGAATCAGAGTTTGGTCTCTGAGGGCAGCAAGAGCCCTTTCGAAATTGAGAAACAAAGGGCTAAATCTGAAATCCAATTTTCTAGGCTTTATCTTTTAGCTGATGTTGCAGAATGGTTGTAGGAGTACAATCCATGCATGATGAAAACAAGGATTTGGACCAGAATTTATTATTGGATTTTATGTAGCTTATGATATCATAAAATACCACGATAAGCAATGGAAAAATAACCACACAACTTGCATGGACAATTCCTACTTATATTAGAGAGCTTCCATCTGCATAATGATCCATTGCGAAGGAAAGCATTGAATATTTGATCATGTGAGAAAACATAAATACAAAATTCTACATTACGTTTTCATGAAATTGATAGATATTTTGAGATAAACCAACCTCTCTGTTTTCTGTTAGGAAGATACTCCAATTATTCAATAATATAAAATTTTAAATTCTGTAAACAATGATGGTCCTCATGATCATGCTAATGTGAGGGTTTGTCAATTAATGTAATTAGGGGAATATTTGGAATTTATGGCTTAAGAACCTTCAATATTCCAAGGCTATGGTTATAGCTCAGGTTGAGGCGGCTAATTTGGAAATTCAGGGTTTGCGGCTAGAAATTGACACTTTGAAGATGTCTGAGCCAAATTCGTTGGATATGCATACTCTTTTGGAGATGCTCAGATCTGAGCTTAAAGAAGCCAGAGCATTCGAATCAAAGATTGCCATGATAGCTCGTGAAGCGAACCTTAATTTAGAGGAAGCCAGAACGAAGACTGAGAGAGAAAAAGCCGAGGAGAATAAAGCACTAGAGTCCCCGATATCAGTAACTACAGAGCTTGAAGAAACAAATGCAGATCTGGAAAAGGAAAAATCTGATTTGGGTTCCCTTATAGAAACTATACACTCCCTGAATGCTGAGCTTGAAAGAACTAGATCGGACTTGGTTGAAGCAAAGAAGAGAGAGGAAGAGATGATTTCAAAAGAAGCTGAAGGAGTAGAGAAGAATAAGAATGCAGTGGAAAACCTGGAGCTCCATCTTCTGCAAACTACTGCAGAAGCTGGATGAGCTAAAATGGAACTAGAGACCGCTTATGAAGAGGTGCAGAGCGCAAGACTTAAAACTGAGCAATTGAGGGCTGCTTTGGAAGCCACGGAGGGAAAATTTAATTCAATTCTGAGTGAGGCTAGGTTGGAGGCAGAACATGTCAAAGAATCTATTGAAAAGTATAAGCTAGAAGCAGAGGAAATCATGACTGGGTCTACTGAAAGAGAGGGTAAATTGATGGCATCTCTGAGAGAAGCTGAAGCCAAGGCCAATGCCGCAAAAGAAGAATTAAAAAAGAGCAAGATGGAAGTGGAAGATCTCAAGGCCTCTCTAATGGATCAAGAGAATGAACTGCAGAATATCAAGGAAGAAAATGAAAATATGAAATGCAGAGAGCTTGCCATTGCAGAAAAAATGGAGCAAATGGAGAAATCACTTGCCACTGCCCCAAATTCTGACTCTTCACTTTCATTGGAAGGTAACAATTCAGTAAATAAAAAAAATTTGGAGGGAGAAGCTAGTGTACAGGAAAAAATAACAGAGGCCCTTGCAAAAGTTGAGGCTGCTAATGTCAGGGAGGAGGAGGCTATAGAGAAGCTAAAAGTTACCATTCTCGAGATGGAAAACAGTAGCCAGAGAGCAAACAGATCATTAGAGCAGCTTGAGGCCGTACAGGTTGCTAACTTGGCTATGGAAGCCGAAATGAAGAGATTAAGGGTACAAACTGAGCAATGGAAAAAGACAGCAGATGCAGTAGCAACGGTTCTGGCAGCTGCCCATAATGGTGAACTAAATGGAAAACTAGTGGAAAGATCAGCCTCTTTGGACACGCACTTACTATCAGATTCTGATGTTCTCAACATGAAACTGAATTACTTTGAAATTTAAATTTATGACTTATGCCTCTTTGAATGGTTGGTGATTAAACTAAATGTCAGATTTTCTTAAAAGAAAATTTAACAGAATGTCAGATTAATAGATGCCTCATTTAAGGCATTTTTCCATGTGGTGGTTATGTGACTCTGCAAAACTATAATCCAAGTCAGTCCAGTTTAGAAAAAATGAAGTAATGTAACAATGGACACAATGGACACAGTGGCAGGAAGGTCAGTCTATTCATGTTCCAGCAACTCTTTAGAAAACAGAGTTTGTGGTTTTTATCAATTGTTGAACTCTTGTAAATCGCAAATTTGAAAAAGGAAGAAACATGATCCTTGCTCCTAGAATGATTTTTTGAAAAACTTACAAATCATCTACTGTTTTCTATACAAATTTAACTCCCAAGCATAGTCTTGCAAATCTAATACTAGTATTTCCTATATTACTGCTTTACAGCGTTTCCTTTGCAACATATGGTGCAATTGCTAGTTAACTTCATAGTTCAGTCATGGAAATTGATATAGTAATATGTTCAGTACAATGGTATGACCCAAGCAAATGTCACTGCAATATTTTGTCTTTTCAGGTTTGCTAATGATGCCAATGTATTTCTTCTAAATGACATTCAAGATCCGCTTCAGATAATTACCTTCTGAGGCTATACCTTAAAGCTCATTTTGTGTCTATAGTTTTAATCCCTGGTTTGTCTTGAGATTCATTTTTGCTAAAAGGAAATTCCATGTCATAAGTTGAATTTTGCAATGTCTGGATTGTTGTTTAGTTGCAGAGAAGTCTAACATCTTTGGAACTACCTGGAGCACTTCCAGTTGCAAACATCAGATCTTCTCTTCATATAGAAGGACCAGCTCCTTCTATTCAGAACACAACAGATACTTCCAATCAAAACTACCAAGATAAAATTTATGGTGGTTTGAAACATGGTGGGGTTCAAAATGAGCACTTGAGGGATCCTGCTCATGAGATTTTGATTCATGGTTTGGAAACATTCTCCATGGTGAAAAAATATTCTCGTGAGACTACTGCCCATATCTTTGGTGAGAATCATTTATTGAGCAGCATAGACAGTCCAGAAGAGAATTATTTACATACAGATAATGGCGAACATGGTAGTGGTCAAGCTATAAAACCAGAAAAAAGAAATGGACAACTCAGTAGAAATTCAACCAGCTGTTTCTCTGGATGCTTTACAGGTCAGTACATTATTTCTTGAAATATTACTCAATGTGTAATGATTCTAATGAGTTTGTTCCACTATTTCATTAATCCAAGGGGAAACCAATTATTGAAATATTTTGGATTGAGTATGTAGTTTTTTTTTTTCCTTCTGAAATTTTTTGAATTTCAATAGAAATAGGTAATGGTACATTTTGTAATAGTCATAGTTGACTTTGGACTGAAATATCCAGGATGCTCTTTTCCCCAGGAAAGACTATAAAAGATTCTACTGATAGGCTGGGCATTTACCCATTATTATCATAGAAAATTTCCTTTTGAACATTACTTCAAGAACTATATTGATATATAAACTTTTATGGAGTTACCAACATGCAATATACAAAATAGAACATGATTAGATGTCAATCTACCTGTGGGTAAGAGAGAAGACCCCATCTCCTTTTTGTCAGTTCATCAGCTCTGGAGTTTCTCTTTCTGAAAACAAGTGTGAAGGAACATATTCTGGCAGGCTGCCATAACTATATTCGATCTCATGTAGCATCTGTGAGGGGGAAACAACAATATCTTGGAATATAAATTTGTTCATGGCAATCCATATTGACCAAAGAACTATTGTAGGAAGGGCTGGGCGTTCACTCACCTCTCTATCATCTACCCACTATCATCTACCCACTTGCAATGCATCCTCAACATTTTCACTTGTCCAATTCCCTTTTTCCTTTGTTATAAACTCACAACATCCCAGACTCTTTTGGAAAAATGTCATTTAAGGAACAAGTGGTTTACAGTTTCTCCCCGTTATTTTCACAACAAACATATGCTAGATTATAATTTATCCGTCATATTTATATACAGAGTTCAACCCTTTGAACCTCAACTAGTTTCATGCCACAATGACTTATAAAAAATGAAATAGCATCTCTACACCAAATTTGTCTATATCAGGCGAATTTTCCAAAACAATTTAGTTATTTGCAAGAACTGTAGGAGAAAAATCATCGACCAATGAATTGATACAGAGTAGAAATAATTGATGCACATTTTAAACCCTAGTGCCATTCTTAGACACATTCCTTTCTTGACAAATTACATTTTTTGACAAACTGAATATTATGATTTATAATCTTGAAACTTCCTTTGTACTAGTTGGCTTGGTTGTATTATTCCATTATTAGTCCCTGGAATTTTTGTCCTATTCCATTACCTCTTATCATCTAAGCAGGACTTGAATAGGATTATTGTAGATGACATTTATAGATAGAGTACATTACTTCTCCTCCGATGGGCCTTAGAAGTTATATGCTTTTCCAAGAAATAATATTTTCTTCCAATCGTCAGTAGTATCTCTATTAGCATCAATATTTTCAATCAATGTGTTCCTGGATCGAACCAATCAGCTGCAGGTACTACGATATCAGAACTCTTCAAAAGCTTGCTATAGGATATTTCCCTATATTGGTCAACTTTTATTCTTGATCACAAGCTTCTTTGGTGTTTCTTTCAAACTTCAAGTAGTATAGTATCCATTATGATCTAACTTCTCCTTCCTTTTGTTTTTCATTTAATCGGCTTATTTTATCCTCCTTAATCTTCATGCTTTTCCATGTTCTTCCAATTCTTCCAATTGCTAATCAAGCTTAGATAGATCTTGTCTTGACTTGCAAGCTTTGTTAGAACTTAGAAGACTATGAAAGAAAAAAAATAGGCAAAGTATAAAGATAATAGTAACAGCTGTAATCAAGGAGATGTAAAATGCTTATCTTTTGAAGAAGGGTTATCTCCCTCTTAATCTTGGACCTGTTCACCAACCTAGTTCTTACATTAGCATGGTGTCATTATTAACAAGAGTTAGATCTACTTTTTACAACGGAAATGATTAGATAGGGTTTTGTTCCTAGGGTTCAGCTTAGTCCAAACTAGTGAGTTAGCTGCAAAGCCCTAGAGTCTTTATTGAGAATCCTTCTATACATGAGATTTTCATTCCTTGATCATAAATAAATTAGCAAAGAAAGACTTAAAATGTTATAATAACAGTGATTTCTAAAATATATCTACACAAACCCTTATTACTATCTTTCAAGAGATTATTATCTTAGCATTACTACTATTGACATTGAGCATAGTTTACATGTACCTCTTTTAACTTCCCCTGTTCTCCATTATTGCCTTCGAGTATGGTACTACTATATTGTAAGTTGTAACTTCTTGGGGCTGCTTCAAAAGATATGCTTACGCTAAATTTGAACTTCTCTGTCCATACAGTTCTGCAACTTGGTCTTCACATTGATCTCACTAATTGGTCCTTCAAGCTTGGCTATAAGCCATAGATATATCTTTGAACTGCTTTCAGTGTCCTTTATCTTTCAATATCAAATAGGTAGGCTTCAAGAATTGAATTCGTCTTTCTTTTATGTATGAGAAGGGTGCTATTTTCACAAACTTGTGTCACGGATCCCCTATACCCTCACAGTTCTTATGAAGAGATATAATTCTGCTACATATTCTAGTGTCAGAGAGATGGGCCTTATATCATCATGATAAACTATGTCACGAAGTAGCATCCCTCAGGTTTTCGCATAGGATGCCACTAAACTCTGATTCTTGATGATTCAAAAAGTTTTATGTGTCTTTGTATAGTTCAGATCACAAATGTACATGTTCTACTTGTCATAGAGATGCTCAGACTTTTCACAAATGTAAATTATGTCATTAAGTGTAGCTTCAGACTTGGAATTGATCTGAATCTTGGCTTTTATTCATAGTGATGATTTTGGTCCCTTCTATAGACTATGTACCTTAGTATTTTGGTCCTATAGCACAGAGTAGATTATAGACTTTTGATTCATTTTGCACAAAGGTATAGAGATGCTCAGTCCTTTATGTCACAGATAAGACTTGTTTTGCAGGTCTCTAAGCTCATCATTTGTACATTTAAATTCCTCAGAGACGATCCACATGGTTTTGTTTTCTTTTAACTTCAGATCACAATTCACTTCTATCCTTCGTCTCACAGTGCCATAGATTTGCATGGATTACGAAGATGATGGTATTTTTAGATGTCAAAGATAGATAGTCTCCCAAATGAGTCGAGCTGCCTTATATAGTGTTAGATAGACTTTGTATCGTTTCATATTGGTGTCATCATTGATGCCTTGAATCTTCAAATATTTGTTGCTATAGTAAGCTTCATATACCTCATAGAAGTGTCACAGAACCTTTTTGTATTGATCGAAGAACAGTACCTCAGATATTCGTGTTTTCCCAAAAAAATTTGCTTCATTCATTATGGAAATTTTGGACTTGTTCATACTCTCAGACTAGCCTTTGAACTCATCAGTAATATATGTCAGCTACAGTATTTTGGGTACTCAAACTATACAAATATCATGAATACACTTGGTCTTTTTGATTCAGAAAGGAGCGCACAGTCATGCTCAGATTGCCACTACTATTATCATTGAGCATAGTTTACATGTACCTCTTTTAACTTCCCCTGTTCTCCATTATTGCCTTCGAGTATGGTACTACTATATTGTAAGTTGTAATTTCTTGGGGCTGCTTCAAAAGATATGCTTACACTAAATTCGAACTTCTCTGTGCATACAGTTCTGCAACTTGGTCTTCAAATTGATCTCACTAATTGGTTCATCAAGCTTAGCTATAAGCCACAGAGATGTCTTTGAGCTGCTTTCAGTGTCCTTTATATTTCAATATCAAATTGGTCGGCTTCAAGAATTGAATTCGTCTTTCTTTTATGTATGAGAAGGGTGCTATTTTCACAAACTTGTGTCATGGATTCCCTATACCCTCACAGTCCTTATGAAGAGATATAATGCTGCTACATATTCTAGTGTCATAGAGATGGGCCTTATATCATCATAATAAATTCATTCACGAAGTAGCATCCCCTCAGGTTTTCGCATGGGATGCCACTAAACTTTGATTCTTGACGATTCAAAAAGTTTTGTATGTCTTTGTATAGTTCAGATCACAAATATACATGTTCTAATTTTCATAGAGATGCTCAGAATTTTCGCAAATGTAAATTATGTCATTAAGTGTAGCTTCAGACTTGGAATTGATCAGAATCTTGGCTTTTATTCATATTGATGATTTTGGTCTCTTCTATAGACTATGTACCTTATTCTTTTGGTCCTGTAGCATAGAGTAGATCACTGACTTTTGATTCATTTTGCACAAAGGTATAGAGATGCTCAGTCCTTTATGTCACAGGTAAGACTTGGTTTGCATGTCTTTAAGTTCATCATTTGTACATTTAAATGCCTCAGAGACGATCCACATGGTTTTGGTTTCTTTCAACTTCAGATCACAATACACTTCTATCCTTCATCTCACAGTGCCACAAATTTGCATTGATTACGAGGATGATAGTCTTTTTATATGTCAAAGATGGATAGTTTCCCAAATGAGTCGAGCTACCTTATATAGTGTTAGATAGACCTTGTATCATTTCATGTTGGTGTCATCATTGATGCCTTGAATCTTCAAATATTTGTTGCTATAGTAAGCTTCAGATACCTCATAGAAGTGTCACAGAACCTTTTTGTATTGATCGAAGAACAATACCTCAGATGTTTGTTTTTTCCCAAACATACTTGCTTCAATCATTATGGCAATTTTGGACTTGTTCATACTCTTAGACTAGCCTTTGAACTCAGCGGTAATAGATGTCAGCTACAGTATTTTGGTTACTCAAACTATACAATTATCATGAATACACTTGGTCTTTTTTGATTCAGAAAGGAGCAAATAGTCATGCTCAGATTGCCACTGAAAGTATTGTCACAGTAGGTTGTCTTCTTTTAACAGATTTCATATAAGCCATTTGCTTTTTCTTTGAGTACTTTGTATATTATAAAGATAATGACTTGTATGCTTATCATAGGAGAAGGTGCCTCTGAAATTCACATTAGTACAGGAAACTTACTTCATAAATCAACATAGAGACTCAAATATGTGTACCTATGCGAAATATTTTGTTGACAACAGAGATATGAATTTCATCCTTGATTTACAGAGATAATGCGATAGATTCTTTGCAGAGATATGAATTTCATCCTTGATTTATAGAGATAATGCCATAGAGTCTTTGCATGTATTATAGGTCTCTTTTTCTAGCCCTTAAGTATTTCAGTCCTTCCTTTATTGATGAGCTCGGTTCACAGGAATATTGATGTCTTTCTTCAACATGAATCACAGAGGTACTGTGCCTCTTTCAATTCATATTTTAAGGAAAGGATGTCATAGAATTTGTATGATACTTTTCTTAAGGTGCCATAGGGATAAGAAAATAAGCCAAAAAATTGTTATCTTCAATCTTCTTTTCCTTCAACCTAGCTCTGATACCATGTTGATAAATCAAGATGCTTGTAGATTAGGGTAGATTTCTCTTAACTTGATAATTAATTGTGAATGTTTGTTGGCTTCTTGTTACTTATGTTATCTTCTTCTGAGATCCTCGAATGTACTATTTCACTGTGTATACATATTACTATTTTGACCTTATTTTGTGCTTCGATTGTAAATACTTCACTGTACATGTCTCTGACTTCTGTTGACCATTTCTGTGAGACCCTATGTGATACCATCAAACTGAAATGGCATACTTCTCATCAAGATGTGATGGCACCGAACCAGTGAGACCTTTCTCACTGTGGTAGCACGAAACAGTGATAGATTTTTCATTGTGGTAGTTCCAAATTGTAGTGTCATACTTATCATGTGATTGATTATACCGAGACTGTAGTTGACCTGTGATTATAACACTGAAGATCTTCACTGTAATACGGATTATACTGATATCTTTATGTCACACCGAGCCTTAACTATAAATACACCTTTATAACTCATTCTCCTCACTGCTGTGGTATTGAAATAATCTTATAAGAGTAGTACTGAATCGAGGCAGAGGTAATTTCAACACTATGATGTCATTGAGACTGAGATGTTACTGAGATCCTTCTTTTCATAGTGACAGAGATTGACCTTTCTTGTGAACTTGCACCTAGCTTAATTATTGGACTGTCTTACTATGATTTGAGCCCTTTTGACATAGGTCTTTTTAGAATGTTTTGAGTCCTTTCAAACTGCCTTTGATCATAACCATAGCTCTGAAACCATGTTGAGAATTTGTAGAGCTTGTGTGTAGTACAAAATTCTCTTCTTAATAACTACTTGTGAGCTTGCTTATGTGTTCTTCTTTAACTTAGTTACTCCATCATCAAGTTAGTTATCAAAGTACTTAGTCAAAATGTTGAAACATAATTATTTACACTCGTAACTGAATATCTTATAATGTAGTCTGATTTACCTTCCTCACTTACAAGTCCTTTAAGATCTGCATGTCTTATTACAATGTTGTCTTGACGTTGGCAAATTCCTTCAATAGATATATCTGCACTGTATACTTTTGCATCTATCCATAGTCCAGCTCCTGTAGCTTCCACAGATTATATTCTTGTACCTTTCAATTTACATCAGACTTCCATTTCAGATCCGCATGCCTCAGATCTGCATCTGGTTACCCTTCTTTCCATGTTGTTTGCTTCAGACTTTACCTTGATATATCCACACTGACTCAGACTCAAAATCCGCAAATCTGTTCTTCTCTTTTAATGCTGTATACTTTACCGTAATACTTGCTCCTTTTTCCACGCTGTATTAACCTGAGTGTAATCCGCAAAACTTGTTCCTTTTGCACGTTATATAACCTCTGTATCATCTGCAGATATGTTCTCTTAACCATAGCATATGTAGGGTATATATAGTAGTTCTAGCCAAGTAATTAAGTCGACCTTATAGCCATTAAGTAGGTCGACTTTAACACTTGTTTGTAGGCCGAATTCATAGGCATATCTTCAACGTTTGTAAGCCATTCTTCTGCAACGTCCTGGAGGGTTTTCTTCACGCCTTTTACATGACTCTTAATTACACTAATGTACCTAATAGACATCAAGAAGAAGTCTATAGACCTATACTAAGAATCTTGCTCATGAAACCAGTGAAGCAAGTAAACCAAAAATTCATTTTATTATTATTGACTTCATCTTTACATAAGTACATAATTACATAGTCATAATGAAGACCTACCTAGTTACACTCTTAAACACTTATGAGTGAAAGTTGTAACTGAATATGCGTGGAGTTACAAAGGATTTTATGATGAGAGGGACATAATTTTTAGCCTTTCGGGTTACTTTGAAAATGTTTACACCACATTTAGGTCTTGTGGGTGCTTCATGAGATGTGGGGTGCATAGTGAATGGTTGGCCCATGCTCTTCCATGATGGACTTGGACATTGGAGGTGGTTTATCGTTTGCTGCTAGACCTTGTTTGGATGTTTGAAAGACATTCTTCCTCGAAGTGTTGGATTAATATGGAGCTTGGTGACTTCATGTTGTTGATGCATGAAGGGAGTTTGTGTGCGTGGAGTAGAGTTGGGTATTTCACCATGACAAAAACATCTCAAAATCAGCATGAGCACACAAAATCCCTCGACATGTGAACTCTTGGGTTGAGGGAGTGGATATGTAGGTGTGGGAGTCCTTAAGGTGACACATTACCTTGGATATGCATTGTCCTTAAGGAGACACATGATCTAGGAGATGCATTTTAGCTTAGGAGATGCATTTTAGATGGTTTGATACTCTCATACAACCTTTATCAAGTTACATGCACCCTCATTAGAAAAAACAAGCGAATTTTGCTTGCCATGACTATCTTTCTTTGTCATTATTGACTTAAGAAAGTCTTTTAGCTAAGAAACTAGTTTCAAGGTTATGGCATAACTTGTCATATAAATTAAACAGAAGTTATATCCAAAATGTTAACTTGTAAACTACTTAGCTGGTTTTAGGCTTTCCATTTAAAATCTACTTCAGTTTGAAATTTGAACGAGTTGTTCCAGATACTTGAATATTAAGATATTTTGGTGTAAGGATTAAAAATTAGCCCGTAAGGCCTCTCAGTTATTCATTTATTTTATTTGAATATAACATTTACTATTAAATTAGAACCAGTCGGCACAAATACGTCATAGATCAAGATCATACTTTGTAGAGTGTCGTAGAATAAAAATAGGAGAAAGGACACTGAATTATTTCAGTTTTCCTGGTTCTTATTCCTTTGGTGTATCTTTGCACGTTTAGGGGCAATTGCTAGTTTAAAGTCTAATTCTTTAAAGGGTGCTTGCTCAATGGAAGAGCACCTTCTTTACATGTAGGAGGTTGGTGGTTCGATTCCATCGTGCCCTAATATTCATATATAGGGAATGATGAAGATCAGTTTTTGGTGACGGATGCTCTTTTGACCATCACCAATGAGCTTATGGTGACGTTTTTCAACCCTCACCAAAATATGAAATGGTGACGGTCAATGAATGCCACCATATATACGCATCAATAGTGACGACCATTAAAGGTCCGTCACCATAAATCGTTGTTGTTGATATGAAATGGTGAGGGTCACTGTTTGTCATTATAGTCATTATTCGTGACGAACTTTGATATCACCAATGAGTTTATGGTGACGGTTAATGAACGTCACCATATATATGCACCAATAGTGACGGCCATGAAAGGTCCATCACAAAAAATTGTTGATGTTCATATGAAATGGTGACGGTCACTATTTGTCATTATAATCAATATTCGTGACGGACCTTGAATGTCACCACAACACATACTTTCGGTGACGCCACCTTTGGTGACGTTCAGTTTTTTGGTGACGGAGGCTATTGTCCGTCACCATTGTTCATATGAAATGGTGGCGGTCACTATCCGTCACTATAAATCATTATTTGAGACGGACCTTGAATGTCACCACAACACTATACTTTCGGCGACGCCACCTTTGGTGACGTTCATTTTTTTGGTAATGAGTTTATTTAGCTCCGTCACGATGCTCATATGAAATGAGTAGCGGTCACTATTAGTCACTATAAATCATGGTGACAGACCTTGAATGTCACCACAACACCTATACTTTCAGCGACGCCACCTTTGGTGACGTTCAGTTTTTGGTGACGAAGGCTCTTTTGACCCTCACCAATGAGCTTATGGTGACCATTTTCGCCCCTCACCAATGTGTTTTTTTCTTTTAGTGAATGCACACATGATGGATAGAGTGGGAATTTAATGCAAAACATGATGGATATCATGGAGATTTAACACAATATTCATGAAGGCTAGCGGCTATTACACCACATTATAGGGTTTCAGTGATGTCAAATACCTCTTGCCAGCTCTAGACATCTACTTCACCACATCTTCCATAGCTTCAATACCTCTTCCCACCCATTAGTATATCAATCCTATGAAACATTTGACACTCAAATGCGTGCATAGAAATATGAATAGAGAATTTTGTAGAGAAAGCTAATTTGTTGAAAGATAAGGTATATTTAGTAGAATATTTGGTATATTGTAGATTAAATCCACACTACAATTTTGTATTTAAAGACTTATTCTACATAAATTTTGTGCACAATACTATATCCATGTCCATTTTAGAATGAAAATTATAGAATTATTTTCCATACCTTCTATGCATAGGAATCCCATGGCCATCTCTATTTTATAATTCAATTTCAATATATTTTGATCACAAATTCCATCCGCTTACCACCTCCTCCCCTATAGCCACCTGCCACTACAAAAAGGATATGCAATGAATGAGAATAAACTAAGGTATGTTTACTAATTTTAAACATACACGTGGAATGATAAGCAATATTATATAAATGTTGAATTGATATTATTTATAAATATATATTCTATACAATATCTAATGACCCTTAGTTTTAATATTCCAAGTGGTATCTTGGACTCCATTGACTATGTAAATTCTACGCCCAAAACACTTGGTGTATTTGGTGTCCAACATTCCCCCCCATTATCCGAAGGGGTATTTATGAGATCGAGAAGAGAGCTATAATATAAAAATTAAAAAATGCATGGTAGTAATTCGTTGAAAGTTCTCTATAAAATTATGGTATAAGATATGAGAACTCAGAGTCTCAACCCGTGGCAGTTTAAGGCTAACTACAAACATTGGAATGCTTAGTGCACATTAGGGGAATTTTGAGGTCTAAAATGGGCCTCCTAAGGAAATTATAAAATAATAGTGGAAATAATAAAATAAGATTTGATTACATCATCAAATTTTAGAAGGAAAAAAAGAAAAATTGTTTTTTCAACTCGTGTTTTCAACTTATCTCCCAAACTGTTTACTCAAATTTTGAGTGGGAGTACTCGTTGGATGAAAAATTTAATTCCTTATCCAAGGAGTACCCATGTTGCATACTTTTGATGGATCCTAATATATGAAAAAATAGAAATACATGAAAAACATGATTGCAATAAAGTTTTTCATGTATTTCTCATTTTTCGTGTAGAAGGATCTATCAAAAGTATGTAACATGGCTACTCCTTGGATGAGTAATTAAATTTTGCATCCAAACAGTACTCGTGCTCAAATTTTGAGTAAAAAATTAGGGAGATAAGTTGAAAATACGAGTTGAAAAAGTAGTTTCATTATTTTATTATTTTTTAATATTTTTACCTTTTTACTTAAATATGGTGGATCATCCCTCATGGTTGACATCATCTTCTTGAATCATATTGGTTCTTATAAATTTTATTTTTGTTGTACATTTTTCTTAGGAGGCCCATTTAGACCTCAAAATTCCCATAATGAATTCCTCGAACAATTTCAAATATGGCTAGAAGTCGAAGTATTTTACTAGAGGAAGTGCTTCCTAATGCTTTGAAAGGTGTTTTTTATGGAATAACTAAAACTAAAAAGAGATGGGAGACCTTTAAGGTCTCGACCAACTCTAGAAAAAATTTGAATCTCGCTAGAGGTTGAAGGCATCTACTCGAGAAAGTGCTCCCTAATATTCTTGAAAAGGGAGACCATTGAGGTCTCAACATCTGGTGGTTTAAGGAAGGCCACCAACCAAAGTGCATGTTCATGGGCTTCTATGGGTACAATTCTAAATTTTGGTATGGTTGACTCGGGCTCTAGGCTCGGAAAGAGGGCTTAGGTTATGTCTTAGGCTCTCTTGATGTATCTTTGAATATTATAGAGGACCATTAATTCCTTCTCTGTTAGATATAGGGTGAGAAGATGAAGAAAACTCAACTGTAAGACTTTTCAATACGTGAGAAAAAATTTTGTGGCATGAGTGAGATATATTCTTAGTTGCTTAATCCCATTTTGAAGGAGCGATCCCTCCAAGGTGAATCTTTGTCATTGGAAGAGGCTTGGTTCTAAAACATATATTTGAGTGATGTGTATTTTTATGACAATGCACACATGGGTGGAGATAAAAATAATGATCTTTCACACGGACAATTATGTCACAATGTCAGCATTTGAAAATTTGTAGTTGTGGATCAGGAGCAGGTGAAGATGAGTTTATTCAAGAAATTCAACACTCTGAAATTTGATGGGCTTTGAATAATTTGGAATACGAAAGGATACATCCTTGTAATATCAAAGAGAAGCTATATGCTTCTTTATAACAAACACTTCCCAAGGTATGATGATGATATTATGAAGAGTAGCCTAAACTTCTACATCTACAAGAAAATATAGTCTTGCATTGGGCACTAAATTAACCTTGAATTCACTAATTTGATTAGTTTTGACTTGCTGATGGGAGTCTTTATCAATCTCAAAAAGAAAATTGTTCTGAACAAAAACTAGTTCAAAATGATGTCTTCTCTATTGTAACTCATCTCGTTGGAACTATTATTCGACTTAAAAACAATCAATCTTTTCAAGTGCATTTTGCAAACAGGTGTTGTAGTAATAAAAAAACCCCCATTTATTTTTATCTTAGTTAACTAATAAATAATGGGGACCCTTTTGAATCCTAATGAAACTCTTTGATTCCAATAAAATAAGAAAATGTTTAGTTCTTAAAACACTTTTTTGCATGAAGAACTCCCTTATTGGAACTTCCATATCAGAGATTAATCCCATAGGTGTTACCCTTCATAAAACCCGATTGGCCTTTATTATTTAAAAACATTTCATTATAGGAAAAATTCCATTAGAGCTCTTTAATATTGTAGCATTCCTTATAAGAAGGTTACAATTAAAACATTTCCCCGATACCCATGTATAAAGCTATAAAGGCACTTACTTTTGAATATTTTAAAGAAAATATAGGCCCACCATACTTCCATGTGGCATATTAGGACTCCAATATATCATAACTTTTAACAACAACCTTCACAAAACATATGATATCTTGATCCACCGATACTACTCACCTCTTGTATGTCGATATCTCCAATACTCCCCTCTCCATTTACATCGGAAATTTTAGATTGGATGCCCTTCCTTAAAATATCTGATATGTCATTCACTAATATGAAACCTCCGATATATTTTCCCACCAACTATCATAACCGTTATATATTTTGAAAATATATATTGGAAGTCCTGAATATTGTAAGTTTTTAAGTGTCACCACAGGATTTCTCCGATAAAAATATTTCGATACGCTGACATGTAAAGGGCCCACATGAATGCACATTTATCATTTAATTCCCAAAATTAATGAAGTTATGGTTTTTCAAAGTTCTAAACTACTTAATTAGTACAATTTGATATCATCATGATTTTACTTAAAGACATAAATCGTTATGGAAAATAGTTAATTGCGCTAAAGAACTCTCTGGTAAGGAATTACCACTCATTCTTTTGTTTTTCATTAATGGCCAGTCCCGATAAGCAGAAATCAGTAGATATGTCTAAGGAAACTATAGCAATGATGAAACATGTGGCTCAACAACAGATAGTTGCCCATCCAACAAAAAACAATGAAATTCTTGCACTATTTTCCGACACACTTTGTACTCGAGATGTGAAGAGCACCTCTTGGGAAGCTATCTATAAGATATTTGAACATTAGGTACCCAGGGTAATAAAAAATGGTTACAACTGATGATTCTACCTCGATCTCTATTTATACGTACAACGATGTAGCTAATTCATTTCTACATAGGATCACGGCCTAACCCAAAATACTTCCTTCTAAAGACATGATTATATGTGTTATTGACAATGTGAACATCGTCGAAACTAATTTCCTTAAACAGATCCATACAGTCATTAGTTCATTCACGAGTAATTTTTTGAGCATAATGTACTAGTTACCACAGCCTCAAAAAAAATTTGACAAAAAATTTGTAGAGAATTTAATGAAAGAACATGAACATCCATCAGAGGCCATTAGAGAATGAAGAAGATATTCTAACAGGCACAAGTGAGAATAAAATGGTATGTATGTTGTTGCTTCCCTTGGAGGCCCATATTGTCAAATATCTGCTATATTATGTAGAGTTTATGGTTACCCTACCCTAGAAAAATTCTCCAATCAATGGGCACCACTCATTGAAGCTGCTTTTGATGGATTTATCATGGATTGGGAAAATATTATCTGATAACATAGGCTCTCACATATTAGCTTATAGGAGTAAGAGTAATTTTTCATAGAACATATTTCCTCATATTTATATGAGTGCCTACATTATGGATCTAACCTATGTTTTACTTCTTATTTCACATCTATGGGATGGAAATGGACTATAAATGACCCAACCCCTCTCCATATTTACCATGATATGCTTTGGGAATTAAAATATCAGCCTCATTTCTATAGAATTTGTCTTGGAGTAATGTTGCAAATTCATCAAAGTGTCTTTGACAAGAAAGATACTAGTGCTTCTCCAAAAGCTAAAAATCACATACTATCAATTGAAAATTGTTTCCATGAAGAATACTTTACTTATATCCACAATTTCGGCAGTCTTGGAAAACCCATTGTTTTGCCTATATATGTTCCTGAGAAACTGCTTGCTAGAGAAGTAGCATACTAGACCGTAGGCCATGGTATTTCAAAGATCTTAAAAAATGTCAAAAGGACAATGTAGCCTAATTTTCCTATTCAATGTGGTGTATATGCTCTAGAAAAGTACAAACATGCTTGTCTTCAAACTGATAATATTCAGTGTTTAAACTTCCTAAATATTCCTAGCAAGTAGTATGATCCCAATGAAACTACCAAAATTTTTACAAGATAGTTAAGTATCAGACAATTTTCTCATGAGCAAGATAAGTTTGATGACTTTTTTGAAAACGCATTTGCCTATTCACTAGTTTTGAAACAAGCAACAACATAGTTAACTCTATAAGAGATAACTCAATTGAACTAGTACAAGGTGAAAATGATTGCCATTTTTCCTATGGATTTATTGAAACTTCCTCAACAAAACATAGAGAAAGAAGATGTTATAATTGTTAGTTACACACATACCACTAATATAACTCAGAAAAAATGGAAAGGCACTTCCTCATCTTAACAAGTGGAAGAAATATTCCCTGAGAATAAGCTTGACAAAATTTGGCAACAACTCACTTAGGTTATCAAAGAAACAAAGCCTCAACATATTAATACTCCATCATAACAAAAATTACTATATGCTTATAAAACTATAGAGAATACCTAGCTTAATATTGGGGCTTCAGACAAGCTTTCCAAGACTAATGATATAGAGATTCTACCAACATTCCCAACCTCTGAGGTCATTTTAAGGATTGAAGAGATTCCTCCCCTTGACATATTCTAAAATCGTCAACATAATGTTTTTGTCAAGAGATAGAGAAAGAAAATAAATATTGATCAATCCCAAGCCTTAGTCTTTAGAGAAAATTCTTTTCAGGTAGTATGAAAAGGTAAACAGCCCACCCCTGCAGAGGATCTCAGAAGACTCTCACAGTTCACAAGATCATAAGCTACTTCCACCATAGACAAAGCCATCGAAGTACAACAAATTTTGAAGGAGAAATATGATAGGATTATGTAGTTGGAACAGGGTTTTGAAAATGAAAATAAAATGATAACTAAAAAATGGCAAGAATAGCTTACAAAGCTCTAGAATATTTTTTATTCCCTTAAAATTCAACATGACTCTAATTTGAGAATCCAGGGTGCTCAAATTCAGGAATTAAAACAAAGGATTTAACAGCTAAAATTTAATCCTACATTGGTCGAGTTTAAAAGGGAAGCAGGAGAATTAAATATTCTCCTTTCTCAACAGGAGGTCACTTTATATTAGAGCTTGTCTATCATCCATGATTTATGTCAAACAACCAATGCATTGGTATATTAGTTGTCTAACCTAAGGACATACTTTGAAGACATAGAAGAGAACATCACAGGACACATAACATGGCAATAAAACACTGAAGGTAAATCAATCGATCTCCAAAGGATATAGGAATCATAGAAAGAGATAGTATTTAGAGAATGGGAAATTTGCCTCAAACTTCAGAAACAACAATATTCAATGCAAGGGACATATCCAATGACCTCATTGTATCTATTGGTAACAATTTACTATAGGATACTGTTATTCTCGACTGTCCTGAAGGAACTCTGTGAGATATCAAATTGTTGCCAAAATATTGCAGAAATTATCAAAGAAGAAGGTCGATAACATTGAAAATCTATCAAATATTGACTTAGAATTCCATTGGAATTTATTCGTTAAACCTCATAGTCAATGGTTAATGCTGAAATGATTATCTAACAAAACAACCCATATGTTGCGAGAACTCAAGGATGCTATATTTATTGGTCAAATCTGGATAAAGCCAGGGTCTCCACCTGAATTGAAGCCTATGACAGATATTTAGGAGTTGAGGCAATGTATGGTAAGGAAGTCTTCATCAAATTCTTAGCCAAGTTCTTACAACATAGTATAAAATTGTCTTGTCATTTTATTTTAACCGTTCTTTGTTAAAACTGATTCACTTTTATTCTTCTTTTCTATATTTGAATTTAGTTGAAAAACTATAAATCCCCTTCATTTTAATGGAAAAAGGGGTTCTGAATTTTGGAGAAAAATATTTTGTTTGCACTACTGTAACTAAAGTTATCTTAAAAGAAGGTTGAACCACTACTATTTTCTCATGAGTAGAGTTATAATATATCAAGTACTATTATCTCTGTGTATTTCCTTTTTTTAAGAGTTACATGGTTATTTGAATTAAATTTATCATATATGTGTTGCAAGTGTTCGGTCAATTTACTGGGTAAACTAACACAATATTTTATTATCAATCAGGGTTTGTAAAACTTGGAAGCAATCAAAAATATATGGATATCAGGAGGTCGATATTGTAGAAGAAAAAATGTTTAAACTAAAGGAAATTCATATTACAAATATAAATTTTAACTAATTAACTTCTGATGTAGTATGTAATAAGTAGAAGAAGAGGCTCCTAACTCAGGAGAACTAGGTTGAATTTCTCTATAGTACTACTTAATGAACATAAATCACAATAAATTATGATGATAGCTTAATATGCATATAGAGTGATAGAAGAGGCTCCTAACTAAGGATATCTATGTTGTCCTTATTCACAAGTTCAGTCATCATTGTTACCATTTTTTTAAAAACTGAGAATTCAGCAAAGTGCTTTAAACTGGAAAGGAAATTAATTTTTATTTATTGTTCTTATATCAGATAGAAGGAGGATTTAACTTAAAAACTAGTTCGTCCCTTCATATGCAGACTATAAATTAAACTAAGATTCATAAGCATAATTAAATCACTCAACAAGGAAGAGAAAGATGAATTCTAGTTTATTGTTCTTATATTAGATAAAAGGAGGGCTTAAATTAAACACTAGGTTATCCCTTCATATGCAGATTAGAAATTAAACTAATATTCATCATCAATCATCATATATCTAATCAACTAAAAAAATCTAAATCATTTAATCAAGTGAATAAATCTGAAGAAAAACTATATATGAAAATCAAGCTAAATTAACCAAAAAGTGTACTTATCTTGGTGTGGGCACCCTCCACCCTTGCATTGCATAGTAAAAGTACTTATTAGCTAATGGAAATTAATTAATTATTCACCACATCGAAAATAAAAAACATTATAGAACTGGTTTCTCCAATTAGCTCACAATATTCAGAATTCTGAAAGTGAAATCATACAAATTCTACATATTCATGCCTTCAATGTTCTTGGCTTAAATAGAAAAATATGAAACAAACTTGAATAAAATGTTTCGAAAAATCATATATATCCTTATCCCATCTATCTTGGTCAATTTCATCCATTCAATAACACAAAATCTTGAAATTCCCATAAAATACTAATTTTGGCCTATTTCCTAGGGATTTCCTAAATGACAGGTCATGTTTCACCAGCTTTGACTGGGCATGTTTTAGCTTGTTTTGACTGAACCAATAGGTACACGTCCATCCTTGGTTCCCAATATTTCTAAATATGTGTTCATCTTGTTCCCATTTACCTTGAACGTATGACTTCAATGAATCCATTATGAGAATTTTTAGTCATGTCCAAAAATGCACTTAAAATCCAATTTTTGTAAGAACATCTAGAAATTGAAAAACATAATTTATATAACTAAATATGCATAAATTGGTAAAAATAAGGTGTATATGGATGGTATAAGTTTGGATATAATGAAAATTAGTTGTATTTAATAACCAAAATATGATCAAAACTGAGGGCCAACATCTCCCCCTTGTTGATTTGCAAGCATGTCCTCATGTTTGCTTCATCCTCTTGGACCTTATGAGCTCTGATGTAGCCACTGTACCTAATCTTGATGCCTCTTGCTATGCTGATCTGTCTCTCATACTTGTACTTCGATGTGTTTTTGTCATTAATCCACCTATAAGTTTTCTTGGAAAAAAGAATATTCTTTGTTTCTAATTTCCCAACTCGCTCATTCAAATTTTCATTTTCTTTGATTAGTTTTTCATTGTTTTGCTTGTACATATTGTTTTCCATTTTCAAATGCCTTTCTAGAATTCTACTGACATCCAATTTATCTGTTAACTCTTTTATCTTGTTAAGGTGCAACTCTCTCTCAACTCTCTCTCCTCTTCTCTGGTGTCTTTGGCAAATGAGGTGGATCCTACTTCAGCATTGTCAAAGTATGAATGTTTCTCCAATGGTTCCTCATAGGCTTCTATTTTCATTTTCTCAATGATTTCATCAATTTGTTTTGTTGTGGGAGGTGTTTCAACAACTTCTATTTCAATATATTTTTCTTTGCTACTTGTTTCTTCTTGACTTTTCCTTCTATGTCTCCTAGGAATATATAGAAAATATGTTTCCCTCTCAACCATGAAACATCATGTTGTTTCTTAGACCTTGTCCTAGGATAGAAGGTAGAGTTCATTATGCTTCTTGTCTCATGAACTAGCTTCAATTTTTCCTCTATTACTTATTCCTCAAAATGATGCTGGGTTAAAAATTCCTTCCACACTAAACCTTTGCCTTTCATTTGATATTCTACAAGAATTTTAATAAGCCCCTGGTGGTATATCTTTGTTTATTTGGTTTTATTTTCATTTTTCACACTCTCTATTATTTTAACCAAGTTCTTGGAGAAAACCTATGGTATATTGATTTTTACTTCTCCCTTTATGTGTTGGAGTAGTCTAATGTGGTAAAGGTGTACTACACTATACTTGGTATCATGTGTGAAAAATATCTATATGAATAATACAAATTCTGCCCATGGTTCATTGAACCACTCCCTTGGGATGCATTTTTTCCTATCAAATGATTCTTTTATATGTTTTTCCAAGAAGAAAGTCCACCATTTTTCTTTGAAGTGTAAGCCCCTATGGTATTTTTCTCCCAAAAGTGGAAGATATAGAGCCTGAGAAATGAATTCTGGGCTTAATGGAATAGATAGGTTCCCCACCATGGTTTGTTCATGTGCATAATTTTTTTATGAATTACTTAGTGATACTTTCATTTTTCCCATTAAATTTTTGTAGGAAGCCTATGAGTCCAGCCTGATATAGTTTTTCTATAGTCTCCTTTTCCAAATTCTCTATCTGGAATTCATTTGGCTCTATTCTGGTGGCCATGTGCTTTGTAAACCAATTTATATGCCCTTGTATTTTTAACATTCTCATCATAAATAAAAAAATTCATGCACATATATATATCTATGTCGATTTATTCATGACAATTACGCTTACGTCTTCTCTAATGATGGAATTATTTGACTTGTGAATCTTCTTCAATCTCTGTTCTACTACAAGAATGAGCTCAATGCTTTCAAAATATGACAAAAACAAATTTTCTTGATGTATAAAGATCATAAAAAAAATTTAAAATATTTGTATTCATCCATCTCCCATTTTTCAATCTATGTTTTTATCAAATTCTCAAAACATTTCTCCTCTATTTTTGGTGTAGAAATGAATGCTCTGCCTCTAAAACAAAATCCATTGTGTAATAATCATCAAAAATCATTCTACAGTGTCCTATTTCTCATGAATTCATGCTTTATCCTTCTTCTACAAAGACAAATTCTCACTGTGCTTTTGAAATTGAAACAAATTTGGCTCACTCTTTGTATAAAAACAACACGAAATAGCTAACTTTGTTTTTCAAAAATCACACACTTTGTAAAACTCTATTTTTTTATGTGTCAAATTCGTTGATATGTGTGGAGGATTTCGATTTCAGTTTACCTTATCTAGAGAAATCTCGGGCATATATCTAAGTTTAAATTCGTACTCATGTGTTTTCACAATGCAACGTCAGTTAAAACTCCCGCCAATCATCTTAGAGATTCACATATTTCATAGGTGGCAGAGTCATGCTTAATGTTGGTAAAGACCCGAATTTATAACTGGATTTTAACTCATTGTTTCAAAAAAAACATATTAAACTTAATCTCGAGCTTCACTATCCCTAAAATCCATTCTGTAATGAAGAAAATCCGGAGTCAATCCTTACGTGTTCACTTTACGAAATCTTTACATTTTGTTGGAGTGTTCAATCAACTCGGTGAACAAAGATCTAGGCCTTCAATATTTCTTAAAATAAATGCACGACATTCTTATTTCTCCACACTTCTTTTCTATTTCTCATGCTTTTCTCTCTCGGTTTAAGTTTCTCTATTTTTTCCACAGCCTTTTCTCTACGTTTTCTCAATGATTTTTGTCTTTCACGAGGTATCAAATGCTTGCATGCACATCGTCATAATATTCTCTCGGAGCTTTATTATGGCCATGATGGTGAAATAAAATGCAAACACAAAGATTTTCTTGTTTTAATGGTGTAGGCTTGCATTATTTTTGCATAGGGTTTGAATATGGCACTACACAGTGTTTTTCAAATATGTTGACCGTTTCATATGCTGACCTCTTGGCTCACATACCTTCGTGGCTACGTTCCTCTATATCTACACTGTCCTTTCTCCACAATGTCTATACACGTCTTGTCACCACATCTCCATGTTATTTTTCATTTAGTTTTTCATTCATAGCCACCCTCATTACGCTGCATACCCACACCTTATTTTGTATGCATCATAATTTCATGTCCTTCATTGCATTGTATTTGAATTTTCATACTTAGGTTTTGTCATTTGCATATTGCACTCATTCCATTCCTTAGGTTGTGTCATATGATATGTTTTCATATTGCACTTATAGATTAGGTTTCGCCTTTTTATTTCTTAATTGATTTGTAAAATGAACCTAGAATAGGTCATTTTTAAAATAAAATTTTCCATTATGACACTAACCTTGTAGTTTTTGTAGGTCAACACGAATTATTTTAAGGGAAGAATATTGAGTCCTTAATTTTTTATACAAATGCTTAAAAAAAATTTGGGATTAATGTAATGGTATATGGAATGATGAATAGGAATGGGGTTAATGTAGGAGGGTTAAAGTAGGAAAGGATAATGAATAGGAATTTTTGTAGTGAATAGAAGGATTATAATGAATGAAATATGATTATGATGGGTAGGATAATGAAGATAGTGTTTTGTTTTATGTGGAATGTATGTATAATATAGGTAAAATGTAATGTGGTAAGTTTAATGCAATGCATATCAAGCTAAATTAGTTTTAACAATTTCTAGATTTATTTTTTTAAATCGAGATGTTAAGAGAAATAATTTTTTTTTTTACACTTACTGTACTTGTACACCCGTAAAATAGCTTGATGTCAATATTGGTTGAAGATGTCGTTTGATAAAAATATTTGTTGATGGTTGAGGATGTCCTCATGATCATAATGATGGTTCTTCAAAGTTAAATTCTGATGGAATGTAGAGACTTATTTTTGCTTTCATGTTTTTTCATATGATATTGATCCAGGTTCCTTAATTGTTGATGTTGTTCAAGTCCCTTCTGTAATTTTTAAATGCTATTTTAGGTCCCTACTGACATGTACTTCAGGTCCCTTTTGTAGTGATATTGTAAATAATGTTTCAAGTCCCTTCTGCATGATATCTTCAATGATGTTTCAAGTCCCTTCTTCAATACAACTGCTCAAACTATTTGCATAGTTTTATTACGAACTTCCCCCTTGCTTATGTTAAGAATTGTCCTCAAGTCTTGAATTTATTGGAGGATTATTTCTGCAAAATCAAACTGAAGTAAAAACAAAACAAAATTGAGAATTCATATTGGCCAAACAATTTGGTTTTCCAATATGAATTCAAGTTTGTGTTGTGCCAGTCTCCTGGATTTTCACAACCAATCTCTTTTACTTTTAATTTTAATTTTTATTATTTATTTATTTATATTTATATTTATTTTTTAATTTTTTTAATTTTTTTATTCTAGAAGTAAGGAAGGCATATCACTATGTTGCTCCATTATTTCCATACTAGTTTCTGTTGAAATTATTTTCAGAAAATCCTCTTTATTGATAGGCTTATTGTAGAATTTAAGCCTATGTCCATTAACTAAAAATGAATTTGATGCATCATCAATTGTTTTTATTTTGACTACTCCATTGTCAAAGATCTCTTCTATCTCATGTGGCTCAAGCTAATGAGTTGTAAACTTTTCTTTGAAATCCTTAAACTTGGAGTCAAACAGTAGTGCAGAATCTCCTTTATGAATTTTTTTATTTTTAATGAATCTATCATGCCACTTTATTCTTTGTTGTTCCACTATAGATGTATGCTCTACTGCTTGCTATCTTATTTCATCTAGTTCATTTAATTGCATCACTCGCTATTGTTGTGCTTCAGATAGTTCCATTCACTATTTTGCTGCAAGTTTATATGTATGAATTTGAAATTCAATGGGTAATAGAACTTCCTTACCATATACCACATGGTATGGATTGAATCGATTTTTTTGTTCCATATAATTCTTTATGCCCACAGTGCATCTCTTAACTTTTCTAACCAATCCTTTCTTTCATTTTCATTGTTTTCGTCATGATATTTTATAGCACTTTATTTGTCGACTCTACTTTTCCATTTTCTTGTGGATGGTATGGAGTAGATTTTCCTTGTTTGATATTATACTTCTCTATAAGATCTTTGAGAAGTTTGGAAGTGAATTGTGTTCCTTGATCTATGGAAATCTGTCTCGGGACTTCAAATTTGACAAATATTTCCTCAAAGAGGAATGAGACTACTGTGTCTTCCGTTTCTCTTGCCATTGCCTTTGCCTCCACCAACTTAGTAGAATAATATGTACATACTAGTATGTACTTATTTTCATTTGAAGGTGGGTTTATTGGTCCCACAAAGTCTAGAGCCCATTGCTCAAATGGTTCTATGAGTATTTGTGGCTTTAATTTCATTTCATCTAATACCACAGGTCTTCTAGTTCTTTGGGAACTGTCGTGTCTTTTAACATAGGCTTTGTAATCCTTGAATATTGTTGGCCAATAGTAGCCAAGTTCGAGCACCTTGTATGATGTCCGCTTGTCTCCAAAATGACCATCACATGGCTCGTCATGACATTCTTTCAAAATATCTAGAATATCGTCTTATCTAACACATTTTCTTATAAATAGATCATAACTAGTATAAAAGATGTCACAATTGACCCAACTATATCTAGCACTTCCTCTAATTATCTTTATTTTGTTTTTATTGGTGTAATGGGATGTTAGTATCCCAGATGATAAATAGTTGGCTACATATGCAAACCATGGAGTTTTAATAGTTATATAAAATAATTTTTCATCTCGAAAATTATTTGAAACAAGATTTGAATCACCAAGTGAATGAAGCCTTGATAGAAATTCTTCTACTTGATTATCCTTACCTGGTCGATCCAGAACACTGATGTTAAATTCTTGCATTAATTACATCCATCTAGTAATTCTACCATTTGTTATTTCTTTGTTCATTAAGTATCTTATGGCTAAATGATCATTATGAATGAATACTTGATAACATGTTATATAATTCTTAAACTTCTTAATTGCATGCACAAAAACGAACATTTCTTTTTCTGTGACTATATATTTCAATTTTGTCACTGTTAAATTTTTTATTATGAAGTATATGCCATAATTGAATTGGTTTTCTTTATGTCCAAGGGATGCTTATATAGTTGTGTCAAATGCATCAGTTGATATATGAAATGGTAATGACCAATTTGATCCTCAGATAATGGGTGCACCTGAAAATTTTCCTTCTAATATTTCAAATTTATTTTGATAGTCATTTCTCCATTGGAACTGAATATATATTGCAAGTAACTTGAATAGAGGTAGAGATATTTTACTAAAATTCTCAATGAATCTCCTGTAATAGTCTGCATATCCCAAGAAACTTCTTACTTATTTTTGTGTTGTAGGTGGCATCAAGTTGACAATGACTTGTATTTTTGCTGGGTCCACCTTGATTCCTGAAGAAGAAATATGGTGTCCCAACACTATCCCTTCAGTTAAAATCATGAACCATTTTTCATTGATGATGGATATATTTGTCTCTATGCATATTTTCAAAAAAAATTCAAGACTTTTCAAACAATCATCAAATGTTTCTAGTGAAATCATCCATGTAGACCTCTACACATTCATGGATTATATCAGCAAAGATCGCAAGGACTGCTCTTTGAAAAGTAGCAGGTGCATTACATAACCCAAAAGGAAAAACATTCTATGCATATGTTCCCCATGGAAAAGTAAATGGGCTTTTATCTTGATATTATAATGCTATCTTAATCTGATGATATCCGCTAAATCCATCAAGAAAAGAAAAGAATTTAGTCCCAGCTAATGAATCTAGCACTTGGTGAATAAATGGTAACGTGAAATGATATTTTAATGTGGATTTTTTTAATTCCCTATAGTCTACACATATTATCCACTTTCCATTTTTCTTAAGCACCACAACTAAGGGAGAAACCCATTAACTATAAAAAATAGGATAGATGAATCCAACTTGTAACAATTTCGATAGTTCCTCTTTCACTATTTCTTTCATCATAGGATTCATTCTTCTTTGTGGTTGTCTCACTATTTTGATATAATCATCTATGTAGATGTGGTGAATACATGTCTTTGGATGAATCCGCTCCATGTCTGTGTAATCCCATACAAAAGATTTTGAATATTTTTGTAACAATGCTATTAACTCTTATTCTTGTGATTATTATAAATTATTACCAATATTCAAATTCCTTCAAGGATTGATTTCGATGATTTTACTCTGTGAATTGGTAATTGATTTAACAGGAAAAATACTTTAAAATGAATTTTGCAATGATTTAATAGTACAATTTTCCTAGAAACATTGATTTAAAAGATGACTTGCAGGTTATGAGATAAAAATGTCTAATAGACCCTCATTTTCTTCCTCCTCTCTAAAATTATAAAATTTATTAATACTGAGAACAGATTGAGTTTATTGTTGTTGTTGTTCATCAATCCATGATAATAAAGAAGGAGATTGTGCTGGAGGATAGAGTGTAACATGTTTCCTTTCAACTACATGTGCTATAATCATACTTCCTGATATGCATCCATTGAAGGCATTTGTTGTGGCTAACCATGGTCTACCTAAAATTAAAGGATGGCCTCAATTTTTTTTTCGATGCAATATTAGGAATTTTACAGGATACTCCCATAATCCAAAGAAATAATGATATCTTGTAATATTCCTTCTAGTACAACTTTAGATCTATCTGCAAGCTCCAAAATATTAGTAGTGGGTCTAATATTGTGAAATTTCAAGTGTTTCATAGTTTCTGTAGTCATAACATTTATAGCTGCTCCCAAATGTATTAAAGTGTTTGGAACTGAAAATTTATTGATCGAGATGGTAACCATAGGGATACCAGGATCAATATATTTTTAAATTGTTGTTTTTGTAGACATGAGACTAGCTCCTTTGCCAATGACTTGAATTGTAGGTGGATCCCTTTTCATTATGAGAGTTTTACTGATGCATAACTACTTTATTTTTTTTTGCATATATTGGAATATATTTTATAGCTTGTAACGAAGTAATTTTAACATAAGAATTCTTCAATTCATCAAAAATATTAAATTCAGGAAGAGACATTGGAATTTTCTACTCTACTAACCACTCTGGATAAGGTGGTGTTTGAGTCATAATAGCTTTTCCTTTCTAAATTTTATTTCCTAGATGAGATTTTCAATTTGTTCTCCTTGTTCAATTTTTTATTCTATTACAGGTGGAGAATCTCTGTGTAACACTTTCGTAGACCTTAGTGGACATCTTGTATGGGAAGAATAGAGTATGTAGGAAAAGACATTGCTTATTCCACATTGTATACTGGTTTATCCACCTTGATACTTGGATTAGCTATTGGATGAGTTGGCAATTGAGTTGGTCTAGGTGGTGGTTGGTTAGGAGGCAACTTAAGTTACTGAGGTTGAGTTAGAAATGGTGCATGATTTTGTGGTGCAAATGGCATTGGTTGAGGATGTTGCCGGAATTGTTGGAATTGGAATGGTTGTTGAGGATATGACTATTGGTATGGCTGTTGATATGGCTGTTGATACTACTGAGGATAAATGTTTTGAGATGCCCGATTTCCATAACTATATCCTCTCCAACCTTGTGCAGGTTTTTTTTGATATTGTTGTGGAGGCAAAGCCTGCCATGGCATTGGAGGATTCCATGAATACTGAGGAGGATACTCATAATTATGGGGGTTTTTTTGCGGGAATTGTTGAGGCATCCTTGGTTACCGAGGTACCCTTGGTGCCATATAGAAAAGATAATCTATCCCTTGTACTTCTTCGTTTTTCAATTCTTTCAGTTTTGAAAAAAATTCAATTGAATGATTCTCTGTACAAATTTCAAACACGTGTATACTATCCAAAGGAAATTCTCTAAGTGGATGTTCTTCCTACACCTTGGACAAAATATTGATAAGATTTTATCTTTTTCTTCTTTCTTCTACTTTTCTTTTAAACATCAACTTATGTTGCTTCCTATTTCTTATCTTGTTACTCCTCCAGTTTTTGATTTGGAAGCTTTTGATGTAACATCCCTTTTTCCACTTTTTGCTCTTCCCCTAAATATTTTTGACATAATTCAGCAATCTCATCAAATTGTAGGTTTGAGATATATCATTTTCCCATCACATTGAGAATATCTAGGTATTCATATTTGATACCTTTAAGAAAAATTATGCTGATAGTATTGGGATTCAAAGAATGTTGTTTGGATTTTTTTAGATTGTAGAGAAATATTTCTAATTACTCTTCCAAACTTTCATATTCTTGTTGTTTCATTATGAAAATATCTTATTTTGAGTCCCTAGCCCTACAATAGGCTTCATACTTTTTAATAAAAACTCTCTTCATGCCATCCCTAGAATAAATGGTATGTTCTCCTAAACCCATGAACCATTTTAGTGCCACTGCTTTCAATGTAGCAGGAAAGAGATGAAGCTTTTGTGTGTCATTTGCGTGTCCATAAGTTCGATATAAGATATCAAATTCGAACATAAATGAGTCAGGAAATTCTGTTGGCATTCCATAAAAATTGGGAAAAACAGAAAGTGGAATGTTTTTCATTTTAACTTTGTCTCCTATTATTTCTCTTGTGTCTAATATTGGGAAGCCAAATGTAGCTTCCTGATTATTGTCTTGTTCGATATCATGTATTCTTTTGTTATCATACTCTATTTTTGTTTCTTCTTCTCTTCTTCTTTCCGCTTCTATTGTTCTATCTTCTTCTCTTTTTCTCACTGCTTATATTATCCTTTCTTCCTCTCTGTTTCTCTGCCATTCTTTCTAGTGTCTGTCATATTGAATTCTTTTTTCAGTAGTCATAAGTCACATATTATATCCTTCTCCCTCTTTAGTCATTTCCTGTTCATAAATTTGTAATGTTTCAATATGAGGTTGATTTGGTGTTTCCTCAACTATCTTAATTTATTCAAGAACTAGTTGCTCTAATTGTCTAACAATTGGCTTCCTTGTTTCTTGTTGTATTTCTATTAAAGGAGTTTATTTTGTTGTTTTATTTCTTTTTACCTCCAAGGCTAACAAGGTTTGTCTTTAAATTAGAGTCAATATTTGTCCTGATCTTTGTTTTTCTTCTAATTCCTCTAGAGTTGGTTTCCCAACAACTGATGTTGTTAGTCCCATGGATGGTTGAATTTTTGGGGAGGTTTTTATAATGAATCTACCCTTCTGATCTCTATCTATAGGCATAAAGAAACATAACTAAAATAAAAACTGAGTTTTTGTTGTTTTTGTTGCGTTTGTATTTTTTAGATTTTGTTTGTATCTCCTAATTGACTCTGTTGATGTATGCTTCCCCGGTAACGGTGCCAAAATTGTTGGGTCAATTTACTAGGTAAACTAGCACAAGTATTTTATTATCAATCCGGGTTTGTAAAACATGGAAGCATGTCCAAAATATATGGATATCAGGTGGTCAATATTATAGGAGACAAATTGTTTAAACTAAAGGAAATTCATATTACAAATACAAATTTTAACTAAGTAACTTATAATGCAGTATGTAATAAGTAGAATAAGGGGCTCCTAACTTAGGAGAACCAGTTTTACCTTCACTACAGTACTACTTAATGGAAAAAAATCACAATAACTGATGATGATAGCTTATTATTCATAAATAGGGATAGAAGAGGCTCCTAACTAAGTAGATCCATGTTGTCCTTCTTCACAAATTCAGTCATCATAGTTACCATTGTTTTTAAAACTAGGAATTCAGAAAATTTCTTTAAACTAGAAAGGAAATTAATTTTACTTTATTATTCTTATATTAGATATAAGTAGGGTTTAACTTAAATACTGGTTTTCCCCTTCATATGCAGAATAGAAATTAAACTAAGATTCATAAGCATAAGTAAATCACTCAACAAAAGAAACATGAATTCTAGTTTATTGTTCTTATATCAGATGGAAGGAGACGTTAACTTAAACACTGGGTTGTCCCTTCATATGCAGATTAGAAATTAAACTAAGATTCATCATCAAGATTCATACATCTAATCAACTAAAAAAATCTAAATCATGTAATCAACTGAATAAATATGAAGCAAAACTCTATATGAAAATCAAGTTAAATTAACAAGAAAGTGCACTTAGCTCGGTGTGGGGACCCTCCACCCTTGAATTTCACACTAGAATTAATTCTTAGCTACATAAATTTAATCAATCATTCACCACATTCAACAATAGAAAGAATATATAACTGGTTTCTCCAATTATCTCACAATATTCAGAATTCTCAAAGTGAAATCATACAAATTCCACATAGTCATGCCTTCAATATTCTTAGCTAAAATAGAAAAATATAAAACCAAATTGATAAAAATGTATCTAACAGTCATATCTATCCTTATCCCATCTATCTCGGTTGATTTCTTCCATCCAATCACAAAAAATCTTGAAAATCCCATAAAATATTAATTTTGTCCTATTTCCTAGGGATTTCCTGAATGACAAGTACTGTTTGACCATCTTTGACCGGGCCTGTATTATCTCGGCTTGACCAAACTGATAGGTGCACTTCCATCCTTGGTTCATATTTCATGAAAGTATGACTTCACTGAAGCCATTACGAGAATTTTTAGCCATGTCCAAAAATTCAGTTAAAATCCAATTTTTGTAAAAACATCTAAAAATTGAAAAACATAATTTATATACCTGAATATGAATAATTTTGTCAAAATGAGGTGTATATGGATGGTATATGGTTGTATATAATGAAAATTAGGTGTATTTAGTAAGCTAAATTTGATAAAAAAAATTAGGGCCAACAACAACCAGTCATACATGTTTCACTATTGTTATGTGTGATTAAAATCATATAAAATATGTATAAATAACAATATATTTGTGTGTGTGTGTGTGTGAAATAACTTTTATCAGTGAAATTTAATTAACTATTTAATTAAATTTAGCTATCACTATCTGTTTTAACTTCATATTCATTTGATGATCTATATTGTCATTTTGTTTATGAAATCCTTTTATATCACATAGGGATTGATAAGCTTTCCCGAGATAAAAATTAATTTTATGTATTCATTATATTTAGATTCTTAGTTACATTAAAACCATTACACATTCAAGCCATCCTTTTATAATTTTTTTTAAACGAGAATCTGTTCCCACCATCCCAGTCAAAGCCACCAATCCAAATAGAAAGGATCGTCTCTAAGGTCCTAAATGGGTGGTTTTCCCCAATGTTGAGGCAGAAATTTTGATCCATCAACATTTTTGGTGCTAGAAGGAGGGCCTTCGGACTATGAATGGAAACAAAGTCTTGTCTGAAATCTACAGGCCATTCAAAGAGTCATTCTACCTCAAAATATCCACCAACTTCAAGATCACATTCTAAATATCTAGACTCTAGATCCAAAGTTGTTCACTCAACCACTCAATCTCCTTGCTCAGTCCCAAAGAAAAAGGACACACGTACACTCAGAAAAATCCAGTTTTAGAAACATAAGAGCTGCAAACTTTGATTCATAGATTGGAAGGAATTTCCAAAACTGGAGAAATGGTTGTCCAATCTTATCTTTTTGAAGGAAGTATTTCCTCATTCTTTAAATATTCTAGTGTTTTGACTAGATCCAAGAGTGAGAAACTTGGAATTCAACCATTTGAATTTAATTAACCCACTCATCAAACAAGAAAAAACACTTTACAAGCTGAATCTTCAGCTAGTGAAATCACTTCAACAGTAAATCCTTTTACAACCCCCAATTCAAGTACTACCCCTACTGGACCAACTCCTCAAAGAATGGACTGCCGAACATGGAATAACCCAAGGGAAGTTCAAATATCAACACCATTACATCCTCTTCCTAAGCATCTAGAGAGATGGTTACCCAAATTTAATCCTCATGATGTCCTCCCTGTAGAGGAACATCTTCGAAATTTCATCTTAGCCATCAATTTGAATGGAGTTATAGAGGAAGATTGTGTTGTCAAACATTTTCCTTACACATTTGAACGGGCAGTAGGGTCTTCGTATTTCTCATTACATGCTAGATAAATTATTAGTTGGGATATATTTGAGGATAATTTTTAATGAAATTTGGAGATGATCGAACAACTGCAACCTTAATTAATGATTTTTCAAATCTTAAGATCAATTCAAATGAGAAAATAAAATATTTCAACACAAGATTTAAAAATTTGTTAAATAAAATTTTAGAAACATCTATACATGGTGTTAATGTGAAAATTGAATGGTACATTACTGCTCTTCCTTAAAATATTGCTACATTTTTAGATAGAGCTAATAAAACAACACTACTTGATAACATGAAAGAATATCTCTTTGTAGAAAAGAGATTTCTAGCCCTTGATAGGAGAGATGCTACCAATGAAAGAAATAAAACCAAGAAAGTTACTTGTAGAGATGAATCTAAGAAGAAATATCCTAAAGATCGTTTCGATTTGGAAGGATTACAAAAGGTTCTAAAAACAATGTCTAATTAAATGGTAGAAATTAAGAAACATGTTGCTAACTCTTCTAAAAAGTCCTTTCGACCTCTCAAAAGAAATCAACCATGTCAGTCAGAACCTCCTACCATTATATGAAACATAGAATCTGATCAGGTTGATGATGAAGAAGATATAGCTTTATTCAGCGAAGAATCACAAGGATATGAAATAGTGTAAGAAAATGGTTTATGGGACTTGATTCTCACCACTTTAGAAAATGAAGAGGACGAGGAAGCCCTACCAGCAAGTGCTAAAAGTAAGGGACCTGTTGATCCATCTCCATCAATTCAAAAACAAAAGTCCCCTACTCCTTCTACTAAATAAAAAGGTATTGTTAAAAATATTGTTCCTAAACCTTCTGACTTCGTTCCAACCACTTATAAATCTTCTTATTCATCTAAAAATTTCGTAGTATCTCATACTATAGAGTATAATATTGTGGAAGACATGAAAAATGTTAAGGATAACATTTCCCTATATGAGGTCAGTAAGTTGAAACAACAATAAAAGTTCTTACTCAAAGAATTAAATGTATTCACTCCATCTCCATTACCTATTGTTGTCACTTCAAAAACATCAAAAGGGAAAGGAGCACCCCGATATGTCTCCTTAGATAAGATTGACCCTTCTGATGCTATTCTAATTGGAGATAGATCCAATTCCCATACACCTCCCTTTTTATTGAATTTTGAAATTTTCGACAAGAGTGTTCACAACTATTTAGTAGATTCTAGTGCATCATCTAACATCATGCCTTATGCAATTTTCCTTAAACTGAACATTTCACCTCAAAAGTATGTTATACATATTGTTCAACTATACTGCACAAAATTCAAAGTTTTGGGTGAAATGAATTATGTTTTAATTATATTATCTTCAAATTCAAAGGTTTTTCAAATATACATATATTGGTTGTAGACATTCCTGAATTTTATTGTCTTATCTTAAGCGAAGACTTGTATGAAAAACTACATTGTTACTTTGCAACTTGTTGGTCACAAATGTGGATTACCTGCTATGGATACCCCAATAAAATTATCTTTGATAGGGAGCAGCACATGAAAGATTCAATGACTGACTTTGAAGAAGAAAATGAATGAGTAGTATTCACAAATAACATCCTTGGAAATTGTTCTCTTGAATCTTTCTTTGGTAATTTTCCAGCATATAAATATCCCTTTATTATTGATTATGTTTCTTCTTATATTGAATTTTTTTCTCAAACAGATTCAACTAGATGTATAAATATTGTAGAAAACCCTGTAAATAAGTGTAATAATTTATTCTGTACTCTTTAATTTGATGAATCAAAATATTGTGATGGTGTAGGAGCTGGTTGCATTCTAGTAAACTCCGAAGGTGAAAAAACCATGCTTGCATGCAGATTCTACCAATAACATTTCTGAATATGAGGCCTTGTACAAGTATTAATAAATTCCATTAGTCTCAATGTCAAATACCTTCAACTTTTCAATGATTCATAAATTATAATCAAACAAGTTAGAAACAACATTCATTGTGTTTCAAGTCACCTTAAACATTTCCAATCTTTGATCCAAGAATTAACTTTTAATTTCACTACTTTCAACATAACTCTAATCCAATACTACATAATTATAGTGATAATCTCCAAGCCAATGTTTCCTCCAAAATCATTCCACCTGAAGATTTTAGTCCTGCTATATTTTCTATTTAGTTAATTTTCCACTTCGAGATAATATAACCGATTGGCATATATTTAATAAAGATAATGATATCCTAAGGTCTTTAACCTCTAAAGCATCTTATTTTGATCAAAACATTAATGAGGATGAACATTACAGACAACAAAATAAGTCTCCTAAAGAAAACTATTTGCGTAAACCTATAGTAAAATAAGAATACTTGTATGATCTAAAAGATAGGTTCAAAATGGTAACTAATTGCCAAATCCAAAGCTATACATTAAGATTTGAATTGGTTAACCTGGGATATGATCATAAACCAAAAAATATTAATTTAGGCCTTGATATTACACCAAATGAAATATATTATTTCATCCATGTTTTAAAAAGATACAAGGATGTATTTTCTTAGTTTTATGATGATCTCAAAACTTATGATACATCTATCAATCAACATAACATACCCATGTTGCTAGATGTGAAACCAATCCAACAAAAACTTCGGAAGAATCACCCCAACTTAGAAGCTCAAAATAAGGTCGAGTTAAATAAGTTTCTCAAACCCAAAATCATATTCCCGGTCGGACATTCCAAGTGGGGTTATAATCTTGTTCTAGTCAGAAGCAAGAATTCATACATTAGAATTTGCATAGATTTTTAGGAATTTTGATAAAGCATGTGAAAAGGCTAACTTCCCTTTACCTCCAATGGAACAAATTTTACAATATGTTGTAGTTTCAGAACTATTGTAACTTTAATATAATTTTTCAAGCTATAACCAAATCCTTGTGCATCCTGAAGATAGACTGAAGACTACATTCATGACCAAATGGTGATCATATTCATACCAGAAGATGCCTTTTGTATTACTCAATGCAAGAGCTACATTTCAGAGAGCAATGGATATTGCTTTAAAAGGTTTTATCAATAAATTTGTTGTATTTTACTGAGATGACATTATAATTTATTGGAGAAAGAAGACTAATCATCTTCATGATCTAAAACAAATCTTTGAAATATGTAGAAAGTTTGAAATACCTTTGAATCCTAAGAGAACATTTTTTTCTCTTAGTGAAGGTAAGTTGCTAGGATTGATTGTTTCTAAAGAAGAAATTTGTATCGATCCTAAAAGAATAAAATAAATATCAGAAATACCCTTACCTCACAATAAAAAATTCATCCAATCTTTTCTTGGTCAGATCAATTTTGTTAAAATATGTGTTCCTTATGTTTCACAATTTGTTTTACCTTTGCAGGCTATGATAAAGAAGAAAACAATATATAAATGGGACAGATTGAGAAAAATTATTTTGAATAAATAAAAAAAGCCATTGTAGATGCTCCATCATTACCAACACCTGCTTTTTTTTTTTAAATGTTTTATATACATTTGTTTCTGAAAGTTCTTATGCAATATTTTTGACTTAAATAAATGAAGAACATATTGAAGCCCCTATTTCCTTCTTTAGTTCTAATTTAAAAGGGATTGAGTTAAATTATTTTGATTGAGAAAAACAAGCTTTTGCAATTTTAAGTCAATAAACCATTTTAGGCCTTTTCTACTAAAATCACATACAAAATTAATTGTTCCTTTCTGAGTTGTTAGGAAATTACTTATTCAGAAATAATTATTTGAGAAACTAGCTAACTGGTTTACTACTTGGCAAGAATATGATTTGGAAATAAAGCTAGCTAAAATAGTCAAAGGTCAAGTTTTTTTTAAGTTAATAACTAGAGCTCTTGAAACATCAACATAAGAATATTGATCTAACAGTGTCCAAATTTCAGATCTATGTGCTATTGACAACCAATTTCGATATGTTGATTTAATCGATTATCTAAAAAAAGACCATGCTCCAATAGAACTCAATTACAAAAGTAAAATATCTTTGAGAATTAAGGCTAATTAGTATCAACTTGTTGATAATGTCTTATTCAGAAGAAATTGTGACTCTGTTTTATTAAGGTTTCTTAAGGAATCTAAAGTTGAGAAGGTCTTACAGGAAATGCATGATAGACCAGCTAGAGGACATTACAATGTGAATACTACCGCTCATAAAATACTTCATGATGGATATTACTGACCTAATTTGTTCAAAGATACTCATGCTTATGTACAAAAATCAAAAGTCTGCCAAACAACTTCTAGAAGATATAAAAGGCCAACCTTACCCTTACAATTAGTCAACATTGAATAACCATTTGAACAATGTCGTTTGGATGTTATAGGTGAGACTGTTTCGAAATTTTCTAAACAACTCAGGTACATCTTAACTGCTACAGACTATTTTACTAGGTGGGTGGAGGCAATTCCTTTAAAGGTATTCAACTCTAAAAATGTTATGAACTTCGTTGATCAATATATAATTACCAGATTTGGCTTACCTAATGCTATCATTTTTTATAATGCATCTTATTTTTTTGGAAATATTATTACTAAATTTCCCATTAATAGATGTTTTAAATTCAAATATTCTACTAATTATTATCCACGAGGAATGGATTGGCAGAATCTACCAACAATAATCTCTTAAGAATAATCAAGAGAACCATTGATGACAAACAAAATAATTGGAATAGATCTTTTATTTTGGATCTATGGGCTGACAGAATCACACATAAGGCTTCATTGGGAACGTCCCCTTACGAACTATTTTATGGGAAAGAATCAATTTTACCTCCTAATTTATCTTTCCCCTCATTCCACTTAGTTCAGTCCAGTGAAGAACAACCTTACTTTGTGTTGCAACTAAGAATGTCCCAAATTTTAAAGCTAGAAGAAGAGAGATAAATACAAACAAACTCATATTCAACATCAAAATTTGGTGAAATCTTGGTTTGATGAGAGTTCAGTAAACAATAAAATTTAGAAATTGGTGATCTAACTCTGAAATGGGATAAAGCCCATGAAGAAAAAGGTAAACACACAATTTTTTGAAGACCGTGGCTCGACCCATTTCATATAGTTGAAAAACTAGGCCCATCAATGTTTATTCTGCAAGATTTACAAGGAAAAAGTGATACTCTTCCTGTTAATGAGCTAGTTCTTAAAAAATATTTTTCTTAAAAAACATGTCCTAATTTAAATATGTAAATAACCATATGTACATTTCAGTGTTTTTTTAGTTTAATAAGTTTCTAATAATACTCTGATTGACTTCATATTGGCATCTCTCATCAATAACATGAAGTTTGATGAATTAAAGAAGATTTTATTAGAAGGAAATTATAACATTGAAGTTTGAAATTGATTCAGTGTAACCTCTGAAAAAAATTGTATCCAGTAGTTTGTGAATATTTCATCACTTGAAATACTAAAATATCTCATTTTCTTTCAATCAGTCATGAAAAGTATCTTTTCAAAAGTAAAGGGTATTTTTAAGATTTCACATTTTTTGACTTTGATTGTCATCAAAATAACTTAATGATAAATATTACCTCCCCATCCACTAATGTTTCGTTTTTAGAGTGTAATTCAAAAATATTAGAAAAAAATGAAATATAAGGGGTCTCATCGTGAAGGAAACTAATATGATCATAGGAAAAAAATGGTATTTAAATTATCATTACTGGTCACCAAACTAGGATAATGGCTTATATTTTTATATCTTCAAGACAAGAGGTCTCAGCACGAGCCGACTTATTCAATTTCATTATAACTTGTGAATGGCATTGTCACTATCTGGCTACCGAAACAGGACAATGGATTTCAAGAGTAAAAAAGAAATAAAAATATAATGGAAGGTTAATGTCTCTAAATATATCATTATAAGTGGATGGGATATTGGTATTATTTGTTTAAAAGGTAACCCTGTCGAGCTGATGGACACCTGTTGTCAACATTGGCTATGGAAATGAAAATTAGGTCTATCTTTATACTAAACTTATATATTTATCTAATTTTTTCTTTGTAATTGATTAAATGACTAGCATAGATAATAGAGGTTTTCATCAATAACAAGTTTTTAATGATTGCAAAATAATGTTTTCTTTTATTCAAAGTTATTTTAATCAATATAGATTTCAAATGTTCGAAAATATTTCTAAAAATAATTTTCCTTAGTTAATTAAAATTTCATCCACTTGTATAGAGACAATTGTTTCACCCAGTATGTTGCCAATTGTTGTAGTACTCAACATCCACCCATTTATTTATATCTTGGTTAACTAATAAATAATGGGGACCCTTTTGAACCATAATAAAAAACTTTTATTCCAATAAAATAAGGAACTTTTTAGTTATTAAAACACATTTTCGCATGAGGAACTCCCTTATCGGAACATCCATATTAGAGATTAATCCCATAAGTGTTACCCTTCACAAAACCTGATAGGCCTTTATTATTTAAAAAAATTGCATTATCATAATAATTCTATTAGAGATCTTTAATACCATAATGTTCCTTATAATAAAGTTATGATAAAAAATTTCCTCAATCAAACTTCCCTGATACCCAAGTATAAAATTATAAAGGCGCTTAATTTTGAATATTTTAAATAAGTTTGGCCCTACCATACTTCCACGTGGCATAACGAGACTTCAATATATCGTAACTTTTAACAAGGGCCATCACACAATATCCTATATCTCGATCCTCCAATACTCCTCACCTCCGATATGTCAATATATTTGATACTCCCCACTCTATTCATATCATAAATTTTTATACTGGATGACACTCCTTAAAATATCTGATATTTCATTCCTCGATATGAAACCTACAATACATTTTCCCGGCAACTCTGATTACTGTTATATCTTTGGAAAATATATATCAGAAGTTTCGAATATCGTAAGTTTTTAAGTGTGACCACATGATTTCTCCGATAAAAATATTTTGATATGCTAACATTTAAAGAGCCCGCGTGAATGCACGTTTATCATTTAATTCCCAAAATTAACGAATTTATGTTTTTTCAAAGCTCTAAATGACTTAATCATTACAGCTTGATATCATTATGATTTGACTTAAAGACATAAATTGTTATGGAAAATAGGTTTTTGCGCTAAAGAACTACCTGGTAAGGAATTATCACTCATTCTTGTGTTTTAGTTATAGGCTACTTCCAATAAGAAAAATTCAGCAGATATGTCAAAGGTAGCTAAAGCAATAAATAAACTTGTGGTTCAATAAAAACCAATTTCCCCTCCAACAAAAAATGCTGAAATTCCTAAACTATTTCTGACAAAGTTTGTGATACAGATGTCGGGAGCGCCTCTTGGGAATATATCTATAATATTTTTGAAGATTAACGACCCAAGGTAAAAACAACGGTTACAATTGATGATTCTACCATGGTCTCTAGTTCTATGTACAACAATGTAGCCAAATCATTTTTATATAGGATTGTGGCCCAACTCAAAATCCTTCCTTATACATACATGATTAGATGGGTTACTGACAATGTGATCATCGCTGATAGGAATTTCCTGACACAAAGGGATATAGTCATTGGTTCATTCACTAGCAACAATTTGAGCATAATGTATCAATTTCCACAACCTGAGCAAAAATATGACAAACAATTTGTAGAGAAGTTCATGAAAGCACATGACCATCCGCAAACTGACAAGAAAACTTCTAAAAAGGTTACATGACAGTCAAGTATCAGACAATTTTCTCATGGGCCAGAAAATTTTGATAATTTATTTAAAAATTCTTCTTCCTATTGAGTAGTTTTGAAACAAGCTGCAACACAGTTGACTCCAGAAGAAATAGCTCAATTCAACCAGTCCAAGGAGAAAATGATTTCTAGTTTTCCTGTGGATTTATTGAAACTTCCTCAACAAAGCACAAAGCAAGAGGGTATTATAATTGTTAGTGACACACAGAATACTGATATAACTCAGAAAAAAGGGATAGACACTTCCTCCTCTTCACAAGTTGAAGAAATTTTCCCTGATAATCAGCTTTACAAAATTTGGGAGTAGTTCAATCAAGTTATCAAAGAAATAAAGCATCGAGATCTTAAGACTCCATCACACCAGAAGGGATTAGATACTTCTAAAACTGTAGATAATACTCCGCTTACTATTAGGACTTTAGACAAGCCTTCCGAGACTGATGATATAGATATTATACCATCATTCTCGACCTCTAAGGTCAGTTTAAGGTTTTGAGAGATTCCTTCCCCTCACATATTTTACGGTCCTCAATATAAATCCATTCTCAAGAGACAAAGAAAGAGAGGAAATATTGATCAATCCCAGGTCTTAGTATTTGGAGCACTTATTTTTTGGTAGTATGGAAATTTTAACAGTCCACACCTTCAGATGATCTCAGAATACTCTCACATTTCGCAGGAGCATATGTTACTTCCACCATATACAAATTCACCAAAGTAAATTAACTTTGGAAGGAGAAAGATGACATGATTATGCAGTTGGAACGAGATATCGACAATGAAAATAAAATGAATTCTCAATAGTAGAAAGAATAAATTGCAGAGCTCCAGAATAGTTTTGATTCCCTTAAACTTCAACATGACTCCGATTTAAGAATCCGAGATGCTCAAATACAAGAATTATAGAAAATGATTGAACAACTAAAATTTAATCCTGAATTGGCCAAGTTTAAAAGGGAATAAGGATAATTAAATACTCTCCTTGCTCAACAACGATTCACTTTCTATGAGGAATTTTCCGTTATCCAGGATTTATGTTAAACAAACAATGTATTGGTAGATTTGTTTTGTGACGTGGTGACATACATTGAAGATATTGAATAGAAAATCGTAGGCCACATAATATGGCAAGACAACACTGAAGGGAAATCAGTCAATTACCCAAGCATAGAGGAATCACAGAAAGAAATAATCTTTCGAGAACGGGAAATGCACCTCAAACATTCAAAAACAACAATATTCAATGCCAGGGACATCTCTAGTGACCTCATTGAATCTATCAATGACAATTTTCTATAAGCTAATCTTATTCCCGATTGTCCCGAAGGAACTCTGCGAGATATTAAATTGTTGACCAAAACATTGAAATAATTTTCAAAGAATAAGGTCCAGTTTATTGAAAATTTATCAAATATTGACTTAGAATTTCATTGGCATTTCTTAGTTAAACCTCATATTCAATCGTTAATGTTGAAATTCTTATATAACACAACCACTCATATGCTTCCAGCACTCAAGGATGCTATATTTAATGGTCAAATGTGGGTAAATAGGGTAAATCCACGATATCCACCTGAATTGAAGCCTATGACAGATATTTACGAGTCAAGGCAACATACAAAATATAAATCCAATTCATTTTAATGGAGAAGGGACTGAATTTTGGGTAGAAAGCTTTTTTTTGCACTACTATAACTAAAGTTATCTTAATAGAAGGTTGAACAACTAATGTTTTCTCATGAGCACAGTTACACTATATCAGGTGCTATTATCTGTGTGTTTTTCCTATTCTTAAGAGTTAAATAGTTATTTGATTTCAATTTATCATATATGTGTTATGATTCACTATTTTTATGTGTGATTGAAATTATATGGCATAAGTATAAATAACAAAATTTTATATATCCAGTTAAAACCATCAATCCAAACGAAAAAATATCTACTCTAAGATCCCAACCTAATGAGTTCCCTGATGTTGCGGCAAACATTTTGAGCCATCAATAACATGTTATAATGTAGCTAACTAGCTTTTCCATTCAGGATTGTATTGTTGAGAGTAGAATTTATTAGAGTATTCGAAAACTATAATACTACCTAAAATTTTCCCATTTTGTCAACAAATCAAAATTTGTAATTGAAAACGAACTTATTTAACTTATTTTGAAAGATATTAGAAGATGCTCCAGTTCTCATTTTCACCAAGTTTTGGCTGAATGTATATTTTATACAACATTGGAATATGTGGATAACTTCAATATAATCTAATTCTCTATAGGAAGTTCAACAGAGAACACAAAAATAAGTAGGAAAATGACAGCCAAATAATATTATTGATTGAGATTTATACAAAAGAAACAATCAGAAGAGAGGCTTGACAAGATGCATTCTAAAAATGATCTCTCGAACATTGGAAAATTGAAAAACCACCACTAAACTTAAGGGAAAAAGTAAATTTCTTGAATTGGTCTAGCGAATGTCTTCGTCAACCCTTAATTATAGATTAATTAGTAATAAAGAGTCAAGAGAGAATGTCCTTGTTTTTAAGGAATGCATATCCACTTGAAATAACAAAATATTTCACAATTCTTCTACACATGACATCTTTAGAAAATTACAAAATTGAAACCCATAAATTTACACCAATAAAACATATTTCTTTAAATAAGTCGGCTAGAATGAGGGTAAATGAGTGGAATAACATGCTTTCAACCCTCTAGAAGATTATCATGGCACTTATATCAAGAGATCAAAAATCCTGCACATGTGCTTTAACCCCAGGTAGAACTCATGTGTGAAGTTCTCATTATAGTGTCCAATGACTTCCAGTTTCCACACTATCCTTGGTAGAAAAATTCAATTATTGTGTTTATGCAATGAAATGCAAGTTGAACTATAGACACAATGCCATCATTTCTAATATGATCCTAATAACTGAGAAAAAACCTCCATGAAACATCATCAAATTATCTATTTCCACAGTGCGTATGTTCTTATCATTGTTTTTTTATCAAAATTTCTGTGTGTCCAAGTATTTACACAAGTTTTTTTTTTTTTGTTTAACAATCTCAAATAGGCCATGTCATATGGAAAAGGTTGAGAAATTTAGGCCATTATACAATCTATCCAACATTTGGTTCTGTTGCGTGGGATATATCTTGCACCTTTCATTCCCATTCAAACATAGTTTTCTCATCCATAACTACAGATTGGTTGCAGCGACTCAAGGATTTTTACCTACCTCAATTGTGATAACAAGTGGTATACATAGCTGAGTTTGACTTCTCACACCCGTTTAATGGTGGTCTAACCATGAGCATGTTACACTACAACACTAGCCTGACGTGGTTGGAAAATTTGGACATTACAACCCAGAGCTTTACAGACATATACTAAGCAAGGAAAATAGATACCATGTAAAATATAGTATTTACGCCTTGTATCAGAAACTTTGAACACTGGAATTACGAAGCGCTACATCAAAGTGAAGTTGAGTGTTGCGATCTCTATCAAATCCTATCCCCACAATGGAATGTTATAAAGTAGAGACATGGGACTGCTGATGGTACATCCCATAGATAAAAATAGAATATTTGTCCCCCGCTTATACCACTTAATAAAGTTGCAAATTAACAAAATAAAATCCACTTAAAACACCATGTCAAAGGTGCATTTCTGCAGTGTGGTGAAAATGTGTAGGGACCATTTCTCGGAGTTTCTACAGAACTGGGTAGAGATGTAGCTTTTTATTTAGCTGATAGGACATTCATCAAATGAAAAAATAATGAAATAGCTGACATGAAAAGAGAGGTCACAAAACCAACAGATCAAATTTGGGCAGGGCATGAGTATGTGATGCAAAAATGCTGAAAGTCAGTCCCAATGGAGAGATGGTCAACTATAGAATGGCTCTGTCAGCTTTTCTCCCTCTGTGTACCTTGTTCTTTTACTCCACGTGGTCTTAATTGACTTCTTTGATTTATTTATCAAATTCGAGGAATTTGATAAATAACATAAACAACGACCTCTTTATTATATAATTCTCGGCTCTATATTATACCACCCAACCTTACACAATCACGCTCCAGACTTATGTTAGTTATCTGCCAATCATTTAATTAAACAAATTCATTATACTCCGGCCCCACCTATATATATATCAATAACCAATCAAATGCACGTATCATACCTGGCTATCCTCCACGAACCTTTATCCAACGACCACCGTCCGATGACCCCTTCCCAGATCAACGACTCTTGTCAATATCGCTCGGCTTCCAACGCCGGAATTTAACGCGCGATGGCGCGCTTTGATAGCGGTTTTCTGCGGGTCCTCCCTGCCATGCGTCAACTCCTCTATGGAATCGCTCCTCGTCCGGGAATATCACTTATACACCAAAAGCGGTGTGATATGGGAAATCCGCCTTTGTAATTCCACCGTGGGTCTTGTACAGTGACTAACCAAGGTTCAGTCGGGGTTGCGCACTCCTTCGTCTGCCTTAACTCAAGTTTGCTACTCTGGTTGGAAATTCTAATTAACCACAAACAAACGTATTTTCTTTATTAAGCGGGATTTATATTAAACAGAGTTCAACGACCAGGGTTTACGCAGACTTCTTCTGTAAGTGGGGATTTATTCGACAGAGCCTGTTCGAACAACTTTGAGGGAATCAATTGACAGGGAAACGCGGAATCTACACGATAGTTCAACCAAGTAATTATATATGCACATAATTCAATCATTTCGCAATTAAACAATCTCTTCACAGATAGAGGTTCGAGTCAATCCAATGGAAAATGGGCTTTGAAATCATTTAACTGGAAACAATTGTAACACACAGAGTTTATTGCCGAAATATCTCTTCCTCTTGCTCTCTCTCTCTATACATCCGAGGGATTACATTTATATACATCAACATATGTCCTTTTGGTTCCTCTGTGAGGACCGTTATGGTAATTCAAGAGCCTAATTACAACTATGACAGACGGACTAACCATTCGACTTCTACAACTCTAACTGATCTAAATAATACAATCAGCTGAGGTATTGACACTTAGCTGTTACAATTCAAATTTTTTCAAACCCTCCTAGCCACAACATGTGGACAAAACTCCTACATTGCTGGCTAGTGTCTAATGCCCCTGCATCAGACTCCCGAGGGAAATTTCTTCATGGACTCCTATCCATGAGCTCTTCCACTGATCTGCCTATCTTTTGCAACATTTCTTCAGTCATCCAAGTGGCATCTTCCTCTGGCTTATCCTTCCATTTGATCAAGTACTGAAAGTACTCTCGTCCTCTTGTCCTTCTGAACACTCTTTTTTCCAATATCTTCTCTAGTTGCAATGGTTGTGCTAGAGGTAGCTGCTCTCTCCAATCAATTTGTTCCTTGTCGGCTGATCTTTCTTCTGCACCATCATCCTCATAGTTGTACAAATCTGCAACATTAAAAATAGGAGATATTCCAACATCAGGAGGTAATTCAATCTCATAAGAATTTGCAGAAAACTTTCTAAGCATATTGCATGGCCCAATATTTTTGAATTTCAATTTGTTATACTGCTTCTTTGGGAATCTCTCCTTTCTCAAGTGTGCTAAAACCAGATCTCCTACTTCAAAATGAACTTATTTTTTGCTCAAGTCTGCTCTGCTCTTGTATTTGATGTTACTGCCTTGTAGTTGTTGTTTCACTTGTTCATGTATGTCCTGGATCTCTGAAGCAAATTCTTCACATTCTGCACTCCTTAGCTCTACTCTTCCTAGATTTCTTAACTCTGATATTCCTCTGGGGTGCATTCCATAAACAATATGAAATGGACTCTGCCCTGTCCTTCTATTTGGTGAGTCATTATATGCATACTCTGCCTGGGGAAAAATATGATCCCACTTCTTGGGATGCTCTCCTGCAAGACTTCTCAATAAATTTCACAGACTCCTATTCACTACCTCAGTTTGTCCATCAGTCTGAGGATGATAAGCTGAGCTAAAACTCAGTTTGGTACCAATTTTCTTCCACAATGTCCTCCAAAAGTGACCCACAAATTTGGTGTCTCTGTCTGAAACAATACTCTTGGGAAACCCATGCAACCTAACAACTTCTTTGAAAAACAAGTTAGCAACATGGGTGGCATCACTAGTTTTATAGCATGGAATAAAATGTGCCATTTTGGAGAATCTTTCCACTACAACAAAGACTGCATCATTCCCTCTCTGAGTCTTGGGAAATCCTAGAACAAAATCCATACTCACCATGTCCCAAGGCCTGTCTAGAATAGGCAAGGGAGTGTACAATCCTGCATTCTGGCTCCTTCCTTTAGCATACTGACAGATTTTGCAATTCTTCACAAAATTGTCCACTTCTGCTCTCATCTTGGGCCAGTAATAGAAGTGACTCAACTGTTCATAAGTCTTATCAGTACCAAAGTGTCCAGCAAGTCCACCACTATGCTTATCTTTGATCAAATTTTCTCTCATGGAACATCTTGGTACACAAAATTGGCTTCTTCTTAATAACAAGTCCTCTTGCAGGAAATAATCCAGCCACTGGCTTCTGTATGTTAAAACAGGGTTACCACATGCCTCAAATGCTTCTTTAAAATCTGGATCTATTTTATACAATTCTTTGAGAAAATCAAATCCTGCAACTTCAAAATTAGTTTCTTGAACAAGCATGTGCCTCCTACTCAAAGCATCAGCTACTTTATTGGCTTGGCCACTTATATGTTTCAAAACAAAATTAAAACTTTGGAGATACTCAACCCATTTAGCATGCTTATGTTTCAACTTGGGCTGCTGTACAATATACTGCAAAGCATGATTGTCAGAATACAATACAAATTCCCTGGACATCAAATAATGTCTCCACTTCTTCAATGCCTGAACAATTGCATAGAATTCCTTCTCATAAGAGGAATAATTTCTTCTGGTGTCATTCATATTTTCACTGAAATATGCTACAGGCCTATCATCCTGACTCAACATAGCTCCAATGGCCTCTCCATTGGCATCACACTTTACTTGAAATGGTTTAGTAAAATCAGGCAAAATCAAAACAGGCTTCTCCGTTATCTTTTTCTTCAAAACTTTAAAGTTTCTTTCTGCTTCAGTAGTCCATTTAAATGGTTGTTTGCTCTTCTTTATTGTCTCAATTATGGGTGCATTGATCTTACTGAATTTTCTTATAAACTTTCTGTAAAAACTAGCAAGTCCATGGAAACTTCTTACCTCAAAAACATTCCTAGGTGAAGGCCACTCCACAATTGCCTTAACCTTTTCTGGGTCCATCTTCAATCCTTCTGCAGAAACAACAAACCCAAAATACACCAACTCTTCCTTCATGAATGAGCATTTCTTCAAATTTATCAGCAGCTTCTCTTGGTGCAGCTTCTTCAAGACATGATTAAGATGCCTTAAATGTTCTTCTTTAGTTCTGCTGAAAACTAATATATCATCTAGATACACTATCACAAATTTACCAATGAATTCTTTCAATACTTCATTCATAAGTCTCATAAAAGTGCTTGGTGCATTTGACAACCCAAAAGGCATTACCATCCATTCATATAATCCTTCATTTGTTTTAAAGGCAGTTTTCCACTCATCACCCTCTCTTATTCTAATCTGATGGTATCCACTCTTCAAATATATCTTTGAGAAATATTTAGCACCACTAAAACAGTCCATTAAGTCCTCAATTCTGGGCAAACAGAATTTGTACCTAATTGTGATCTTATTGATTGCTCTGGAATCAGTACACATCCTCCAGCCTCCATCTTTCTTTGGGCTCAATACTGCTGGTAATACACATGGACCCAAACTTTCTCTAATCAGCCCCTTGTCCACCAATTCCTGTACTTGTCTCCTGATTTCCTCATTTTCCTTGGGAGTCATTCTGTAGGCTGCCCTATTTGGAAGATTTGAACCAGGGATAAAATCTATCTGATGGCTGATCTTTCTCACAGGTGGCAGCTCATCAGGTAAATCATCCACAACAATGTCACAGTAATCATCTAACATCTCTTGGATTTCTACTGGTAAATCAGAAATCTTTGTAGAAGTAAGAACTACTTTAGGTTTGCAAACTAAAGAAAAACTTACCTCTTCTTCTTCTATCTGCTGCAGATATTTCTTCCCACTCAGCAACAAGGTCTTTGGATCAATCACTCTGTTGGATGGCTCTCCTTCTTCCATGGGTATCAATGTATGATGTACCCCATCTTTGAAGAATTTGTAAGTGTTCTTCTTGCCATCATGCACTGCTGCTCTATCAAATTGCCAAGGTCTACCCAACAATATATGACACACATCCATGGGCATTACATCACAGAGGACCTTATCTTTGTATTTTCCCATTTGCAACTCTATTTCACACTGTTCTTTTACAACCAGCTGGTGCCCTTTGTGTAGCCAGGACACCCTGTAGGGAGTTGGATGCTCCCTTCTCTTAAACTTCAAATTCTCTATTACCTCAGTGGAAACTAGATTGTCTGTGTTGCCACTATCAATGTCTAGCTAGCAGCATTTCCCTTGGACTTTGCTTATGCTCCTAAACAAAGTCTTCCTTTGTGCAGGCTCAGTGACCTCTTTGGCTTGCTTCAACAGGACCTTATTTACCACCAAGGACTCTCCCCTCTCTGGAAGAATTTCTTCTTCAATTTCTGCCTCTTCTCCAGCCTGGGCACCAACAGCATTTCTTGGACCAGCACCCACATTCTCTGGACACTCATAGTGCTTATGTCCCACTTGATGACATCTATAACACCTCAATTCTCTACCCCTGCCTCTGTCTCTGCCTCCTCTTCCTTTTCCTCTATAAGAACCCCTTCTACCCCTTGCATCATCCTCTGTAGATGCATTCTGAGGTGAGCTACTGTTAGCTCCATCCCTGGGTGTAGTAGGATTTCCTCTACCACCCTGACTTCCTTCCCCATGGAAAGTACCTCTCTTCTTGGCAGATTGTTTCCTCGGGAGTTTCTCCTCTGCTTTCAAGGCCATCTGGTAGGCCTCTTCCACTGTCTTAGGAGATAGGAGACCAATCTCATCTTGGATCTCCAGCTTGAGACCATTCACATATCTGGCAGTCTTCTCTGCTGTGTCTTGGAATTGCCCAGCTCTTATGCTCACTCTGTAGAATTCCTCTGTGTATTATTTTACTGTCAGCAACCCCTGTCTCAGGTTCTGCATTTGCTTATACAATGTTAGCTGGTAATCACTAGGCAAGAATTTACCTTTCAATTTAGCCATCATTCTGGTCCAGCTCTTGATAGGTTGCTTGCCAACTCTCCTCCTCTCTGCCTGCACTCCATCCCACCAAAGTGCAGCATGTCCTTTCAGCTTTGTCACTGCAAACTTGACCTTTTTATATTCACTTATCTCTTCATAATCAGAGCATTTATTCATTTCATTAATCCAGTCTACTAGTTCTTCTGGATTCAGTCCCCCTGCATAGCTTGACACTTCAATTTTGGGCTTAACTGCAGACCCCAGAACAGTCCTAAGGAGCCTCATGTCAGGAGGAATCTCAATATTTTCTTCAGCTTCTTCTGTTTCAGGTTCACTGATGTCTTCCGGATCTCTAGGCTATCTTCTCTCCATGGCATCCATTTTGGCTTCGACCCACTGTAACATCCCCAACACCTCTGCGTTGGCAACAGGTCTCCTTCTGCCAGCACCTCTACCAACTCGGATTTCCATGTCAGCTCTTCTAAAAAACAACCTTAAAACAATGGCTCTGATACCACAAATGACGCAACAATGCTGAAAGTCAATCCCAATGGAGAGATGGTCAACTATAACATGGCTTTGTCAGCTTTTCTCCCTCTGTGTACCTCTTTCTTTTACTCCACGTGGTCTTAATTGACTTCTTTGATTTATTTATAAAATTCGAGGAATTTGATAAATAACATAAACAACGACCTCTTTATTATATAATTTTCGGCTCTATATTATACCACCCAACCTTACACAATCACGCTCCAGACTTATGTTAGTTATCCGCCAATCGTTTAATTAAACAACTTCATTATACTTCGGCCCCACCTATATATATATATATATATATATATCAATAACCAATCAAATGCACGTATCGTACCTGGCTATCCTCCACGCACATTTATCCAACAACCACTGTCCGATGACCCCTTCCCAGATCAACGACTCTTGTCAATATCGCTCGGCTTCCAACGCCAGAATTTAACGCGCGATGGCGCGCTTTGACAGTGGTTTTCCACGGGTCCGCCTTGCCACGCATCGACTCCTCTATGGAATCTCTCCTCGACCAGGAAATACTGCTTATACACCAAAAGTGGTGCGATATGGGCAATCCGCCTTTGTAATTCCACCGTGGGTCTTGTACAGTGACTAACCAAGGTTCATTCGGGGTTGCGCGCTCCTTCGTCTGCCTTAACTCAGGTTTTCTACTCGAGTTAGAAATTATAATTAACCACGAACAAACGTAATTTCTTTATTAAGCGGGATTTATATTAAACAGAGTTCAACGACCAGGGTTTACGCAGACTTCTTCTGTAAGTGGGGATTTATTCGACAGAGCCTGTTCGAACAACTTTTAGGGAATCAATTGACAGGGAAACGTGGAATCTACATGATAGTTCAACCCAGTAATTATATATGCACATAATTCAATCGTTTCGCAATTAAACAATCTCTTCACAGATAGAGGTTCAAGTCAATCCAATGGCAAATGGGCTTTGAAATCATTTAACTGGAAACAATTGTAACACACAGAGTTTATTACCGAAATCTCTCTTCCTCTTCCTCTCTCTCTCTATACATCCGAGGGATTACATTTATATACATCAACATATGTCCTTTCGGTTCCTCTGTGAGGACCGTTTTTTTTTTTCTAAGTAAACGTAATCTATTAACAGAGAAAATTATGTACAGCAGGCCATAGCCATTTCCTTGCCCAGTGTAGTGGCATTTAGAACAAAAAACCAAAGTTGAACACTGCCCTCCAAGAGGGAAACCAATGCTGAGTGTTTTTCAAGAAAAATCCCACGCAGGGGAACATGGAGTTCTGAGATGTGATATCATGACTACCAGAATCAAAAACATAAACGACATAGCAAACAGGAACAAGCCCTGAAGAAAGGGCAGAGACTAAGCACTTAAAACAGTAGAAAAGGAAGGTGCTACTCATCAGGAGCATCTTCAACGACCCTACACCATAGTTCATCTGGTTCCCCGTCGTCCTTGTACAAGTCCGCAGTTGAATGAATCACCTTCCCCGTGACAGAAGGGACCAGCACCACGCTCGCTTGACCCTCTGCAGTCTGCGCTTTGCTCGTTTGTCCACCAGCGATCCTCATCTCGCTCGCTTGACTACCAGCTTTTAGCTTTCCGCAATCATGCTCAGCATTCTGGCCAGCGCTGAGAAGGTCATCTAATGAAGTGACCAAATTCCCTGGCGGAGAAGGAAGGGCCTGCTCAGCATGAGCGTGACCAGTGTCGTCTTTCATCACATTCAGCAGCGAACTAGGCTGACCATCCACGCCATTGCGAGCGTTGTCCTGAGTGGCTTTGCCCACCTCATCCGGAAAATTCCTGCTGTCAGTGAGCTGTGTGCCTGCATTAAGCCCCGAAAGTTGGGCGCCCTCATTGCTGCAATCCGCGTTGCCAAAGCAAGGAGTTATGATCTGAGGTGATTCCTGAAAGACCACCGTAATAGAGGCTGTCACTCTAGGTCGATTAAGAGAGCTATTGAAAGAAAAATGCACAGTGTGGGGCTGAGCAGGAGGAATCGGAGGAGTGGGGGAACGAAAGTTGCGCTCAGAGCGATGAAGACAACCCCTGTGAGCATTGGAATGGCTATCAGAGTTTGTTGAAGACTTAGAGGAGGTACTGGAGCAGGGGGTGGAGCGCCGAATCTGTCGTCTGGTGGATCCTCTTCTACAACGCATCCTATGCCTGAGACGCGGCATTTCCTCAGATGAAAAATCAAAGCGGGGAGGCGAATGCAGGACTGAAGAAGGGGGGGCTTGAGAAGGCAAAGTCACCGAGGCGAGCATGCAAGAGCCTGCAAGAGAGTAGTGGAGGCTGTCGTCTAACTCCAAGCAGCAATTGATACGGGTTCTCTTGCCAGTTACTGTGCGCTCGGAAGAACGCCTAGTCTCCAGAGTGCAGCATTGCTTAACAGGCTGAGGAAATCTATTAGAGCCAAAACCGCTTGCCATTCTATCATCCCAATATAGCGTGCAACAATAAGTCCTACGCATTAAACCTTCATAAATTTGAACTAAAGACATGGCCAGGACGCAGCGTGCGAAGAGGTCTCAAGGATCGGAGGCGGAGTTGTTATGAGCGCCGATAGATATATGCATTAAACTCTGAACATTCCAGTTGATGAACCAAGTGACAGCTGCGAGGCAAGTTGGCATATGAAAACCCATTATGCTCGTCGACCATCCCATCACCTTAATTCGCTACATCGTCACTCGCATCTGGGGTCCTCTGTGAGGACCGTTATTGTAATTCAAGAGCCTAATTACAACTATGACAGGCAGACTAACCATTCGACTTCTACAACTCTAATTGATCTAAATAATACAATCAGCTGAGGTATTGACACCTAGCTGTTACAATTCAAATGTTTTCAAACCCTCCTAGCCACAACATGTGGACAAAACTCCTACATTGTTGGCTAGTGTCTAATGCCCCTACATCAGTATGTCTACTCTGATACTACGTTAAAAACACACATGGAATAATAGAAAATATTAGGTAAACATTGTAGGCATATTATTCACAAATATATAGGATTTATATAATATCTAATGACTCTTGATTTTCATATTCCAAATGCTCTCTTGCACTTCATGATATTTTCATACTCCACACCCAAAACCGTTAGTGCATTAGGTGTCCAAAAACTAACATCAATAATCAGTTGTCAATGAGGCAAGCCCATGTATATTATAATGTTGTTCTATTAAAAAAATTGGAAGTTTCATTGACTTTGGAAGTTTTAGGCTAGTTCAAGTGTGTAAAAAATTGACTTCCACTAATTACTTTTTTATATATTTAAAATGAAAATAACCTACTCCAATATGGTAAGATTCTTCCCCTAACGATACGGAAGTGATCAAAACCAGGTGAATGAGTGGTTTTGGTTCTGTGGTGTAGGACATGGAAGTAAAGGAAATAGGACATAAAAACCATATTGATAGAATGAATGGAAATATGAAAAGGCATGCAAACAATTATGGAAACTACATGCGTTACAATTCATCGAGGCTTATGGATGGTTTCAATGTCTGCACAAGATTTACATGGATATTACAAAATATTTGAGGTATTTTTCCTTGTGAGAAGGTAGGAAGGAAAGGGGATTTCCATTTTTTTTCATCCTCATGGTTTAGAAAATATTGTACTTAATGTCGTAGCTTTAAAAAATTCTCTTACAATCCGAGTTGACATAGTGAGGCTATACTTGTCTAGTCGAACACTATTGTAGTACTTGCAAATCTATTAGGGTACTAGAAAAACCAAATTTTGAAACATATTAGGCATAGAAAAATAGGAATCTTTATCTAGGATTATTGGAGAAAACCACCTCCGCATCACAACCTTGCATGGGACTATGATATTTTCATTACTACATTTCCTTTCTTGAGTGGAGAGTGGAGTTACCAGGAAATAAGTAGACTGATGCGAGTGGGTTGTCTGTAGGTCATGTTGGATGAGGGTGATAACTATAGGTTCAAGTATGAGCCTTACGAACAAATTAAAAATGGAAATATATTTGACTACCTATTGTGAATGGTTTTGAACTATCACACCAATGCCAAAGAAACGAAATAGTCAAGTCGCTCAGTTTCAACCTATGGTAAATTTTCTACATCCGAAGATTTGGAAATCTAGTATTCTTCAACAATTTGAAACTGAAATAAAGGAAATATTTGTTTGCGTTATGAAACTTCTTCAAAGGTGTATGATAAGTGCAAGAAAAGAAGACTTAAAAACATTTCTTCCTGCATGGAGGAGGCTACATTGTTTGATTTCACAGAGGAACATGCAAAATTTCTAATGAGCTAGTTCTGACAGTTAGGTGTAATATTTTAAAGGAAAACTGGAATGATCTTTCTCATGTGGAATATTTTCTTAATCCAAAAAGTGAAATTTTGAAGCAACACTATTATGAATGTGTGCTAATCCTGTTGTGTGGTAGGCCCCATAAAGTTTTAAAATGCAGGGGTATTGCATGCAATCTCTATGCGTGTATGGTTAAGCTTATTTTGAGTCTATAGACTTATAAATGCTTGGGAAAGGAAATACTCACCGTAAGATTAAAGCAGGTATATCATCTTGCGGTGAAAATTTATTTTCATAGATCTATAGACTAGAAAATAAGCTTTGCCCATATTCCATCAATGTTTTTTTATTAAAATTTATTTACTATTTATGATATTTATTTTATTTTTTCTGATTTTTAATATTTTATTTATTATCTATAATATTTGTTTTAATTTTTTTCATTCTTAATTCATTCTAAAGTAGCATTTCGATTTATCATGATGTGTTTTTGGATATCATATTCTCGTGCTTCTTAAACTATTTGTATGAGAATTTGTCACAATTAATCCAAGTTTGAGCCTAATCCCTCTATCTAAAGGTATTGAAAATCATTTGTCTGGTCAGATTCGATCCTACAATGAGAACACTGGGTAGTTCACTATTAAGTAGGCCCATAATTCCATTTTGGTATGCCTTGAAAACTAGTTAGAAATAACATTGATTAAAACCTAATTTTTGGTGTTAATAAAAATAGGTCAGATAGTGATGCACCAATATGTGGTTCCATTAAAGCGTGAATTATTAAAAAAAAATAAAACATTTGGATTTTTTAATAATGTTATGAACGTAATAGCATTGTATATGGTCAAATCAAGTTTTCAAAAGTTAAAACTAAAAATAAAATTTAATATCTTTTCTCATAGGTTTTGACTCATATGAGTATAAACACGTTAGATATTGTGAAATAAATAAAAATAGGTGAGATAGTGATGCACCAATATGTGGTTCCATTAAAGCGTGAATTATTAAAAAAATAAAACTTTTGGATTTTTTTTTAAGTAATGTTATGAACATAATAGCAATATTGTATATGGTCAAATCAAATTTTCAAAATTTAAAACTAAAAATAAAATTTAATATCTTCTCAATTAGGTTTTGAAAATAAATATAATGTAAGGAACATGTTTTTTTTTCAAACACCAATTTAATATAGATTCAAACTTTAATTTTATGCCGCACCATATTTTAACCGACTAAAAAAATTAACAAATCCAGTTATTAAATATAACCATTTATTTGGAAGTAAATTTTCAGTTATGAATTTTGATTACCACGTATCACATGCGAGCTTTAGTTGTTTTACAAATTTTATACAATTCAACTAATCATCAAGTTTGAGTTGACAATCATGTAATTGTGAGTTTTGCACATAATGAACCTAGACCAAGATTACTTCGCGATGGAGACTATAGGTCGTAACTTTATATTATCGTTCTTGCCTCATTTTATCATTTTCTTTGCAATTTCAGATCTTATGCAGCTTTGTTACAATGTTAGTAAGGCATGATGCATGGGCATACACCCTAAATCAAGTATGATTTCGAGAAGCCTCGAGAAGGATCAATGTGGCATAAAGCGGGTGGAATTTTTTTAACATCCATACATTTTTAGACTTGTGAATTATTATTGGATTTAATGGCTATGGAAATTATAATGGGAATTATGTGATGATGTAAATGTTTTTATTTAATTAATAAATCAATTACTTGGCATAGTCATGAAAGAGCACTAGAATTTGAGAGATGCGAAGTGTTCTCTGCGACTCCTGGAGCAAGTAAGAAGACTGTTGATGGCGATTGAATGGTTCTGTGTCGAGACTTGTGAAGGAAAATATGGTAAAGTTTCTTTGTGGTGGTTGTATTGAGTAAGGTAGCTGAAGTGGGTGGAGGTTTTTTGAGTGGGGTAGGGTTAGATTGGAGGCATTAGGGGGGGTTTATTGGAACCATTGTCTTTATCTGAAAACTATCACAAGAAAGGTGGGTGCATTTGCACTTCACATGCTGGCTTTCTCGGAACAGACGGAGATATGCATCATATTCATCCTTATGATTCTGGTTGTGTGGTTAATAAAGGAATCCTTTAAGATTTGCATTAGAGACTATGCCAGAATGCGGAGGTGAGCCTCCAGTCCAGGAATCGACTGCGGATTGGGATATCACTATCAGATTTACACTACAATTTTCTGGCGGAGTTGGGAGATTGGGTGTCTTCCCGTTATGCTCCTTGTTGGTTTGACGATCCAAATGATTTAGTCTTTGAACTAATGTTAACACAAGTGAAATCATTTGAGTCTTCATCGTCATCTTTTGTTGGTATCTTGGACGATAAATATCCACTTGACAAGTGTTTCCCTGGATGGAAAAATTGTAAGGATATTTTTTTCATTTCTCAGCCATGCAAGAGTGTAGGTTTCAGATTTTGTAAAAGATGGTGGTCATTACCAGGGTGTTTTTGTTGTTGATGTTGTTCGCCTTAGCTTGGATGGGTATGGCTTTGGGTAATCGGTAGTTCTCTTCCCGGAAAACAGGATTTTTTTCGGTTACCACTTTGAAAATTTGAATTACAAGGGCAACTTTCAATTCATTTTTTATTAATTAGGCACACAGTGATGGCGGTGCATGGTTGAGTATGACCTCAGGCGGATTCAGGTGGACAGGGAAGTACTAAGGATTCTACAAGCATTACATGGTGTGAGCTATGTGTAACGTATAATTTTGGATATGACTTGATGGTGGATTATTATGGATATGCCATTGGGATTTGCGCATTTACTATTGCTGCCTAACCTCTTTTATGGTTGTTATATCGGTTTTTGGAACGTTAAACTTGCCTTTCTAAGCTGGGACGTTTGAGTGATCAGATCATTTAATTAGGGTGAAGATATCTGATCTACATTTACTACTCCTGTGGTGCACTTAACTCTTGATTAAACTTGGTACAATCCCCTATGCTTCTCCAGCTCATGGGGCATTTTTTCAAAGATCTTGGGATCAACAAACATCTACATTAGCAACTTCACTTCGCTTCTATTTGTTTTATTCTTTCATTTCAAATAGGGGTGACATCATACTAGCGTGTATGCACTCTGACTTTGGATAGACTCACTGATTTGGCTGACAGCTATTTTGGTGACGGCACACTGCCACAACAGGTGAAGTGACTACCGGTATGCAGGTGATATAATTTCAAGATGGATGGATTCAGAGCTGAGATTACGAGGGGGGATATATCGGTACATGGAAATCAGGCCTCTACTGTCGATTTCGAAGTTGACGATGCTATTATCAAACAGGCTCTCCAGGATTTCACAGCGCCTAAGGTAAATGCTCATCGTCGACCCAGAAGACAACATCAACGTGGGGCTGGCTGTGGTGTTCGTAGAGGAAAGAGGAACGTTTTCAAGCATAGAATGGATATTAAAGAAGTAAATCTGGATTATGATGATCTATGTATAAGGGTGGCAAGCTTGCAGCGAAGGGCTGTTGTAGGGAGGTGGGTGTTCCCAGATAGAGAGGATTTCGACACTGCAACATGGATCAATCAGAAGTGGAACTCCATTATTGGTTACGCGCCCAAGGTCAGTAAGTTACTAAATGGTTGGTTCAGCATCCATTTCATGGACGAGAAGGATGTGTTTAAAATCACGGGGCGAAGCTGGGTCCGTGGCAGAAGTTTCATGCAGATCATTCCATGGTATATCGGCTTCAATCCCGTTCTCGAAGCTCCTCGAAGCAGGGTGGTCTGGGTAAAACTCCCAGGGTTGCCACTAGAATTCTAGACCCTTAAGGCGCTGAGGTCGATTGGTGATTCGATTGGCTCCACCAAATATATTGATCCAAGTATAGTGGGGGCATCTGACAAGAGGATTGCTTGGCTTCTTGTGGAGGTGGACTACATAGGTGGGATGCCAGGAGATATTGACCTTATATGGAGCAACAGAAGGCATCGTCAACGAATCGATTTCTGGGGAATACCCTTTCGATGTTTGATCTGCCATAAAACGGGTCACCTTAGAGATCATTGCCCTTTACGTTTGCATATGGCGAGGGTGGAACAGACGGTAAGGGAATCAGAGGTTGATCGACGACATAACACTGTACCGGTTTCGATGGGTGGCCAGCAACCAGGTATTACCGTTAACTCCTCCTCTGATGATGAAGCATATAAAACAGCGGAAGGACAATATGAATTTACGGTCCCCGATTCGGTGATCCCTTCTAACTTGGCTAGTCATCCTTCCATAGCTAGGAATCTATATAGGGTTCTCCAACCTGAGTCACAACATGTAACAAATGTTGCCCATCCCCCATCCAATAACCTACGTGATGACTCTAATGGCCCGGTACCATGTCCTTCTTTTGCTCCCTCTGATCCATCTTTTCTTGACAATAATCCCATCTCTTTACCTGATCAAGAGAACAAGCGGAACCTCGACAAGAGGTCTATGACCTTGGCTGACTCAGGTGATAAAAGTACTATGGTTCCCATCTACTCTGCTGGAATTTTTTCTCCTACAAATGACCCGCCTTTATATAAATCGTCCATGCTCGCTGGTGGGCTACATTCGCATATAAAAGTTGGTAGCTTGCTAGATGACTGTGATGACATTGGGTCCTTGCATGTTGAGGGGGAGTCTTCGCATGTAAAAGTTCGTAGTCTGCTAGATGACAGTGATGATAATGGGAAATATCTTGGGTCCCCACAATGCACTCCGGACAAATCCGGTCCCATTAACCTATGAGACTCATCTAGGAATTCCATCGGCAGTGATATCGATTTCCTTATGAGGAATTCCAACCTCGATCTAGCTGCCTTGACGGTCTTTGACGGTCTTTGACAAACCAATTTCCACAAAAGAAAAACAATCTCCTACTTTATCGGAAGCGTTAAGATCCATCAAAAAGAAGGCAAAGGGAGCATGTAGCAGGAAAAAAGAGAAGCTCAAATCGATCTCTCTGTTTTCTGATGATGAAGTGGGTCTATCAGAGGTTCCCATCCACAGAAATGTCGGCCTGAACAACAACACTAGGGCACTTAGAGCAAGCAACCCTTGCACATCTTCTCCATGAATCATATTATCTCATTAAACTTGAGGGGGTTGGGTGATGCCCCTAAATTCCATTGCCTGAAGGAATTACTTGTATCTAAGAATCCGATTATTTTTTTGGGACAGGAGACCATGTCAGAGAGGTCAAACGCTATAAATTTGTTTTTAAAAATCAAGAAATATTGGCATGTGGCTGTGACTAATTCAAATGGTAGATCTAGGGGTATGATTGTTATGTGGAACCCAGTTCAGGCATCTTTCAAAGTTTACAGTTTCTTCGGGGGTATATTGCTATCTAGTCACCTCAGAGGTATGGATTGTACATTTAACTTGATCAATATTTATGTGCCATATTCAAATAGGAAGGTATTCTGGGACAGAATGCAGGTGGCGGGTATCTTAACTCTACCAAATCTTATCATTATGGGAGATTTCAACTCTACACTTAATGCTGATGAAAAGTGGGGCAGTAGTGCTCGCGTGGACTCTCTGGCCGGGTATCTAAACGACATCTTTCTTTCACAAGGACCAGTGGATATTAGACCGCATCCTCTTGTGCCTACATGGACCAACAGAAGAGCGGCTGCCAACTTCATTGGGAAAAGGCTTGATAGGGTGATCATTAAGGAAACAATCATGAATATATTGGGAGGTCCCAGGTCTATCATTTTAGCATCAGACATCTCGGACCATATGCCCATTACCTTTTCATGGTCCAAGTTTGGGATGGGTATTGGGCGCCCATTCAAGTTCAACAGGATTTGGTTGGAGGACCCGGAATATATAAGCATTGTGGATGGGATATGGAGGGCGGACAGCGATCTCCCGACTTCTGGGGTGTGGGATTCCTTTCATCATAGGCTGCAGAAAATTAAGGCTGTGTCCAAGACTTGGGAACGTAAGAAGAAGATGAAACTTGGAGCGGAATTTCTGGAGATACAGGACGAGATGGAAAAGATTATTACTTCCTTTCTCACTAAATATCTGGACGAGCCAACACTTGAAAATCTCAAATGCTTGGGGGCAGGAAAAAGAGAAATTCTGCGGATTGAAGAGATCACCTGGAGGTTAAAGAGCAGGGTGCAATGGCTCGTTGAGGGGGACCAGAATACAAATTTTTTTCATAAGTGCGCAAATGAGAGGAAACATAGAAACGCCATTTGGCGTATCAAAAGATCGGATGGATCCTTTGCGCATACTAGTCAAGAAATACAGAATGAGGCACTCTCATATTTTGCAACATTCTACACTAGACAGGATGGGATAAACAAGGATAATCAGGTATGGTTGCTGGAACATGTCTCTCGTTTTTTCGATGCTGATACAATTTATTTACTGGATAATGCTGTCACCGGGAATGAAGTTTTAAAGGTCCTAAAAACTTTCTCTAAAGATAAATGTCCGGGGCCGGATGGGTGGCCTGCGGAATTTTTTATCCATTTTTTTGATCTGATGGGCGAGGAATTAACGCGGTTTGTTGAACAAATCCGGATCCGGGGATTCATGTCGGCCAATCTCAACTCCACGTTCATTGCTCTAATACCTAAGAAGGATGATCCCCAAACTTTTGCAGATTTCAGGCCGATCGCCCTTTGCAATGTTCTTTATAAGATTACCTCAAAAATCATAGCAGAGCGGTTAAAGGATACTTTGTCTACCTTTATCTCAAAGGAACAATATGGCTTCCTAAAAGGACGATCTATTCACGATGCCACGGCAATTGCACAAGAAGTCTTGCATTCCATGCACACGGAAAAAAGGGAGGCCATCATGATGAAGGTTGATATTCATAAAGCCTATGATTCTGTTGATTGGGCATATATCAGGATGGTACTCATGAAGATTGGGCTCCCCATCCGAATTATTAGATGGATTATGTCTTCTATTACCACTGTCAGTTATGCGGTCATCATTAATGGTGTTCCTACACCCTTTTTTGCTGCTGGTCGTGGACTCAGACAAGGCTGCGCGCTGTCACCACTAATTTTCATTTTAATTATGGATGGATTCAGTTTTCTTCTTCATATGGTGGTACAACAGGGATATACAGTGGGTTTCTCTTTCTCCAATTCGGTCTCTTGCACGCACTCATTATTCGTTGATGACATGTTATTATTTGGTTATCTCCATCGGAACAATTGGTTCTACGTTCATCTTATTTTTATGCGCTTTGAATCGGCTACCGGGCTGGCCATCAACAAGAACAAATTTTTCATCATATATGAACATGGAGACCAAAGGGAGCTCGCTTTCATCGCAGATTTTATGGGTGTTGAGTTAAGAGAAGCCTCTGTCGGTTTCACATATTTGGGTTTTAATATCAAACCATGTGGTTACAAGATCTGGGATTGGATGTGGCTCATTGACAAATTTAGAAGGAGGATTTTCAGATGGACACACAGATGGTTGTCTATGGGGGGGAGGCTGATTATGATTCAAGCAGTTCTTTCTCAGATGATGGTATATTGGGGACATCTATACTACTTTCTTGACGGTATAATTAATATGATTAATTCCATTATTGCTAAATTTCTATGGGGCGATGTGCAGATTCCTCACAAAATACATCTGTGCAAACTTTAGAGTCTTTGCAAGCCAAAGGATCATGACGGATGGGGTATCCTCGATACGAGGAACTTTAACAAGGCACTGCTCATTAAATCATTCTGGAGAGCTATCCGAGGAAACGACATTTGGAACGATGTTATCAGATGTAAATATATAGAGGGTGACGTTTTACAACAAATCCTTACTTTTCAATTTTCACATCCTCGTTGCATCTCTGTCATTTGGCGTAGCTTCAAGAAGGTTATCACTCATATGGCGGATAGAATGGCTTGGATTTTTAGGGATGGAGGACGTATTCCTTTGTCTTTCAACAAGTTAATTGGTTTTCCCCCACATGCAGGTCCTTCTCCGCAGCTCATACACAGGTTAGCTCACAGGGGTATTATTTATCTAGCACAGACAGTCCGTGTTTGGTCCTATGGGGCTCCTATATTTAAATCCGCTATTCAAATGGAGTTGAGGGAACCGGAGGATGATGAATGGGAGGCTCTAAGAGATATATTTCGAGATGCGGGCTTCTGCTGGGATTCCGAAGGCGATTTGTTAGTTTGGGATGGTCCCACGAATGATGGAGTTCTGGTTGTCAAAGATATATACAGGGGACTTAACATGGAATCATATCAGGGGCAGATTACTAGGACCTTCTATATGTTCTGGCGAAGGAATATCCTCACTAACATCGTGCTCTTTGGATGGTTGGTATGGAAAGACAAGGTCCTCACTGGAAATAATTTGTTGAAGAGGGGCTATTCTGGCCCATTCATATGTCATATATGCCGCACGGACTTTGAATCTACTGAACATTTGTTCTTAAGATGTCCTATTATAGTTAAACTGTGGAGGCTCTTCTCTGTCCATTTTATGGGCCCATCATGGTCTCCAGATGATTTCATGTCAGCGGCTACAGAATGGGACAAGTTAAAAGGAAAATTCAGATCACTGCCTTTTTTCTTTATATGGGAGGTATGGCTTGGAAGAAACAAATTGATTTTCGAAAACGTTCCCTTTCAGATTCCCTGTAATTTCTCTGCAATTCTCAAATGGATGGAGGACTACCCTATCAAGATTATGTCTGTTATGGACTGCTCCATCCGCATCAGGCCACATGAAGTGGCTATCCCGGCAGTCTATTTTGATTACGCTTGCTTCGAAGGTATTATGGGTTGTGGGACATGGATCAAGATATCACAAAGGGAAAGGGTTCATATTCACTGGAATGCGGGACATGGAACCAACAACAAAGCGGAAATCATAGCTCTATGGGGAGGTCTGCGTTTTGCACTCTATTTACAGCTAAACGATATTCATGTATATGGCGATTCAAAGACTGCTATTGGATGGATCACAAATCCTGAGGCTAAGATCCCTCCAGAACTTCAAGGCTGGGTACATAGAGCTCGGCGTTTATGGTCTATTCTCAATAGGCCATCTATCTGTCACATATATAGGGACAACAATACTAGATCCGATGGTCTCTCCAAGAAGGGTTTAAATTCTGATTTCGGCCTCATGCAGGTTCAGCTGTTTAGAGATGGCTCTCCTTTCTGGCATTCCGATATTGCGATTCCTTAAAGCGGACTTATAAGTGGTTTTTGTGCTTTTTGTTAAGAACTTTTTGTGGCAAAGGACTTTTCTATGCAGGATTTTCATTATCTACATATACAAGCGAGCGTGGAAAAGATGTTAAAATGAGCCGGCTATAATATTTACATGTGACTCAGAACCTTACATTCATATGGATCTCTCCATATCTCATGCGTGCTGGTTTCAAAGGGATTTCTACAAGCGAGCGTGCCTACAAATGCAAGCGAGCCGGCTTGAACCAAACAGAAGATCTGCACTGTTAGTTTTATGTTCTCTCTTATCATAGAACATTATCTTTTGCAATATATCTCACATATAAGCTATATGCATCAATCTTCCATTCCTGTCTGTTATATAGCTTTCTGATCCACTCAATTTTGATAGGCCACAAATGGAACGAAATTCTTCATCATTCCATAGCTGTGATCAACAAACATTCTAATTTGTATTTCTCAGCTAATATCTCTGGCGTATCACACAATCTGTTTATATCTTTTGTCATATCTATTGAATCATTATCCACTTCGCCTCTCTTGCTCGCTACATGCGCTGAGCATTTTTGTACGGGACACATTATGTTCTGATATGTGGTGGCCTACTTTTCATTACCTTCTCTTCCTCTTCTGGGAGCAATGCTATCTCTTTTGGCCGACATTGGTTATATCTCGCTGTTAGGTTTAACAACTTGAGATGGTCTCGACTATGTACTGCTTATATTATTATATAACAACGTTTTTTTCTTCTAAAAAAAAAGAAAGAGCACTAGAATTTAGAGGACTTATTGTCAACTTCAGAAAAGTTTTTGGTGGTTAAGTCCACATGGTGAACCTTCCCTAAAACGTCTCCTAAAAATATTTAGGAGAAAATAATTAAAATAAATCCGACATAATGTGAGAGAAATATTATGTTAATTCATTAGTTGGAGATAAATACTAAGTGGAGTGGGATAAAGCACTGCAAGAGAGAGAAATGTGCTTTAAAGAAAAAGAAAAGAATATTTTTCAAAAAATAAACAAAAAGGTCTAGGGAAAAAGGCTATCAGACTTTAAAGCAGGACACTACTAAAAATATGTTGGGAATAAATCTATAAATAAAACAACCTAAGAATAAAAAGAGGTTGTTGATTCCTAAAGACAATAAGAAATTATCTCGGGGGAACTATTGGTGATAGTTCATGGTTGGGTGGAATGTGCTATGCTCTTGAGTATATCCCAAAACAAGATTTTCTTTTTTTTTTGTAAATTCCGTAGTACCTAGCCATTTCTATTATAAGAGCAAGTTGCAAAAAAATACATCAGTATCAAGATGCCTCAACCTGCCCAAAGGAAACCAGGTCTGTTGGCCACCTTAAAGAGTTAAATGCAGACCAAAATTGAAATTGTTTCTTTCGTTTAGTTGCCTCTAATTTACCACGACAATGTCCAAAGAAATTACATATTAAATTGAAAAGATAAAGACTATTTAGTGTCATTAAAAAATGTACTAAAACAGAAATCGGATTATCCATCATATGAATCTTTTGGAGCTTTTGCAAAAAAAGTAGAGACCTCTGCTTGCTGAAACAATCTGAGTTGTTGTTCGATATTACCAATCTGAGCATTTTGCTGGTGCTGAACCTTCGCCATTTCTCGCATTTCTTGTTTCATAGCTTGGAGTTCAAAAAGCACTGAAGAATATGATTTAACCTCTTTTTCATGTAGGCTCATCAATTCTTTAGCCAAAACACATTTAATTTTCCAATATGTCTTCACACTCTGCTGAAATAGGGAGACTCTACCCCTTGTACTTGTCGGGTCTAGGATGAATTCCATTCTAGCTTGTTGCTCACTGATAGCCATGTCATCTTCTTTAGAATCCTGTTCCCATGCATCAATTGAGATTTTAATGTCTTCTGGAGTGGTTTCCTCATAGATATTGGCCATAGTTTCCAATGTCTCAGAATTTGTTTTCCTACCTATATTTGGAGGAGGAAAATCTGTTGCAGTGGAAGTACCTCTTCTTGTTTTAGGCATAGTATCCTAGATACCTTCGCAGAATGTTAGAGTGCAGGGTCTGAGCTCCTTGATGATTGTGAACGCCTTCCACAGATCAGAGCTGAATGAACAGAATGCAAACTGCAACAATGAAAGGCTTAAGAACAAAAACATCTATATTCGGAGAATGAACCATGCAGTTATTGCATGCTCGACAAGTGTACTTGGGAATGATGCCCATCCATCGTGGGGGGTGGCTTCCGTGCTTTGCAAGTTTATTTATCATAAAGGCTCGGTGGGTGTATATAGTATGGCGGCGTCCTTCATAGATCAGATGTCAGACACCCCGATCGGGGATCAACTTGATTATCTTGCTGAAGAATTAGTTGCAGAGGATGAAGTTCAATATTCCAAATTCTGTTTGAAGGAGTAATATCCAGTGGACGATCTACATTATTACATCTCCAATTAGCAACGTAGTTTGTTTCCTGATTACCTTTCCTACTAATATGAGAGGAAATCATATATAGAACTTTGTTAACCAGTAAACCTATTTCTTGAATTAAGGTTTTTTTTCTCCATCTCTTGCTGATTTTCTCCCACTTTGTCCCTTTCTGAAGTTTCGTTAAAACTCCAATTACCATAGAAAAAACTCCTTCGATGATTAAGCGCTGGTAATTCTCCCTTATGGCTATAAGCAGACCTTGTTTAAGTGTTTTCATCTCTGCTTCATTATTTGTGGCATGCCCCAGATCCATTGCATAAACTCGACAAGCTGCACCTTGGGAATTCCAAAATATTCCTCCAATATCAACTTGTCATGGATTACCTTTTGAAGCTCCATCAAAATTAAGCTTGAGAAAACCAACTTGTGGAGATGTCCATTTATCTTGAACATTTTGTCTGGGAGGCCTGAATTTCCAAAGAGTAGGAGATAGCATGTGAGACTGCAAATTTAGGCTTCTGAGAATTTGTGCTTCAATCCCTTCTGCTTTCCAGTCATCCTCCATCCATTTTTCCATAAGGATTGTTTCTCGGATACTATCAATGAGTTTTGCCCGGATAGTAGGAAGGAATTTTTCCTCTCCTAAGAATATTTGATGGTTTCGTTCCTTCCAAAGACCCCAATGTAAGAAGCCTATTGATAATTTCCATGCACAATTCAATACACCACACTTATAACCTCCTTTGCGCCAGGATAACAAAGTTGTATTAATACTGATTGGATCTCTATCCGTTTTTTTTAAAGTTTGTTCCAATCTGCTCCAGATAGACTCTGCAATTGGACATGAGTTGAGGAGGTGTTCAATTGTTTCATCAGACTATTTACACATATAAAAAATTGATGGTTTTCACTAGTATAGTAAATTGTGTATAAATTTCTTATTGTTGATATGATGATGGCCAAATTTCATTCGATTTAATAAATAGTGTTGGTTAAGTGTTTAATAATATCTACAAAATAATGGGGATGCCTATCCATAATTATGTTATCCTACTTAATTTAATTTTTCAAGCATATTTATCTATGCTATTATATATTATGGTTACATATGAACAAGCTTAGCATGCAGATTAATATGGAAAATTTAAGTAAAAATGAAAAGGATAAGAATTAGAGGTTTGCATATGTAAATATTTTTCAAATAAATTACCAAAAAATATTTCTACAATATCACTATAGTTTATATGTTGCATGTTAGTTATAAATTGTATGTAGGAATTCTTTACACAGATTACTCTACTATCACATAAAAATTAACTAGAAAGTAATTGGGAAAAAATAGGTTATTGTCCGTTTATGTAAAGGAATTTATTCCCAAATAAATAAAACATAGATGCATAAAACTTAAGGTACATGATTGTTGGATAAACGTATGTCCATACTGAATGGAAGGACGAGATTGAGAAATAGATATCATGGGATTAATTTTCTATCTATACTATTATTTAAATTATATAAATAATCTCACTAGAATATATTCTAGAAAATTGGTAAAGTATTTCTTAGGTTTTCACTCAAATCGAAGGTCGTTGATCAAAAATGCATTCTTAAAATGATAAGAGATAGAAAGAGTGAGTTCGTTTATGATGCTAATAGGGTAACATTCTTTGGTTATATCTCTATATGATTTTCGAAGCTGGATGATTTGATATGTAGACTAGCCAACATGGAAGAGAGGAATATAATCTTGTAAATTTATACATATACAATACTATTAACCTGTAAAAATTCCAAGGAGGAGTTTTCATTAATAAAATCATGTATGAAGTTCCAATAATGTTAATGATCAAATATAACCTGCATAAGGAGTAAAACCCAACCCTTTACACCATTAAAAGGGATAAAATATATGTAACACTAATAAAACACCATGAAAAGAAATAAAATATATGTAACACATCTTGAAAGTCCTATTATAGAAATGAACATATTAAATTCCACTCAGGAACAAACATACAAAATAGTGATGAATGCATTACCATAAAACCTTGTGCATGACAAAGGGCAAGGTAAGGTAAATGAACAAATGGAACCCATGATTAATTTATGGCATTTAAATTTTTAGGGAATAACTTAAATAATATTTTCTCTCATGAAATTTAATAACTCTGTGGAGTCACTAGGTTATAAATAATCCAAGGTCGAAAGTAAATATCTAAAATAAGATGATTGTGAGCCATTATTGGATTTAATATCTTGTATTTGTACAAAATATTAAAATATCCTTAATGGGGTTGAAAACAAGACACCCGGAGATGAGGAATTCGGAAGCATAAGTTTGATGCCACTTCTAAATCTTTTGGGTGAAGCAAGGAAATTCCCACCTGAAAAGTAGGCTTGTTGTTAGACCTTAATATGGCCACGCAAAATTGAGTAATGTAAGTAAGCTGTACTTCCTATATATATATATGTATATGAGAATGAGTATATTAGAAATGCATAAGCACACTATGGTAGATAATGTAGAAGAAAACGAGGTTGCACCCAATTACGTGAAGGGGCCGCTTGTGAGGTTACCTCTGAAAACCTATCATGAGAAATCAAGTCACTTAAATTGTGTATATGATTAACGAAATTCTAAGAAGCACCAAAAAAAAACCCAAGAACTTAAAGTACTAGACCTACAGAAATTTCGACACTAGTACATGTTAATAGGAACAAAAAGAGTGATAATTAAATTCCTCCTTAGAAGGGTCAAACCATGCAGTGTACAAGAGAGCATTAGGTAACTGCATCGTATTCTTTTTTCTTTACGAGAGAAATTATCGACGACTCTAAATGGATTTTAGAACCCAGAGGAAGTTTTAGCCTTTGTTCAACACTAGGTGGGCGTAGCCAAACTATCACGTCTAGTAAACCAGGGTTCCTCGATACTTGAAAGAAATAAAGTGCAAGTTAGAGGAAAGCTCTTCAAACATCAATTTGAAATTTATAAAAGTGGACATTGCAGGGATGAATAAGAAAAATTATACCTCATAATTTTTCGAATTGTTCGAAACCCCCACTGTAATTATCTTGGTAAGAAATTGAAGGAACCCTTACAGAGATACCTAAGGATAACCATAGGAATGGTAAGATTGATCAACGATGAAGCTTAAAGGAATGTAATGAATGGAAACCCCGAAACGAAAATGTCCAGATAGGAAGAGTAATTGTCTTGGGGGCTTTTATGGTTTGCTAGTTATTTATACATGGATAAGATCTGGATTATTGGGGATTCAAAAGTCTTGATTGATCACATAATTAGAAAGTTTCTTTAAACTTGGGATCGCTAGCACACTGGCCGAAGAGAATCAATAATTTAAAAGGTTTCTTTTCTTCCATTTCTTTCCATCATATTTATAGGTAGAAGAACAGTGTTGCTGACCGCTTATCAAAGAAAGGACTGGAGAATAGATTTGATGTATTATCAGCTATATAGATGGGATGGTTGTGGAGCAAATGGAACAGTGAATCTTCTATGAGCGGGAGCCCTTTTTGGGAATATGATGTTTACATTTATTTATTTATTTATTTTTGTATATTTCAGACAGATCAATGTTTTTATGAGATATTGCTGAGAGATTGTTTCGATGTTTGACCGGAAAGATAACCAATTTTGTTTATTAGTTGGGTTGGTTAATTTTGTCCTGGTCATTTTGACAGAGACAAACTTGGTTGTAATGAAAGATTTAGAAAATGTATTTTGTTTTTGTATCTATGAAGACACCAGTGTAGGGCGTTGAAGAATGGAGGTCGGATTACTCTAGGTGTAACCAAAACAAATGGAGAATAGCATCCCTCGTATGATAGGATACAAACAGAATAGTATCCCTCGTATGATAGGATACAAACAGAGTGGCGCCCTAGTCGCCGCCATGAAGAAAAACAAATGAGGCAAGATTTTGAAAAATAGAGTGATATGGATAGTAAATTGAATAACCCTATTCAGTTTCCAAATTTCAGATCAGCCCGTGCGTATTTGTCAATCTAGAGTGTATAGGGAAAAAAAAAAAAAAATCCCATGCCCATACGACTAATAATAAACACCACCATACAAATGAATAGTAAGAAAAATCATATATTATATATTAGATTTCATTAATATGCCACCATGGGTAGACATAATATATCGTAACCGTTGGCTACATTGTTGTACATAGAACTAGAGACCATGGTAGAATCATCAATTGGCTACATTGTTGTACATAGAACTAGAGACCATGGTAGAATCATCAATTGTAACCGTTGTTTTTACCTTGGGTCGTTCATCTTCAAAATCATGTTAAGGAATTAATCGAGTTCATCACTATGATTCCCAATATTGAATTATAAACAAAGGGTAATTAAGATGGGTAAAGGGAATTCGTACCTAAGAAAGTCCAAACTTGATGTCTAGTAGCTTCAAAACGATAAGAAAGGAGTAATTTCAATGAGTATAAAATTACATTAATATATATTTTTAGTTGCAATTCTTTTCAACCTCGAATGTCATAAATGAAATAAATTGTCTCGTGGGATAGGAATGTGGAAATTATTGAATTATTGAAATCACAATGGAATTATAGTAAAACAAAAGAATTACGGAGGGAGTGAACGAATGGTAAATATTTATAACAATAGGAAATGTTTTTACGAGAATTATTTTTTAGTTGCAATTCTCTTCAACCTCAAATCTCATAAATGAAATAAATTGTCCCGTAGGATAGGAATGTGGAAATTATTGAATTATTGAAATCACAATGGAATTATAGTAAAACAAAAGAATTAAGGAGGGAGTGAACGAATGGTAAATATTTATAACAATAGGAAATGTTTTTATGAGAATTAATTATGTAACATGCCTAGAGAAAATAGTCACATGGACATAGATTGTGTGGCATACGAGTTGTAATGTCAAGTGTGCAATAGTGGGTCAACCCCATTAATATATTATGCACATAAACCATCAAGTAACCATACTACAGTTGAAAATAGCGACCATAATTAAAGGGTTTAGAGGTAACAAGTTTAAATTATGGTTATTGCCAAACATTAAAGAAAAAAAATGTGAACCCTCGCAGCAATAAGGGATATCTAAGACGTGATTTAATTTTTCGTTGAAACGTTAATTGTAATGATTAAAAAAATAAATAAACTTTATAGCCACAAGGATTTAAATTATGGATATGGGAACCAAGCACTACAATGCCAATTTGGATATGGGATCAAAAGAGCTATAATTCTATATTATTATATATCAACTATAATATAATAACTGTGATGGAATATAACAGCTATGATGGAATACATAAATTGTTGGAAGGAATTCTCACAATAATTATATGCAAAATAATTGTATGTATTAGTAAGGAAATTGATTTAAATATGTATATCAAATGTTTAAATTATATTTAATTGATATTAATTAAGTTATTTTAAAAGGAAAAAAAAAAACTATTCTAGAATAGATTGAGTGAATTAGAGGAACAATTTGAGTGAACTAGAGAGACTCGTTATAACATCATTGTTTCCTATTTATAGACCAAAATAAAAAGTGGAAATTAGACATGTTGCATTTTTTTTGAAAGAGGATATGATTTCCTGAGATTATATGTAATTTTGATGTAGTCTTCTAAAAGGAATTAGGTGGCATATGAGGAGATTCCTCATTTCCATTAGAGTTTGTTTTCTTCTTATTATATGGGCAGCCTGCAAACATGTCACGGTGACCAATGCAATGTAAATATCTCATCGAGAAGCTCTCAATCCCTAAGTGGCAGTTCCATGTAATTTTTTTTTATTTTAATGCAGTGGAACAGAAAGGGACAACAATTCAAAAATTCATACAAAATAGAGATAATTGGATTTAGGTCAGAGACCAAGGAAAAACCCCACAAGGGGGGAAACCCAACCAGATTATTCTTCTATTAGATGTTCATCAAATGTTAAACTGAGATATGAATTAAAATAATATTGAGATGAATCAATTTCATCAAGCCTAGGGCCAACCCAAGTCAATTCACAGCTATGTTTGTGAACTAAACGATCTAACCTCTCATAATCAAACAAGTCGTAGAGAGTTGCTATAATATCATTGTATTAGGTTGCATTGTCCATGTCACTGCAATAATTGTTATCAATATCAAGATTCTTTATTATAAAGGAAGATCGTAATTGTTAAGTGTCATCATTACTATCATGTAACATAAGAGCAAGGTCACTGAGGTCATATAATATAATAAAAAAGTAATTGTGACATGTATCATAGAAAAATGACTTCTATCAAAACCTGTTATCATGTGTCATAAACAACGTTACTATCATCATGTATGGTCACTAATAAGGGAACATAAGAAATACCCTAACTGAAGGGAGTTAGTATTGAACATGTCACAATATTAGGCCCTTTTTCTTAATCATCAAAACATATTTGAATTACTATAATCTCACATTATCACAGAGATTATAAACCCTTTGTATCATAGAGACCAAGACATTCAAATCACATGGTTCTTCGTATCATGGAGATCACAACCTCTACATAACAAAGATTGCATCCTTAACATCATAATATTTTAGACTTCACTTTACATAGGTTGGTGAATTGCACATCTCATATATTATAGATTTCATTTTATAGACTTGTATCAACATAGAGATAATAATACGATCCAAAAGCCATAGAAAATTGGAGAAAATTGAGAAAATTGAGCTAATAGGGGGGAGGAATGTGAGATATAGACCATAGATAAATGTGATCTATAGACCAAAAAATAAATGTTAGATTCACCACAAAGGAATGTGAGCTTCATCACAAATAAATGTGAACTACATACGAAATAAGAAATGTGATATTCATCATAGAGAAATGTGAGCTTCATCACCAAGAAATGTGCGGTATAGACCATAAAATAAATCCATCCAATTGAATATGTCAAATGAAGGAACATTGATTGGTATATATAGTGGTTTCCATCTATGAAGGGTTAAGACCCTTTGGCAGGTCGACCTGAGGCTGAGTTAAACTTTGGAGGGAAAATCAAAATTGTAAACTCGCTCACCATAATATTAAATATATTTCCTAATGATTTCTTGCCCAAGTTGTGACACATTAATAAAAATATTTTTAATTTTTTTCAAATTAATTCTCTTTTTGGGAAATACATATTTTCCTTGGAGAAATAGGGTTTTTCATGGGAAGTTCGTCCCATGGCTTCCCAAATTTCAATACTTCCTCTCAACTACGAAGGAATCTCCATTTGCATCACAAGTCTCAACTTAGATGTACATGATTGTTGAATCATGTCTCAACTCATAGCACCTCATCTCATATTGTCTTATAAAATAAGAATAATCCTGAACAAACGGTATGAGAGATCCACTAGATCCTCCAAACCCTACTGATCTCTATGGTCTCCAGATCAAGTTCCATGACCTTCATCTCAACTGAATAATGATATCATGATCTAAAGAATAAGAATAATCATAGGTAAGATATTCATTCCACTTTATATCCAATGTCAATAGCCAAGATACCACTTACCATGAGAGATAAGGATCTCACACTATTCTATTGACCAATGAAAATATGCAAGCTACCACTTACCCTAAGAGGTAAGGAGCAAACACTATCCTATTGTCTGATAATTAGAGGTGTGCACATCTAAATATTTTGCAAGTAAATTATAGAAAAATATTTCTATAGCATTAGTATAGTTCATATGTTGCATGTTATATATAAGTTGTATGTAGGAATGATTTTCAGACAATACTATACTATCACATAAAAATTAACTTGAGAGTAATTGGAAAAAAAAAGGTTATGGTTGGTTTATGTAAAGTAACTTATTCCCAAACAAATAAAACACACATGCATAAGAAAGAAGGTAGATGATTGATGGATAAACATATGCCCAAAAAAATTGGAAGGATGAGATTGAGAAATAGAGTTCATTGGATTAGTTTTCTATTTATCCTATTGCTTCAGTTACATAACTGATCTCACTACAGTACTTTCTAGAAAATTGTCTTGACTAGTATGAGATATATATCAGTAAATTATTTATTAGGTTTGGAGTCAAATTGAAGGTCATGAATTGACTAACTTAGAAACTCCATTCTTAGAATGATAAGAGATAGAAAGAGTTCATTCATGAGGCTAATAGGGTAACATTCTTTGGTTATATATCTATATGATTTTAGAAATTGGGTTATTTGATATGTATAGTATCCAAAAGGGAAGAGAGGAAAATAATCTCTTAAATTTACGCATATAAAAGATTGTTAAATTGTAAAAAGTACAAAGAGGAGTTTCCATTAAGAAAATATTGTATGAAGTTTCAACGATGTTCATGATCAAATATAACCAACATAAGGAGTAAAATACAACACCATGAAAAAGGAGAAACACTATGTAACATATCAAGAAAGGCGTATTATCACCATGAACACATTAAATTCCACTATGGAACAAAAATAAATAATAGTGATGAATACATTACCATAAAACATTTTTCATGACAAGGAGAAAGGTAAGGTAAATTAACAAATGGAATTATTCATTAATTTATGGAATTAAAATTAAAGGGAATAACTTGCATACTATTTTCTCTCATGAAATTTCATGTCTTTGTGGATTCGATAGGTTATAAAGAATCCAAGGTCGGATGTATGTATCTAAAACAATTGTAAGCTATTATTGGCTTTAATAACATGTATTTGCACAAAATATTAAAACATCCCTAACGTGGTTGAAACCATAGACACCGAGAGACGATGAATTCAGAAGCATAAGCTCGTTGCCGTTTCTAAATATTTTGGGTGAAGCAAGTAAATTCCCACCTAGAAAGTAGTATTGTAAGGAAACTCCACTTCCAAACCAATAAAAAAATAAATTGGAAAAAAAAAAGTCGAATGCGAGTATATTAGAAATGTAGAAGCATAAGAAGGCATATAATGTCGATTTAGGATAAAACAAAAAGGAACAAAAAGGGTGAAGATTAAATTCCTACTTATAAGGGAAAATCCTGTACTGTACAACATAGGATTTGGGAACTACATCGTATTCATTTTTCTTTTTGATTGAACTTATGGACGGCTCTAAATGGATTTTAGAACCCATAGGAATTTTTACCTTTTCTTCGACACTGAGTGGGCATAGCGTAACTATTGTGTCTAGTAAACTAGGTTTCCTTGACACGCGATAGAAATAAAGTGCAAGTTAGAGGAAAACTATTCAAACATGAAACTGACATTTATAAAAGTGGATATTGGTATGAATAAGAAAATTTACACATGATTTTGCGAGTTGTTCGAGTTCCCCACCGTAATTATCTTGGTAAGTGCTAGAAGGAACCACTACAGAGATAACTAAGGAGAAGCCTAGGAATGGTAAGATTAATGAACGGTGAAGCTTAAAGGAATGTAATGAATGGAAACCGCCTTATGAAAATATCTAGATAGGAAGAGTACATGTATATATTAAGCCACGAGTGTAGGGCATTGAAGAATGAAGGTTGGATTACTATAGGTGTAACCAAAACAAATGGAGGAGAGTATACATGGCGGGATATGATACAAACATAACGATTCTTTGGTCGTCGTGAAGAAAAAAAAAGGGAAGCAAGGTTTTGCAAAGTGAGTGATAGGGTTAGTCAATTGAATAGCAATATTTGGTTTCCACCATCATATATCAAGAGAACTTCAGGACCGTAGAAAAATCATCTGACATAAACAGATGAAGTTCACATGGGAGCTTGGACATGGAAAATTTTGCACGAGCCGCGTGTATTTGTCAATCTGGAGTGTATTGGGAACAAAATAAAAAAATCCCATGAGAATACAACAAATAATAAATACCACCATACCAATGAATAGTAAGGAAAATCATAAATTAGATATATTATATTTGATTAAAGTTCCACCCTGGGTAGAAACAATATATCGTGTCTAATGCAGGATACATAGTAGATATGTGCATAACATCATGCCACATGTCATTAAGAATCTTAATCTATATATGGAACTCAAGAAAGAACACATGTGGACAATTACTATTAAAGATATGAATGGTACGTATAAGAAGACATGAAATATAAACATTGATATTCTATTACTCAGAATTAATTATATATATATATATATATATATATATATATATATATATATATATATATATATATATATATATATATATATATATATATATATATATATATATATATATTTGAGTGGTCCTTGGTTTCACATTTTAAGTGGTTTTTTTTACTCTTTTTGATTTTTTTCCTTCGACACTAACCCTAGGAGGATTAGGTTTTCAAAATCCCCCCCCTTAATCCGAAGGGGTATGTATGAGTCGAAGAAGAGAGCTGTAATACAAATGTGCAAATTATGCATGGCAGCACTAGGATGAATGTGCTCTCTAAAATGTTGGCATAAGGAGGTGGTTTAAGGATGACCACCAACACTGGAATGCTTCGTGTAGTTCCTCAAACTCTTCCAAATCTAGCAAGAAGCTGAGGTCTTATGCTAGAGGAAGTGCTCCTAATTCTTTGAAGAGGGAGACCTTCAACCTGGAAAAAGGGAGGTATACAACTTGCAGTGGTTTAATTATGACCACCTACTCCAGAATGCTTAATGAAATTCTCATAACTCTACCAAAACTGGCAAGAAGCTCAAGTGTTCTGCTAGAGGAAGTGTCGCAAATTATTTGAAGAGGGAGAAGCTCAACCTCACATAGATGGTTTAAGGCTAACCACCAACCAAAGGCATGCTCGTGGGCATCTGTGTCTCTGGCTACAACTCTGAATCTGGAATGGCAGGTTGTGGCTCAGGCTCGTTTGAACTGTTTTGTCTCTTGCTAGAACTCTAAATATGGAATGGCAGGTTGTGGTTCAGGCTCTCTTGATGTGGATTTGAAGCTTGTAGATGACAATCATTCCCCCCCCCCTGTTAGATACAAAGTGACATAATGGTGAAAAATCAACCGCAAGGTTATTTAATACTTTAGACCAAGTTCTGACATGTGGCTGAAACATATTCTTGGTTGTTGAGGCTTGTTTTTGAAGCATTTTTGTGAAAAAAGAGTGTGTTGACAACAGTTCTTGCACGAGTGAAGATCGAAACATTGATCTTTCATATGGTCAACTCGGTCACTGTGTTGCCATTTCATAATCTGTTGTGGTGGAGGAGTAGAAAATGGAGCAATTGAAGGTGAGTTATCACGAATAAATAGGACACTATTAAAATTGATGGGCTTGGAGTAGTCGAAAATATGAAAGGACACCTCCTTGTCATATCCAATATTCGTTATGTGCTTGTTATGGACAAGATCTTCCCAAGGTTTGATGATGGGCTTAGGAAGTGCAGGTTGGATTTTTGCATCTTTCTGCAAATCTGCTCCTGAAATAGGGTACTGCATCTACAATTTCTTGTTGCTAATGGTAGTCTGTTTCAATGTTCTGAAAAAAAAATAGGTTTAGAATGATTTCTATTTTGATATATCTCTTCTTGCTGGAATTGAAATTCAAGTTGAAAAAACTCTATCTTGTCTTCTGCATTTTGCAGACATATTCGATTGTCAAGGAGAGAGGTTTTGCTCATATTTACGGTATCATCAACAATGAAGAGTATCAAATTGTTAAAAAAAACCAAATATTTTATCAAATTTGACCGTTATCTCAACAAAAAATGAATGTTGAATATTCCTAATACACAAACCCGAGCTTTCGAAGATTTAAAAAAAAAAGGAACAATTCCAGCTCTCTATCAAACTATCGTTGAATATATAATGCAAACATAAACATTCCTTCAATCATATATTGTTGTCAGCTAGAACATGTCATTCTTCATAGCCTATTAAATGTGCCTTAGTCATCTACAATTTTTATAACTCTAGCAAAACTTAATTGTAAATCTTTGTAAAAACAAATTGGTTGTCTTAAAAAAAATCTTCAACTAAGCTTGTAGGTTCTCAAGGAAGGTAAAAGCGGGAAATACTCTTCTATACATGAAAAAATATCAGTCCAAGGCCAAGTTATTTCTCTGTGCTTGTCTCCAAAAGAATGAATATGGTTCCAACATTGACCTCATCACTGCGGAGCTTCCATCATTTCATACAAGCAGAATCCATCTTTCACTGGTTGTATACAGGGCTATGATTCTTGGTACAATCAAAAGGAAAATAACCCAAATGTTATCATGGGTGCTTTGGTGGGAGGACCAGACAAGAATGAAAATTTTGAGGATGATAGAAAAATTACATGTAGACAGAAGCCTGTACATACAACACAACACTCCTTATTGGCATTTTGCAAAATTTTTAATGGCACCGCAACTTCAACCAAGGCTTATTTTCCACCCAATATGCTCTCAGAAATGTTGGAATGCAAAATTTTTGGAGGAGGAGCGTTGATTGGTGGAAGGAGGAGTGACGAGGTAAAGTGGAGCGGACTGTGGAGCAATGTGAGCGTAGAGGAGGATTGGTGTGTAATGGTGGTTAGGCAGGGAGGGAGGTTATGACAGAGGGAGCAGAGAGAGGAGGGAGTAGCGAAGGGAGGATGAAGGATGGAGAAGGGAGGAGGGAGAATCAGAGGGAGGAGTGCAACAAGAGGGGAGCCCTTAGGCCGGCGGAGGGAGATGACACACGGTGTATGGAGCTGAGAGGGAGTGGGAGTCAATGGGTAGTGGGAGCCGGTGTGTAGGTGCAAAGATAGGGGAAGGGTTGGGCCACTGTATAGGGGAAGGACCAGTGCACGGGAGCCACGGGGGACTCGAGCAAGTGCTTAAAAGAGCACTGCATAATAAGAGAGGGTGAAGTGGTGCGTATGGAGAGTAGAGTGAAGATGCGGGTGGAAAGAGCTCAATGGTAAGAGGATCATAATGGTAAACCTACCCTGGAGAAGCACAAATGAAAGAGCAGCGTGATCCTACCAATAGAGGGCACACCAGCATGCAGAATTCAGAATTATTCAAAGCATTTACAACTTCCAGAGTAGAAAAAACATACCAGTGCATGTTATCATCCAAATTTCCTCCATAACTACAAAAATTTGAATACACTTCTTCACGGATGGCTATCAAATTTCCTCTATTTATTCTCCTCCATCAAAATATATATGTGGATGAGGGATTCGGTCCCTAACCCAGTCACCAGGAAGAACTTTAGCTCAATGCTCATGGTATCGAGCACACAACTGATAATATGTAGTATATGGTCAGGTGTAGCGTGGAATGTATAAGGAGTCGAATCAGTGGGAGCGTTATGGAGTGGTGGTTATTCCTCAATGGTTGTTCCAAAATTGGAGACATGCATGAGCATAGGTAGGAGTTAAATGTGTTGATAGAAAGATATGGAAAGACTGGGTGGTTCATTAAGTGTGTAGAGGCCATTGAGGAGATTCCGATGAGGTATTACAGAGAGCGTTAATCAAGAAAAGAAAATATTGGCTGCCAAAATGCTAAGCCTGACACATTGACAAAAAAATGGCCTCTGGCAGTTTATTCAAGTCATATGGTCCGCAATTCAGTGCTAAGAAACATAACGAGTCTCTGTGCAAACATGTTGGTAACGCATGTAAGAAGACATACCCTAGAAAGGTAACATGCACTCACTAAGCACTTAGAGATGGCAGGAAACACATATTAAAAATTGGACACTGCGCCAAGGTCTAATTAAATTTATGTGCTATCATTTATGAATTGCAGGTGCAATAGGTAATTAAAACCACAAAACCAGTGGTTGGGCAAGGCCATAAGATAATGACTCTAATTGGAGCAGGGCTAACAATTGCCAGCTTTGATATCATGTTAAAGACATGCATGGTATGCACAAGAAGACATGAAAGATAAGCATTGATGTTCTATTACTCACAATGATACATATATAATATATTGGAGTGATCCTTAGTTTCACATTCCAAGAGGTTTTTGGAATTTTTCTTTGATTATTCGCCTTCCAAACTAACTATAAGAAAATTAGGTGTCAAACAATTACAGTGAAACCAATAAATTTCTATTGGAATTTTATTATAGTCAAACATACATAATCTTGTTAAGAAATTAATCAAGTTCATCACTATTATTCCCAATATTGGATTATAAACAAAGGGGAATGAAGAGTGGTAAAGGAAAATTGTAGCTAAGTAAGTCCAAACTTGTATAGTACCTTCAAAACGATAAGAAAGGAGTAATTTCCATGAGTATAAACTTACATTAATGCATTTTTTTAGTTGAAATTCTCTTCAACCTCGAATGTCATAAATGAAATAAATTCTTTGGTGGGATAAAGGAATGTCGAAACTATTGAAATATTGATATCACAATGGAATTATAGTAAAACAAAAGAATTAAGGAGGGAGTGAACCAATGGTAATGCCATTTAATGGATATTTATAACAATAGGAAATGTTTTTATGAGAATTAAGTACATTACATGCCAAGAGAAAATAGTCACATGGGCGTAGATTGTCTGGCATACGAGTTTTTATGTCAGGTGCACAATAGTGGGTCAACCCCATTAATATATTATGCACATAACCCATCATGTAACCATATTACAGTTGAAAAGAGCGACCATAATTAAAGGCTTGAGAGTTAACGAGTTTAAATAATGGTTAGTGCCCAACATTAAAGAAAACAAAAATATGAACCCTCGTAGTAATGAGAGAGATCTAAGATGTGATTTAATTTTTCGTTGAAAATTGAATTGTAATGTAGGAGGGGTTTCCGCAGTGCTTTATATTAGATATCATTTTTGGGATTCAACTGCGTTAATTTAGTCATTCATTTATGACCATTTCCATGAGAGGTAGTCGTAACTGACTAATTTCTCATGATTTTTGAATAGTCCACTTAGCACTCATTGCATCAGGTGATGCTCACAGGGGTGAAGAAGTGGAATTGAAACTAGTGAAATGAATCACATAGCGTCAATCATCACTTCCGGGGCTTGCACCCGGTAACCAGGACTTCCCGAGAGGTCACCCATCCCAGAACTCCTCTGGCTCAAGCGCGCTTAACTGTGGAGTTTTCCCCACAATCAAGCCAACCTATCTTGCTACCCCATTTGCAAAACCTTAGCAACTATTGTGCCTCATGAACCATTCAAGAAGAGATCCCTTTACTCTTAGTATTTTTATTTATTTATTTATTTATTTTTTTTTTTTTTTTTATTTATTTATTTTTTTTTTTTTTTTTTTTTTTTTATGACTAAATTAACGCAGTTGAATCCCAAAAATGATATCTAATGAATTGTAATGATTAATAAATAAATAAATTTTATGGCCACAGGGATTTAAATTATGGATATGGGAACAAAGTACTACAATTCCAATTTTAAATTTTGGATATGGGATCAAAAGACCTATAATGATGTATTATTATATAACAACTACGATGGAGTAGATAAATTGTGGGAAGGAATCCTCATAACAACTAGTTGTACTAGTAAGGAAACTTAAATTCGTTTGTTCAAACTATATTCAATTTATATTAATTAATTTTGTTGAAAAAGATTAAAAAAACAACACTATAATTGTTTGAGTGAACTAGAGAGAGAGTAATTATAACATCATGGGTTTTTGGCCAAGAAAATACTAATCTGGAAATTAGGCATGTTACATTTTTTTGAAAGAGGATACGCTTCCCGTAATTTTTATGTAAGCTTCTAGAAAGCGTAAGGTGTTGGAGGAAGATATTCCTCATTTCCATTAGGGTTTATTTTCCTCTTATTATATGGGAACCCTGCAAACATGTCACGATGGCCAAAACAATATAAAAATCTTGCCGAGAAGCTCTCAAGTCGTAAGTGGCAGCTCCATGTAATCTTTTTATTTTAATATAAGTATCCTAGTGTTTGCAAAATCTATGTCTATCTTTATTGTATTCAACACCTGTAAAACTAAAACTATTGTGTAACTATTGTGTATTGTGTTTCATGTTTGTGGTAAATGTGTTTTTTCCAAGAAGAAATGTTAATTTTTAGGGCTAGATAATTTCATTTTTATAATTTTTTATCATTTACATAATACATTCACTCCATAACATATTAATATCAGCAACAATTATGTATAAAGAATAATAACATAAAAAATGCAGTGGAACAGAAACAGACAACAATTTTAAAAAGCATACAAAATAGAGACAACAAGGTCAGAGACCAGGGGAAAACCCCACAATGAAGGAAATCCAACCAGATTCTTCTCCTATTAGATGTTCACAAAATGTTAAAATGAGATACAAATTACAATACTATTGAGATACATCAATTGCATCAGGCCTCTTAGGGCCAACCCAAGTCAATTCACAACCATGTTTGTTAACTAAACGGTCTAATCTTCAATAATCAAACAAGTCCTAGAGAGTTTCTATAATATCACTATCTTAGGCTCGATCATCCATGTCACTGCAATAATTGTCATCAATATCAATATTCTTCACTATAAAGGAACATCGTCATTGTTAAGTGTCATCATTACTGTCATGTAACATAATAGCAAGGTCACTGATATCATATAATATAATAAAAAATTCACCATCACATGTATCATAAGAAGATCATTGCTATAAAAATAATAGGGTCGTTGTTATCATGTGTCATAAACAAGGTTACTATAATCATGTATGGTCACTGATAAGGGGACATAAGCAATACCCGAACTGAAGGGAGTTAGTATAGAACATGTCACAATATTAGGCCCTTTTTCTCAATCAACAAAACATATTTAAATTACTAGAATCTCACATTATCACAGAGATTATAAACCATTTCTATAAGAGATAAAGTCATTCACATCACAGGGTTCTTTATATCATAGACATCACAACCTCTACATCACAGAGATTGCATCCTTAACATCATAATATTTTAGACTTAACGTTACATAGGTTGCTTAATTGCATAGCTCCTATATTACAGATTTCTTGTTGTAGAATTGTATCAACAAAGAGATAAGAATACAAGCCACAAGGCATAGAATAATAAAAGTGAGCCATAGTAAATAAAATACAAGCCATAGATAAAAAAATTGTGTATCATACTTAGAGAAATGTGAGCTAATATGACAAAGGAAAATGAGATATATACCACAGATAAATGTGATCCGCATCATATAAATGTGAGCTATAGATCAAAAACTAAATGTTAGCTTCATCACAAAGGAATATGAGCTTCATGACAAATAAATGTGAACTACATACCACAGAATAAATGTGAGATTCATCATAGATACATGTGAGCATCATCACCAAGAAATGTGAGCTATAAACCATAAAATAAATCCATCCAATTGCATATGTAAAATGAAGGAACATTGATGGTTATTAATGTTTGTTTCCATGTATGAAGAGTTACGACCCTTCGGCATGCTGACTTGAGGCTGACTTAAACCTTGGAGGGAAAATCATAATTTTAAATTTTCTCACCATAATATTAAACATATTTCTTAATGATTTCTTGCCCAATTTGTGACACATTAATAAACGTATTTTTGTTTTTTTCAAATTAATTCTCTTTTGGGGAAATAAATATTTTTCTTGGAGAAATAGGATTTTTCATGAAAAATCTATCCCATGGATTCCCAAATGTTATATTGTTATGAAACCAGCTCAAAAAATAGAAGAAAAGAGAGATCAACACCTTAGAATTCAGTCACTTCGAGGGGGAAACCTCCTTTATGTTACATAAATGAAAAAATTTTGGATGATAAAAGTGACAAAACCTCCTTCTATATATAGGAGTCCATGCGGTCACAATATAATCCTAGCTTACCTAACAATAATAATGTAAGGGAACAATAATAACAATATTTCAGTTACACGGGTACAACAATAATAAAAAGGGGACTACACTAATAACAATAAGGGACTAAACTAGTAATATAAGGACCTAACATGCCCCTCTCCTTCAAAAAAGTGTTGTCCTCAATGCTTGAGTAGATCTGGGTGTTTCTGTATAAAATTCTCATCCTCCCATGTAGAATCTTTAGTGGGTAAGTTCTTCCACTTGATGAGATACTCTGAAATTGATCGATTTTATAGCTGTCATGTTCTTGTTTCCGTGACTGCTTTAGGTTCCAATATGATTTTTCCTTCCTCATAAAGTTTTTGCAATATTGTTTGAACTGGAAGTTTTTCACCTATAACCTTCTTTAAGCATGAAACATGGAAAACTGGATGCACTCACGAAGAAGCAAGAAGCTCCAACTTGTATGCCATAGTAGCAATCTTTTGCAACACCTTGTAAGGGCCATAGTACATTGGCGATAATTTATTATCCTTCTTAGCTTGCTTGAGGGACATTTGTTTGTATGATTGTAGCCATAAAAATACCCAGTCTCCTACATCAAAACTTCTCTCGCTGTTATGTTGATATGCCTGTCATTTCATTCAATTTTGTGCCAAATTTAGGTTATCCTTTAAGAGTTTTAGAAATTCCTGTTGATGCTCGATGTGATCTTCCACTGCTTGAACACTAGAATTTTCTCTTAAATATGATGTGATGGACAGTGGATGATATCCGTAAAGTGCCATAAATTGGTTCATTTTTGCCACAGTATGGAAGGAAGTGTTATACCACCATTCAACGAGAGGCAACCACTTGACCCATTGTGTTTGTTTATCAGATACAAAATAGCGAAGATACCATTCCAAACATTTATTCGCTATCTTAGTTTGACCATCGGATTGAGGATGATAGGATGAGCTATGAGCTAGTTGAGTACCAAACCAATAAAATAACTTCGTCCAAAAATTTCCAATAAAAATGGGATCTCTATCACTCACAATAATCTTTGGGTTTCCATGTAGCTTTTGAATTGTGTCCATAAATGTAGTAGCAATTGTACTTGCTTTAAATGGATGAGATAATGCACAAAAGTGTGTATACTTGGTAGTTCTATTAGCTACCACCATGATGACACTCTTTCCTTCAGACTTAGGTAAACCTGCGATAAAATCCATTGAAATCTCCTCCCAACATTGAATTGGAATGGATAAAGGTTGTAGAATACTCTGGGTGTTGATTGTCTCAACTTTATTTTGCTGGAAAACCAAACATTCCACCACAAACTTTTGAATATAAGATTTAAGGCCATCCCAAAAAAAAAAAAAAAAATTACCCTGTGGTAAGTTTTTAAAAATCTTGAGTGTCCTCCTAAAGGAGAAGTGTGCAATTCCAAAATAATATTTTGTTTTAGTTGGGAATGATTACGAAGATATAAACTATCTTTGTACCATAAGGAATAATTTTTCCAACTAAATGTAGAAGATGTATTAGGATCTTGGTACAACTTTTGAATGAGTTTCCACACTTCTTTATCCTTCTTCCATTCATCCTTGTCTTTTTTTATCCAATCTATTTGGATAATAGAAATGGCACAAAGAAATGCTTCCACCTCTTCATTGTTTCTTGAGAGTGCATCTGCAACAACATTTAGCTTCCCTTTTTTGTAGATGATTTCAAAGTCATAACCCAACATCTTTGTCACCCATTTTTGCTGCTCTTCTAAAGATAGTCTTTGTTCCAAAAAGTGTTCAAGACTATCATTATCATTTTTTACCTTGAAGTTTCTTCCCATTAGGTAAGGTCGCCATTTATTTAGTTCATGTAGTATTGCTAACATTTCCTTCTAATAAATAGCTTTCTGTAAACACTTTCCTTTGATTGGATGACTTTCAAAAGAAATGGGTCTTCCTTCTTGCACTAAAAAAACACCAATTCCATTTCATGAGGCATCACATTCCACCATAAATGTTTTTGTGAAGTCTGGCGTAGCTAAGATCGATGCTAGGCACATTGTCTCTTTAAGATGTTCAAAGGCCTTAGTTTCTTCACGAATCCATGAAAATGCATATTTCTTCAATAACGTTGTTATAGGTTTTTCTATTCTCCCATAATTCTTAAAAAACTTGCGATAATACCCTGTTAACCCGCGAAATCCTTCCAACTTCTTTATGGTTGTGGGTACTTTCCATTTCTTAATAGATTTAATTTTTTTAGGGTCTACCTTAACACCCTCGTGAGATATAATATGACCCATATATTCCACCTCTTGTACTCCAAAGAAACATTTATATGTTTTTGCATATAATTGTTTCTCATCCAATAGTTTGAGCACCCTGTCAACATGTTGAACACGATCCTTCCAAGACTTGTTGTGGATTAGTATATCATCAAAAAATACTAGCACAAATTTTCTAAGGAAGGGTTTGAAAATGGAATTCATCAACCTTTGAAATGTACAAGGTGCATTGGTAAGGCCAAAAGGCATGACCAAAAATTCATAATTACCCTCATGAGTTCAAAATGTTGTTTTCAGAATATCTTCAATCTTCATTCTAATTTGATGATATCCTGAATGAAGATCCAACTTGGTAAAATAACTTGTTCCATGAAATTCATCCAATAATTCACAAATCATAGGAATGGGAAATTTACCTTTAATAGTGAGCTTATAGAGCTCCCTATAATCCGTACACATGCATCATGATCCATCCTTCTTGTGCTCCAATACTACTGGAGCAGAGAAATAACTTTGACTAGGTTGAATTATACCAGCATCTAACATTACTACAATCATACGTTCAATTTCTCTCTTTTGGACATAAGGATATCTATAGGGCTTGATGTTTGGATGAACACTTACTGAAATCAAATGAATAGCATGATCATGATCATGAATAGGTGGGAGTCCTTTGGGAGTTTCAAACACCTTGGAAAGATTTTCCAAGACTTTTTGGAGATCTGGGAAATAGATGATTTTGATGTTGGAACTTTTAGTGAGCATAATTGTGCAATTACGCCTCATTTTTCTTTCTTCAGAAGATTTGTCATGACATTATAGCTTATTATATTTCCTAGCTTCCCTGCGATACCTCTTAATTTGACTTCCTTTCCTTCTTGAAAATTAAAAGCTATCATCCCCAAAGATTGTAACCATTGTACTCATAGTACAACATCAACACCTCCCATTGGAATGGAAAGAATTGGACTATTCAATACATATTCCCCCAGGGTTAGCTTGATATTAGGGCATTTTCTAGAGCAATTTATAGTTCCTCCATTTGCAACAATCACTTGAAATTCTAGTGTTGGATATAGGAAAAAATTCAATTCCTTGGCTACCTTACAATGAATAAAATTATGGGTACTACCTGAATCAATCAACACTATTACCTTTTTCTTCTTGATATGTCCTTCTATCTTCAAAGTTTGAGGAGTGGTAATTCTTGCTAATGCATTACACGATATGGTCAGTCTCATTTCTTCTTCTTATAGGGTTGGTTCCTGGTGTATATCCTCTTCCTTTGAAGATTCTTGTTCATTTTCTTCGCAATCTATGTAAAATAATTTCTTCTCAGCACACTTATGACCTTTAGTGTATTTTCTATCACAACTGTAGCAAAGCCCTTTTTCTCATTTTTCTTCCAATTTTTTTGGTGTAAACCTTGTAATTTGTGGAAGTCTAGGAGTAGCAACACTTCCATCTTTATAGATGTGAGTGTTAGGCTTCCTTGTCGCCATAATTTTACATTCAATTTTTCTTTCCATCCTGAATGCCTTCTCCAATGAATTAGGTTCCAAAACGCGAACCTCATGTTGAATTTTATCCTTTAAAGTACCTATGAAGACATCAATCTTGTGTTCCTCTAGAATATTAGTTACCCTTATATTCAATTTTTGGAAGTCCTCAATGTGCTCCACCACTAAACCATTTTGTTTGAGATTTATCAATTGGCTAAGAAAGGTGTTTCTCTTTGTATCCTCATAATGTGCTGTCATTTCCTCCATAAAAGTTGACCAAGTGACAATTTTTTTATGGGAGAAAAGCCATCGATACCATACAAATGTTTTTTTTTCTAAATATAAGGTTGCATTGCATACCTTTTATGTGTTTTTCACATTATTGAGATCAAAATATTGCTCCATATGTAGTATCCATGTTACGGGATCCTTGCCATCAAACTTCCTCATATCGATCTTTGGAATATGTTGGTTCTTCCCTCCAACATTAGAGTTTATGAAATCACTATTAACATTTATTTTGTTCTCATCATGAGTTTCCTATACTATCTTTTATCCATTAGGAAACATTTATTGTATCAACTTTGTCAAACCTTCCATGTCTTCTTTTATATAATTCTTCATGTTTTCCATGTTGTCTTTCATGTCATCCATATTAGCTTCCACTCCTTTCTTCAAACCATCCATCTTAGCTTCCACACCTTTCTTCAAAACTTCCTTTTCATTTTTTGTTTCTCTTTACGAGAGCGGAATTTGGTGCATTTTCTCTTGTAATTTTGATATGTCATGTTGTAGTTCTTCATCTTCATGAATCATAGTAGAGCCTTCTGAAGGCTTAATGGGCATTGAATTATTTTTAGGGGGGAATTTTAGAACCAAATACTGATATCTATTCTACAATATGCCATTGGAATCAATTCAAAATGATTCTTCAAACAAGACTTATGCAATTCGGAAGAAAAAATAAACACCTTTTTCTTGCTTTTGAGGAGCTCGATATTGAAACTGAATTATCTCTGTGATTTAGGATCTTCAATATCTTAAAATCAGTCCTGTAGTATCCCTCTGAATCTTCTTTCAAAAGCCACAGGTATGACGTGAATTTGATTCTTCAAGTCAAATTTATGCCCAATCTCTCACAATGACCTAATTATGGACTAGTTTAGAGAGAAAAATTGTACGGTGTTCCATGTGCCATTGTTTCCTCCTTTGGCTCTCAAATTGATACACAAGAGAATATAGTCTATGTAATTATGAGGATTTTTTACAGAATTCCAATCCGATGCTCAGAGAGAGAGTTGTGACGATTTTCCCATGGTCACCTCTTTGAAATGAAATTTGGGAGCTTGAAAAAACCCTAACTTCCACAGGGAACACATCTAAATGTAATATTCCCAATTAGCCATGAGCTAGTTGGAATATTAATTTTTTTTTTTTTTTTTTCTGGTTTAATGAATAATAGGATAATGGAGATCCATAAATCTCCTTAATATGAATAAAACTAATGCCAATGTGAAAGGAATACATCTTGGAAGCTTAATTAAGCATCGTTGTTTGTGAAAAGGGGTCGAACACCTTGACTGGGTCAACTTTGACCAAATCAACAACACTATCATGGTGTAGTGGCATTCAATGAGGGACAACGCAGTTTTAGATGGAGACTCATTGCATGGAAGTAGTGTCATAAATGAATGGGGCTTAGGGTTAGGAAGCTCATTTCTTATATAAGGAAGGGGATGGCAGCCACATTATTCATCATATGATATGTTTATGTTTTGATATATGGTCTGTTCAGACATATAGCTTTCTTCATCTGTTTAGCTAATATTTGAGTGATGTTTAGAACAGGGTGTTCCTAATCAGGAATCCTATCTCTTTCCTTGAGAGGGCTCTTCGAAGATCTTGCACTACCATTCCACAATCAGGCTTTAGGCCAAGCTTCATCTTTCACCTACAATGTAGATCCTCTTGAGGGTTGTGTTGTGTTGCAGATTGTAGCAGTGGAGAACATATTTGGGTCACTTGAGTGCTTGTTTTCAGTAGAGAAGGGCTCCTTTCCATTGGGAGGATAGTAAGGAAGGACCTTGAGCTTATTTGCATCATCTGGCTTTAGGCCACTTATTTATTTTCCCCTACAACATAGTTTCTATCTTGGACTGCGTCATTTTGAGGGAGGAGTTGCATGGTGGTTTTAGTACACCATTTGGGGAGGAGGTTTTCTATTGAAGGGATCAACCTTTCATATAGAGGATCTATTAGAGGGGGCTGCATTATTTTTTATATCATATCAACTCCATATTTGCAGTTATATGTTACAGTGAATCTTCAGCCCTAGGGATTTGATTCAGATCTTGTATATTCGTGTATTGTTGAAATGAATTTGGGGGTTCTTCATTGGAGGTTGTATAGTGCATAGATATATATTTGTTATATATTTTGAGGCATATATCAGCCCATATTTTTTTTATGTTCATTTTCTATATCAGTGCACCTTATGACTACGTTATAGTAGTCTTTCAGTATTTTTATATATAGTAGAAACACCTTTTATTAAGGGTTTTATTATTTGGAGGCGTGTTCTATTTTGTAACATGTTTCGTGGCCCATTATTTTAAACATATTTGCTGTTGTTATGCTGAATAGAAAGGCTACATATTTGCCTCATGTTTTTATATGATGTTTTACACTACTATTCCAGCATTTTTCTCTATATTCCTATTTTTCCCATTTGGGAATATTACAGTGGTATTGAAGCATAATCTTGGCTCAGCCTATGCATCTTGAAAGCCAATATGTCATTAGAAGAAGGAGATCCTCTCATAGATTTAGAGAAGAGTTATCTCAGAAGAAGAAACCTGAAGTTTGATTATACAGATGGTAAAGAAGACAAGGGTAAAACCCCCTTATCAGGAGAAGATGAAGAGAAGGAGTATCCCTAGCTACTTCTTAGAACTATGCAAGACATTGCTAGAGAAATAAAGGAGATGAGGATGGATAGATACAAGGAATACCCTAAAGGATTTCTGCATGGTGAATTCTCCAACATTTCTCATCACTATAGTGATCAATTGGTGAAGCAGCAACAAGTTTCCCAATGCTCTACAATGGCTACATTCCTAGCAGTGCGAAATGAAGGGTTTCAAGAATAAGAAACTTTTGAAGAATATTTCATGGAGTATGAGTCTCAATCTCAGAGATTCAAGGACCACTTGAGTTTTCAAGAATTTTTTCAGATAAAGGACAATAGGAGACCTAGGCATCATAATAAAGGTGGAGGATTCATTCAGAATCATGATGTACACCGCACTATGGGCATATTTTTCTTACCCAACTTTGATGGGTCAAATAAATGCACTACCAAATCATGGGTAGAGAAGCATGACATATACTTCCAGCTGAACAAAGTACTAGAGATGGAGGCCATTAAGATAGAAGCGCTGCACCTTGAGGGTGAAGCACATGATTGGTGGTTCCATGTCTTGTCTACATTGGTTCATGCCAATGTGACTGCATATTCAGAGTTAACAATGAGGTTGGTAGAGAGGTTTGATAGAAGAGATCCTGAGGCACCATTCATGGGGCTAGAAAAGCTCAAACAATCAATTAATCCAGAAACTTACATTTCCGAATTTCTAAAACTTTATGTTATGGTTCCCGATTTATCTGCGACAAGATGGGTCTATATGTTCATTGATGGGTTAGAATAACCTCTTCATGGGTTGGTTAAGTCTACCAAGCCCACTACCCTTCAATATGCCATTTAAAGGGCTATATATCTACAAGATGCCTTGCTGAAAGAAAAGGAAACATTTAAGCAAAAGCCCTCTTTTCCATCCAATAGAAAAGATGAGAAGGCTCCTCTTTCAAAAGAGAGCCAAAATGAAGTACCTCTTAGTGATGATGTTTGAAGAGACTTGAGGAGAAGGAAGCTTTGCTTCACATGCCAAGAATCTTGGGCACCCGGACATAAATGTACAACAGGAAAGGCACACTATATAGAGGTCTTCTTAGATGAGGAGGAGGAAGGAGAAGAGGAACGAAAAGGAGGTCACAGTGCTGACACAACAAGAGATGATCCATCGGCATTAGGAGATGGGAGTGGAGCATTTTCTCCAATTGGAGTGGCTCTTACATCATTGAGAGGAGTACCTAAGTACTTGACCTTCAGGGTTCGAGGTTCCATATTAGATCAGAGGGATTCTGTTTTGATTGAAAGTGGGGCTACCCACAATTTTATTGATGCCCAACTAGTGTAGAGGAGGGCAATACCCACTGATGATTTTGAGGGGTTTTCTATTTTGGTCCCACGAGCTAGAACTATGCAGTGCATGCATTATGTTCCATCTTTATTTGTCACTATGGGGACATATACATTGACTGATCACTTCTTTGTGGTTGACATACCTGACACCAATGTGATATTGGGTATGCAGTGGTTGATTACTTTGGGGAAGGTCACCACAGATTGGGAGACTTTGCAGATGGAATGGGTAGATAGAAAGAGTGGGAAAAATCAAATGATTAAAGGCATGCACACATATCCATCACATAACACTTCCACACATAAAATAGAAATGGATTTGCATAGTGGAGGCAAGGACCTAATAGTCCCATCTATTATGCACATGAATTTGGCCCATCAGACATTATTGTTTTGTGGAAAAGCACCTGGGAGGCCACCTAATCTAGATTTGGTGAGGAATTTCTCACATCATGATGCACCATTAATAGATCCAGGAGGAATGGGGGAATTTGGAGGTCATGATACATCGTTGAGAGTCTTGGGTAGACTAAAGGAGGAGGGAGACATTCTCCCAACATCATCATTACCCACTCTCATTTCAGATTCGGTGCCGAGGAACAAGAAGCATGGGGAGGATAGCAACCTTCCAACATATGACTAAATTGGCATTGGAGATGTCAAAGATAAGGGAAGACATATGAAAAATGTTCTTTGTGATATATCATCAACGTTGTCACTATGGACGATAGATCCATATTGGAAATCCCAGATGTTGGTGAATTATTCCAAGGATATTTTCACATGTATGATACTTGATGACCAGCTACATGAAGAGGGATATTCAATACAAGATGAGGTCATCTATTCTCATGGTAGGATATTCTTATCTAGAGCTTCCAAGCTCAAGGAAAAGTTACTACAAAGAGAACAGGAAGATTTTCTCTTCAGCCATACTTATTCTATGAGAGCATACCACTCCATCATGGAAGGTTATACTTAGGAAGGCTTTGAAGAGGAACTATATCAGCATTTGAAAAGATGCATTGACCATGTGGAGTTTGGAGAGATACATAACTCTATGGAGGAGTTATCACCGCCACCTATTTCCTCTTTTGGAATGAGAGGGGATCTATCTATGGACCACTCCAGTTGTATGAGCAGAAATTATGGTAAGGAACATATTTATGTGCATGATGTTTTACTTCATGATTATTTGTATTTCTTTACCATATATATGCAGGCCATTGCTCCAAGGAAGAGAATTCTTCCATATAAACTTCATGGCAAACTTTGGGCCATAAACATTGTTGAACATGGGCACACCCTAGGAGGATATAGGGAGATGATTTACCACTATGGGTTCACTCCAAAGGCACCAACAATTTCTCACCTTTTCATAACTTGTGAGAAAAATTAGGTAGCAAGTAAGTGGTGGGGAAACCACTTACCATATCATTATCTTATGCAGTTAGGAGACATGCTGCGCTGGTTCCACATGTGGTGCTATGAGCCACCTCCATTTTTGCATATTTCTGTTTATATGTACTTGGTTTTGATCCCATACATTGATGATGTACTTATTCTTTTTATGGGAATGATTGGTGGGAGGATGGGAGGACTGGATGTGCCCTTTAGGAGAGATATTCTCCATGTTCATTATGCTACATGTTTCAGGGAGGACATTGGGCAAACCATGATTGTTTCATTGGATCTATTGCTTCCTTGTGGGGTGAATCGTTTGCATCTCATGAGAACTTGGGAGGAACATGTCATGGAGGGATGGATTGGGAGACACTTAGCTTATGAGGGAAGCTTATCACATGAATTTTTCACCAATGATGGAGGAGAAGAGTTGCAACACTCACCTTTTCAGTTTCTTGAGGACAAGCAACATTTTGGAGGGGAGGACTGTAATATTCCCAATTAGCCATGAGCTAGTTGGAATATTAATTTTTGTTTTTTCTTTCTTGTTTAATCAGTAAGAGGATAATGGAGATCCATAAATATAATTAATATTAATAAAACCAATTCCAATGTGAAATGAAGACTTCTTGGCAGCTTAATTGAGCACCGTTGTTTGTGAAAAGTGGTTGGAACACCTTGACTGGGTCAACTTTTCCCAAATCAACATCGTTCTCATGGAGTAGTGGCATTCAATGAGGGACAACGCAGTTTTAGATTGAGACTCATTGCATGAAAGTAGTGTCATAAATGAATGGGGCTTTATGAAGCTCATTTACTATATAAGGAAAATGGTGGAAGCCATATTATTCAGCTTATGATATGTTTATGTTTTGATATATGGTTTGTTCAGACATATAGCTTTCTTCAACTGTTTAGCTAAGATTGCATTGTTGTTTAGCACAGGGTGTTCCTGATCGGGAATCCTACCTCTTTCCTTAAGAGGCCTCTTGGAAGAGATTTCACTACCATTCCACAATCAGGCTTTAGGCCAAGCTTCATCTTTCATCTACAACGCAGATCCTGTTGAGGGTTTTGTTGTGTTGTAGGTTGCAGTAGCCGAGAACATATTTGGGTCACTTGAGTGCTTTTTTTCAGTGGATAAGGGTTCCTTTCCATTGGCAGGATAGTAAAGAAGGACCTTGAGCTTATTTGCAGCATCTTGCATCAGGGCACTTATTTGTTTGCCCCTACAGTAAATTTTCTGTCTTGGACTGCGTTATTTTGAGGGTGGAGTTTGCAGGGTGGTTTTAGCACACCATTTGGGGAGGAGGTTTTCTAGTGAAGGGTTCATCCTTTCATCTAGAGGATCTATTGGAGGAGGCTACATTATTTTTTATATCAGATCAACCCCATCCTTTGAGTTATATGCTGCAGTGAATCTTCAAACCTAGGGCTTTGATTTAGATCTTGTATATTGTTGTATTGCTGAAATCCCTTTTGGAGGTTCTTCATTGGAGGTTGTATAGTGCCTAGATCTGTATTTGTTGTATATTTTGAGGCATATATCAACCCATGATATTTGTATGTCCATTTTTTGTAGCAGTTCACATTATGACTGCGTTGTAGCAGTCTTCCGACATTTTGATATATAGTAGCAACACCTCTTATTGAGGGTTTTATTACTTGGAGGCTTGTTCTATTTTGTAACATGTTTTGTGGCCCATTGTTTTAAACATATTTGTTGTTTTTATGCTGAATAGAAAGGCTCCATATTTTCCTCATGTTTTTATATGATGTTTTCCACTATTATTCCAACATTTTTCACTATATTCCTGCTTTTCCCATTTGGGAATATTACACTGAAAATATTGTGAACCGAGATCTGAAATTTTTACAAGACGTTCCTTAGGATTTCATCTTCTCTATTTTTAAATTTCATCTTATGAACCTTTGTAGAAAAAACATTATAGCGCAAATTCCAGGATGACCAGTTCAGGTGAAATTTGGGAGCTTGAAAAAACCCTAACTTCCACAGATCATATCTCCGAAAATATTGTGAACCAAGATTTGAAATTTTTAAATGATGTTCCTTAGGATTTCAGCTTTGCTTTGTAAAATGTTCATCTTTTGAACCTTTATAGAAAAAATGTTATAGAAAAAATTCCATGATGACCTTCTTGGAACAATGAAACCCTAGAATCAAAAGCTTTGATACCATATGTTATGAAACTAGCTCTAAAAATAGAAGAAAAGACAAATCAGCGCCTTAGAATTCAGCCACTTCGAGGGGGGGAAATTTGTTACATTACATAAATGAACAATTCTTGGATGATACAAATGACAAAACCTCCTTCTATATATAGGAGTCTATGGGGTCACAATATAATCCTAGCCGACCTAGCAATAATAATGTAAGGGCACAATAATAAAAATATTTGGGTTACACGGGTACAACAATAATAATAAGGGGGCTACACTAACAACAATAAGGGATTGAACTAGTAATATAGGGACCTCATACCAGATTTCAACAATTCCTCTCATCTAGGGAGGAATTCCCATTTGCATCATAAGTCTCAACCTGGATGTACATGATTTTTGAATGATGTCTCAACTCATATCACCTAATCTCATCTTGCCTCATAAAATAAGAATAATCCTCAACCAAGGTTATGGGAGATCCATTAGATCCTCCAAACCCTACTAGTCTCCATGGTCTCCAAATCAAGTTCTATGACCTTCATCTCAAATGAATAATGATGGCATGATGTAAAGAAGAATAATTATCATGGGGAAGATATGTATTCCACTTTATATCCAATTTCAATATGCGAGATACCACTTACCATGACAGATAAGGATATCACACTATTTTATTGACGAATGAAAATAACAAAGATACCACTGACCATGAGAGGTAAGGATCACACACTATCCTATTGTCCGCTAATATTTCCACTTTGATCTTAAAGAATAAAGTGGTATAACACCTATATGACATGACATGAGTGAGATACTACTTACCATAATAGTAAGGATCACACCCTATTGAAATTGTCCTCACCCATTATCCAAATGGGTGGCAATCATAGCAAGCCAAAATTGTGGGTAGGATGCATACTAGGGTATACTCTACCAAGATGGTTGGGAAGGGGGGGGGATATCCACTTTACATAAGTGATAAGGAACACACCCACACCATATAGTGACAATATGAGAGACTCTACATACCACAAGGGGTAAGGATCACACCCTATCATATTGTCCACCAAGGAGATATTTGGTTCAATTCCTCTCCATGGGAGCTCAAGAAAGTGGAAAGATCATAGCTCAGTGTTCTCGTTCAACCATGAACCTTTCTTAGGAGTGTCACATCTAATAGGTCAAGTTGGTTTCTAAGAGATTCCCTTTAAACAACAACCTACTTACCAAAACATGAGTTTGAGCCTTATTTCTCCTCTTTGCACCATATCCTGGATATAGTGATATCTGATCTCAATAGGATTTTACCTTTCGTGTAGCACAACATTATTTGAAAGAAAAATCCCATAGTAGTTATCATAGTATATAGTAGTTACATCCAACCTATACTCAAACATCTCTCAAAAGAGCTTTCTCAATAACATTTCAAAAATAATTTTCTCTGCCTTATTCGTACTTAAATCAACGTAATTATGTTTTTGTCTCATCCAGGATATCATGGTAGGCCTAAATATACATCAACACCCAAATGTTCTTTTCATGTCAACAATTTTTTTCAGTCTTAGTTGACATCATTGTACCCATCAAGTTTCCAGCAGTGTGTCTCATTCCATGATTACTAATTTCATGTAGACATCTCATCACATATTTAGGCTCTATTTATCTTAGAGTAGGGAATACTAAGTAAGTATACATCTAGCTACGAGCTCATCAAATTTGAATTTGAAGAGGAGTATCTGCCAACTACTTAGGTATGAATCATCATTCCAATTCTCAAGAAGCATACTTCCCTTAACAAGGAAGTCTACATTAGCAATCTTGATATGTTGATCATCTTAGATCATAGGTCATCTCCCTCTGGAATTGAATACTAATATAATCTGACGTTATAAGGAATAAATTTTTAGAATATATGAACCCAATAATTAAATACATACCTTCAATCATGAAAATCTCTTGGATTTTGCATCAGATGTCCAACATTCAACACATGCCATGTCTAGGGGACTTGCTATATGGGGATTTATTCAACCTAAAATCATGAGCCTTCTCTTCATACACCTTAAATCCCTGAGGTAGCCACATATATGTTTCTTCCTTAAGTACATCCACTTTAACAAATATATGATAGTATTACATTTGATAATAGGTGATAGGAACTTATCGCAGTCCTCTCCCTCTCATAGAATCTTCCTTATTACTTTTGAACTTAATATTGTGGAGGAATATCACACTATTGCACCTTGAAATCTAAAATGGTTCTTACATGAAGTACATATCACTTCTCATCCTTTTATTATCTCATATTATCTCATCGTTGCATGAAATTCTCCCCCCTATAAATGCAAAACCTTCTGAGAGAGTGGGATTCTTCCTTCAAGGTCTCAGATCTCGTTCAACTTTCAAGTGACTATTCAAATCATGGGATGGCTCTCCAGCCTTTTCAATACTTATATTGATGACTAGGTCCTTACATCCATTTAATGTACTTCATAACCCCATGACAAGAGCAAGAGAAATAATAACAAGGAAACCAAACATAATGAAAGTGTACTTGATCATGAGGCAGGAATATATTTCTTCTCTAGATATAAGAGTGGATTATTTCCTATCCTGCACTAGCTCCCTCTTGGATATTACTCTTCCTGCATCGGCTCCCTCTTGGGCTTAGTCTTCCTACATTATTATAAAAACTCATGATCATTAGGATTTGCGGTCCTTGATCACATCCTTATCCAATAAGTTTATGAACAAATCATTTAAATATTAATACATGAAGAACGAATAATAGTCCAAAAATGACAAATATAAACAACAGAAGAGTAACAACGAAATAGCGTGAGGTTTGAAAGTACTTATCTCTACTAAGGATCGAAGGAGGCTATTAGCTCCCTCCTTATCCTGCCTTCAGGAGCCACCACTTTCCATGAATCAAATTTTATATTTGTCTTCAAAAGAAATAAATCTTCTTGAGTACCACTTGTATGCTTGATTTCCATCATTGGTAACCGAGCCCAACTTATCAATGTATAATATGATCACTATATTTGTATCATACCATCTTCTATTGGGTAGGAGACAAAACCATCTAGGTTTTCTCTAAATCTGTCACATGTACTTGAATAATTGAATGGTTTCTTATATCATATCAAATCATGAACAATTTTTGAATCATACCAGGATTTTTTCATATCAAGGCAAATCATAGGGTTTCTCTCAGACCATAACTTCTATTTGAAAAATCAAAGGCTTCCCTAGGGTTATTTTAGGTCTTTGTCATATTCACCCATTTCAATCTGATTTCATCATAAACTTCATCATGAGAGTATTTATGGGGTTTATCTTCAATGACTTTTATTCAACCCAAATCTAATACGATGTCAATTTTTAGGGCTAGATTATTCTCTGTTGTAGATAATTTCATTTTTAATTTTTTCATAACTGACATATTACATTCACCCCATAATATCTTAACATCACTAGAAATTATGTAGAAATTATAATAACATAATAAATGCAATAGAAGATAAAGGAACAATAGAAGAAAAACATACACAGTAGAGTCAACAAGGTTTAGATGAGAAACCATGGAAAAATGCCAAAAGGGGGAAAACCAAACTAGATTATTCTTCTATTAGATTTTCATCAAATATTCATCTAAGATACAAAGTACAATAATAATGAGATACATCAACTACATCATGCCTCCTAGGGCCAACCCAAGTCAATTCACAAGTACGTTTACGAACGGAATGATATGATCTCCAATAATCAAACAAGTCCAAGAGAGTTGTTATCATATGATCTCGGGTTACATCATCCATGGATAATGCAATAAGTGTCATTAATATCAAGATTATTTACTATCAAGGAACATCATCACTATCAATTGGCATCATTAATGTCATGTATCATAAGATCAAGGTCACTGAAATCAAGGTTATTGTCATTGCATATCTCACTAACATCATATAGCATAATGACAAATTCATTTTCACATGTATCATAGCAAGATCATTCTCACATGTACCATTGTAAGCTCAATACTATCAAGAGAATAGGGTCATTTTTATCATGTGTCATAAACAAGGTTACTATCATCATGTATGGTCACTAATAAGGGAAGATAAGAAATACCATAAATGAAGAGAGCTAGTATTGAACATGTCACAACATAGGTCGTTTTTATCAATCATCAACACATATTACAGTTACTAGAATCTTACATTATCACAGAGATTATAAACCCTTTGTATCACAGAGATGAAGAGATTCACATGGTAGGGTTCTTTGTATCATAGAGATCACAACCTTTACATCACAAATATTGCATCCTTCACATCATAGGATTTTAGACTTCACATTACAAATTTCGGTGAATTGCGCATCTCATGGATTATAGATTTCTTGTTGTAGACTTGCATTAACAAAAATATAAGAATACTAGAGACAATCCATAGAAGAATGAAAGTGATCCATAGTAAATGCAATACAAGCGATAGATAGGTAAATTATGTGACATAATTAGAGAAATGCTAGCAAATATCACAAAATAATGTGAGCCACATACCATAGAGAAACACAAGTTGCATGAGAGAAATGTGAGCTACAAACCATAGAAGAAATGTGAGCTTCATCACAAATAAATGTGAGTTAAAAACTACAGAAGAAACACAAGTTTCATCACAGAGAAATGTGAGCTTCATGATTGAGAAATGAAAGCTATAGACCATAGAAGAAATTCATCTAATTGTGTATGTCAAATGAAGGAACATGGATGGGTATTTATAGTTGTTTCTACCTATGAAGGGTCACGACCCTTGGGCAGGTCGACATGACACCGACTTAAACTTTGGAGGGAAAAATATGATTTTGAATTTTCTCACCATAATATTAAATATATTTATTTATGATTTTTTCCCAAGTTGTGCCACCTTAATAACAATATTTTTCATTTTTCCGATTTAATTCTCTTTTGGGGAAATATAGATTTCCCTTGGGGTAATAGGGTTTCTCATGGGAATTTTGTCGCATAGCTGCCCAGATTTCAATAGGAAGTAGAGTTTTAATGTTTGTAGGGGCTGCAGTGACACTGCATGAGAAGATCTCACATAGCCACAAGTTTAGAATTGAGGGAAGCACATAAGTTGTAGCTATGGTGGACGTTGTAGCATGACTAGTCTGAGAATGTTGACGCACAATATTCGAAGGGAAATGTTGGAATATTTCGAAGATGACTGGAATGAGGAAGGCCAAAATCATGGAATTTGGACAAGAATACAAGGACATGAGTGGATAATACATCTAGTTTGGCAAAGCTTGGATTTTAGTTCAAGACGAGTGTGGGAGGAATGGCATAGTTGGGCTGGGAAGAAAGGAGTGCAGGATAAAAGGGTTTCAGAGACCTGCATGAGTTTGGAGGCTAAACTTGTTCATATCTTCGGGCCTCATCTCAAAGAAGGTGAGGAAAGGGATTGAACCCAAAATTCGAATGAACACCCGACCGAAAGAGGAGAGTTGGACAATGACCGCTAATCCTTAAGTATGTGTGACAAATTAAGAGCTAAGAGGCCCAATATGGAGAACAACACTAGTCCTGCAATGTTGTATCCACTGATAGCGTCGTGAAAATTTGGGGGAATTTGTAGATGTGAGTTCATTGCTGCAAAAAAAAAAAACCTGAGAATGAAGTTTCATGTCCCATAACCCATAGGTTCAGGAGATTGGACATTGAGAAGTCAAATTTGATAAACCCCATAATAAATTTTCATCAAAGAAAAAGCATAAACATTACTAATCATGAAGAATTCAAAATTTCATAAAAAGCATCTATCCTACCATAGAAGCAAGATGTGGCAGAAGGTTGAACAACTACACGAGAGGACCATGGGAAGAATAAAGACATGCAAGAAGGAGCGAGAAAATCGCATTCCCATATCAAACATGCTTGATCACCTCCCAATAAGCAGCAATGTCAAACTTATTCAATCTCCGATCAAATCGGCAAAGGACTATCGCTCCTACAAATCTATTTAGAACATAAGTCTCAAGAGATTTAAATCGTAGGAATGTCAACCGCATAATATCTAAAAAATAAACTAAAGTCAACCCTATAATTGCATGACATTGTTGGCTTTCTCATTAAAAGTCAAAATAAATTTTTATGAAGAAAAGTTAAGAGTTAAAGTGGACCTACTATTCCTATATTTTTCAAATCTAAAAAATAAAATTACAAATACTTTTGAAATCTAAAAAAATAGAATTACAATTGATATTATTTCATAGTTTCAACATTATAGTTAAAATAACTTGTTTAAAAAAAAACATCTTGTTAATTTTTTGGAGCGACTCCTTGTGTACTTTTGAACTTAACATTATATTGTAGAGAAATACATATCGTACATATATTAACAGAATTTGAAACCACGGTGAATTTTAATATTAATCAAATTTGTGAAGTTGTAGTTTATTTGTTTTATTTTTTAGATTATTTTATTTTATTTTATAAATTTTTTATTTTATTTTTTAAATTTATTAGAAATTTGATAGGAATTTGTTAGAAAAATAAGTTTGAATTGAGATTTCTTCCTAATACAAATATCTTAAAAAATTCAATATATTAAAAAAAATGCATTTTAATCCACCAAAATTCTCAATTCAAACTAAATATTAAACGTCAAATAAAAATTTAACTAAAATATAACACATAAAATAAAAATAAGTAAATGAAATCATTTGAAATTGAGTAGCCCCAATATTGATTAGCTGTCAACCATTTAACCTACCTCTACAAGTGCACTTCATATTTATACTAGTCTGATATTTTAGAGGGACCCTCAAGATAACTACACACCATAGGAAATCACTGTTTTCTCCCTCCACGACGAGGTTCACAAACTTGAGAGAGTGGCCAATCCTTTGTGGACAGCAAAACTGAAAGTGCGTGCTACTACGCTATCACCATGTGAAAGCTAATAGAGATATGAATTCACGTGATACGAAGCTTCATTCATCCCGTAATCATGACAGCTACACTTTAGCATTATCTGGAAAGTGAGAGCTGCAATTCATGAAGACTCTAATTGCAATCGTTTTCAGCATGTCGCCATCATGTCACACTTCATGTGGATGATTTAATCAACATGGTTAGGCGAGGTTTGTAGATGGATATCAAAATCTTTCTCTCTCAAATCATAAAGTTGAAGATTGAAAAATGTGAGCCATGTCCCACATCGTATCAATCAAGAGTGAAGTTGACTCAAGAATGAAATGCTATTTTCAAAAGACCCTAGAAGGTGATTAAGAGTGAAATGCTCAAAATTATTTTCTAAATGAAACGGGTTGGCAGTCTTACGGGTTGGCAGTCTTATTTATTTGATACAAAATGAAGCTAATAAATATTTAATTATAAGATTGAAAAGGGATCTACTTATAAATTATACAGACAATTGTACACTTTATTGAAGGCACATACTAACTTGCTATAAAGTATTGCATTGATAATGTGAATCCATTGGTCGATTACAATGATCCTACCCATTTTCTAATGGCATACCCATTTGCTAATGGTATAGATTCATTTTGCACTGAATGATTGGGGATCAACTTCAAAATATATGTTTCATGTCAACCCATATTTTGGTTTTGTAAGAAATAGAAGATTTCTTTCTTCTCAACCACTTAAGATCTTAAGATGAATATAGTAGTATAATTAACATTCACACAAAAGTATTGTGGATTTTCACCCTAATATGTGTAGTTAGATTTGGACTTGATTTCAAGGAATTGACTATATTTTATTATGGAGATAAAAGTGAAATACAAGTAGTTAAGAACCTTGTTGGTTATAGTGATATGAAACATGTGAAGCTTGATGTCAATTGTTAGAGATAATTGGTATATGAGAATGTCTCTTATTATGTCTAATAAAAAAAATAATCATGTTTTTGATATTTTACTAAGCCATTAATAGAAGCATAGCTGTGAACTTTTACACTATAGTTAGAATTCAAGAAGGCCTTTGATAGGGGTGTATAGAGATAATTCCACCTCTTAGATCTCTAATAGTGGGGTGTTGTAATAGTATGTTCATCCCATATCTAAATCCTTTGGAGATTGTTGATGTAAGCATATTTACAATCAAAGATTCATCAAGTAATCCACTAGCTGAATAGACCAATAGTGGTCCTTGCTAGGTCAATAATCCAAAATTCTAGCTAGGAAAGATGGATATTTGGGCACATCTAAAGTGGCCAACATTGAATAGGTATTTATTATAATGGAAGCTAGCTATGATTTTTGTTATGTGTGTGTGTGTATTTTGTAATGATTCATAGCTTGACCTATGCACATTTGAGCATAGCTCAACTTATTCATTCCATATGTGGAGCTATATTGAATAGGGAAAGTTTCAAGGATGGAAAACTATATTAAATTTTAGAAAATTTGGGCCATTTTATTTGTCCATAGTACATAAAATGTGTGCTGATATTTTTGTAAAAATATTCAAAATTCTAATGTTTTTATAATAGTCTCTATAAAATTTAGGCCTTTTTTTAGAGAAAATAATTTTATCCTATAAAAATTGAAGTGAATCATTTTTAGCAAAAAATGGGAATTCGTGATTTTTTTTTGCGTAAGAATGGAAAATTAACCCATTTGCGAATATTAGCCCCGAAAATTTTCTCTTTCTTTACTACTATAATCTTTTCTATTTACAAAACTTATTCATATAAATAAGTATTTTTCCTTCTACAAATTGACTAAAGATTTCTATATATAAAGGTTAATATGGCCATTATTGTTGTCTTTGATTATTATATGGTTTTAATTTACTTATTTCAAGGACATTATTCTAAGACATATTATATAATTCATTATCATTATTCCTTTTAGAGTTGTGCTCCACACACAACCTCAATGTACATTGTATATATTCTTATTTGTTATGTTATTTTTAGTATCGAATTCACACATTTTGGTATTCCTCTCATGATGACACATCTATAATATATTTCTTTCTCTTTTTTAGTTATGACACATCTCCAACACATTACAAGTGAAGGATTAAACAAACCTAATACTCGATACATTTATATGAAAATAATTCTTAAAATTTAACCATAGAATGCATGCCTCTAAAATTAATCCATATAATATAGTCATCCAAATCATCTTATTTATTTAGAAGAAAAGATATTCTTATCTATTCAAAAGGGTTATAATGAAAGAAAATCTACTTGGTAGGATGACATGTGATTGGTAACAAAATTATTCAACATAATGGAGCATTGATTTTAAAGTTATTTAGTATTATGGAATATTAATTTGTGTTAATATTTACATTTATATTTCTATTTAGAGTAAGAAGTTTGAAATAGATATGGAAAATCTATGTTTACTTATTGAGTATTAAGGTAGGGTGCCATCCATCATGAATATGAAGTGCCCTACTAACATTTCTGCTTAATATACTCAATTGTATAGATCTAATTGACTATGGAATCATTCAATGAGAGTTGTCTAAGGGCATCAAGAAAGAAACTATAATGATCGTCCTCCATCTTGTTTTTAAAATGACATGATCACATCCCTATATTTTACCATTTCTTAGGCTGAAAATCCTCTTGAGCGGGAGGAAAAAAATGATGGATAAGATCCCATTATTTTTCAGCTAGATTTAGTGATCAATATATGGAAGCCACCTAAAATATCATTGTGACCCACCAATGAGTGAACCATGATCCCAAATTTAACATAACATCATGTTTTATTTATGAATGCCAATTAGCATTAACTTATCATGTTCTATGTGATAGATGCCACTTACTTCTTTCATGTTTTTTGATGATAGAGTTCTATGAAAATTTATTTTATTTTATTTTTATTTCGACCCTTTTTTATAGGAGTATATTACATTATTCACTATTGGTGTTACTTGAAAACTTTATTAATATTATATAAAGTATTATTATATATTTGATCACATCAATAATTAATGTACATGTACATATATTAAAGTATTTTAACTAATAATAACGTAGATGGTGAACATTAATTTTCTTCAATTGTAACATATATTATTAATATGAATTATCTATTTTGTATGTTTTTGGCTTAAGAAGACTAGAAGAAAATATTGTAACTATCCTTATTATGTTATCATTAGTGAAACTCTTAGTAGGTTAACTTCCTTCCATGATGATGATTAGTGGATCTTATCTATTAAGTGGTTACTGACTTATTATGGTTAGTTAAATAATAATATCTATATAAAAGGTCTTATAACATTTTCTCACAAACAAGTTTGAAATTGACGCACACATGATACACATATTGTTTTTAAAAGAAGCTTACCATTTAACAATCTTTTAAAATAAATCTACCATTGAAAATCTTACCACATAAATTGTAAGCTTTGCTTTTTAAGTGTTTTTTAAATCAAATTTTAAAGTATTTCAACTTATTTAACCACATTAAATTGATACATAATATTAAAACACAAATAAATTTTATTTTATTTTAAAGTTAACACAACACTTTTAAAATATTTCCCATTTTAATTTGTTAAATAAACTTAATAATAATTTAATATTTTTATTAAATTAAAAAATATTTATTTATTTATTTCTATTTCAAGTGAATTATTATAATACTTCCCCTCTCAATTTGAAAAATAAATTTAATAATAATTCTAAATATTTCTATTAAATTATTTTTTTAATTTTTATAATTTCTATTTCAACTGAATTATTACAATACTCGAAATATAATGGTTGTATATGTCACATTCATGTGCCACCTTGAAAGGTGTCATTTTGTTATGTTGGTATCGTCATATTTTGGCACTTCATTAGTGTTGTGCCTCACATATCCTAGGTATAAATATAAATCATCATTGACACATTTCCCAAGGATATGTTTTCACTTTTATTTAGTACGGACAAAGAAAAATTAGGCATGAATGATCCCACGAATCAGAATTAAAAAATAATAATTGTTAGCCTCCCTTCCCACGTAGTTATGACCAAACACCTTTTCCTTTGGCTAAGAGATAAGGGACGATGGAAATTTTCCCCGTACGAAAGTTGTATAAGACAATATTTCCCATTTGTTTTTAAAGTACAAAGGAATTTTACAATTATAATATTAATTAATTTATATATTTTTTTAATTTTATTTGGATATGTTCTGTGATATTTGGACTATATAAAATTCTTATTTAAGGTTAGTATTCAATTTGCACTTTTTATTTCCGCATAAAGAGTGTAGGACCACCTATTATCTTTAGTTTACCAGGGATTTTGATATTTATTAGGGCATTTATTATCAATGTTGAGTGATGTTATTATTGATATTAAAATTAGTCTTTGTACTTTCTTAATATACGTTAGTGGATTGCATTATTTCGGAGTACCAATGGAAAAGAAGCCTTGGGAGTAAGAGAATGAAGCCTAATCCTTGTGGTGTGGCCATGATACCCCAAATTTGATGAATAAAATGGGTAGGAATATTAGCAAATTTGCTAATGATATCATCATCAAATAATTGTACTCATCATGTCATTTCTAATGCGAGGTGGAACCCCTCACAACTCCTCATGGTTGAGGAGATATTCCTTGTCAAACTTGGTACCCCGAAAGTGTCTTCATGGCACCCATAATAAATGATTTAAGACATCTTTATGATTGGTTAAATTTTTGCATTAACAATTCAAGAAAATCTTGATTAATTTTTGTTGGTTCCAAGTTAATCAAAGAAACCTTAAAAGGAGAAAATAGTTCATGGAGAAATCAATTTCAAATGAAGGTTAAGGTTATCCTACAAAAAATTGAATTTCTTGAGTCATGTTCTTTGCAAAATTAGGTCATCTCCATGGGTTTAAGGGCTAGTCGCCCCCCCTTTAGACACCCCTGCGTTCCACTAGATAATAGAGGTCGACTTCCTTCCTAAATCCATGATTCTTACATCTATCTAAAGCATTTTTTCATTTGATGTTTCCAAGGCTACGGAAGAATGAAAATCAATGAAGAAGGTTGGATTGTTGGACTACATCGTTCAATCTTTAGTTGATGTTTTTCACATGGAAATAGGCATATTCTAAGGATAGGCCAGGACCTATTTGAGATCTCTTTGAGGCTGATCATAGTTAGCTTTCTTGGCCTTCCTAATGCAGTTGTTCATCTGATCTGAAGTAATGTTACAAGTTGAATTTAGATTGTTTTACGGGCTTGCATGAGGTTGATGTATACCAAGTTTCCTACAAGATTTCCATTTCTTCTCAGGCTAGATTTTAGACTAGTTAAGACCCGTTGTTCAGACCTAACCCAGACCATTTCTAAGGCCTTCAAGATATGGTTTTGGGGCCACAATAACCCTAATGAGATCATAGATTAAGGATTTGTGTTAGGTTGTATAATGGATCCCATCTAAGGCTGAGCATGAAAAAGGATTTTCTAGGTTGCATCTGTTGGACTATGTTTTTAGCCTATTAGGGCATGTCTAAAGTTGAAATTGCTTGGCTAAATCAAACTTATAGGACTCACGGTAGAATTATTCCTAAGAGAAAATTTTAGAGGCATCTCTCTTTTCTTATTGAAATAGATCTAGCCTATTCTAGACAAGAGAAGATGAGCATCTTAGGGAATTTTTGAAGGGAACACTGTTACCGATGAAATAGGTAACCGCATTGTTACCTACTTTTTTTTGGTAGCATAAAAAGCACTCGATTTTGAAAAGTGGTGATGCAGAATCACCTTTTTTTTTTTTAGCACATTTTTGACACTCTAATATTTTATTTATGAAGTATGAATATTTTTTTTAAAATGTTAGTGATTTTCATGCTAATTTTGAAACGTATTGATGCAGCATCAACTTTTTTTTTTTAGAGCGGTGATTTTCATGCTAATTTTGAAACGTATTGATGTAGCATCAACCTTTTTTTTTTAGAGTGGTGATTTTCATGTTGGTAATAAACCACAAAACTTAGATAATATATATATATATATATATATATATATATATATATATATATATATATATATATATATATATAAACAATAAAAAAAAACCAATAAAAATGTAAAAAAAAACAAAAATAACTCATAAAAATAAAAATTTTAAACAAAAATAAATAAATAAAACAAAAAAAACAAAATTATTCGAAAATTATATCAAAAGAAATGACAAAATCTGAAAAAAAAAACACATAATTTAAAGAAAAAAAAAACATCAAAAACATTTTTTTCTAAGTTGTTAAAAAAATCCATATAATTAAAAAAAAAAATATTTAAAATAGAAAATTTAAAAATAATTTAAATTACAAAATTAAAATTTATATAAAAAAAATAAAATACAAAAAAAAAATAAATTAAATTTAAAAATTTAAATTAAAAAAATAATAATAATAAGAAAACAAAAATACAAACTTTAAAATTAACAAAAAAAAAAAAACAAATTAAAAAAAAAAACAAAATTTAAAATTGAAAAAGAAAATTAAAATAAAAGAATTATAATAAAAAAAAGTATCATTAAAAAACAAAAAAAATAAAAAAACCACGTGCAAATAATTAAAAACAAATATCCATAAATTTATTGTTTTTTTTAAATGAAACAATTTATAAATTTTAAAAATGAAAAACCAAATAAACTAAAAGATTTAAAGAAAAATAAATTTAATTAAAATTTAATAAATTTAATGAATAAATTTTAAATTTTAAAAAATAATTAATCTAAAATATTAAATTTAAAAACAAAATTAAAAAAACAAAAAAAATTAAAACAAATTAAATTTAAAATAAAAAATTTGAATTAAAAAATAATAATTTTGAATTTATTGAATTTTAAAAAATAAAAAAAATTAAATTTAAAAATTAAATTTTAAAAAAAAATTAAAAAAAATAAAAAATAAAAGAATTTTTTTTATCGTGGTGGCGTCGCCAGTCGGCCTCCCGCCCAGGTGGTGACGGAGGTCGGCCGCTGGGCGGGCAGGGGGCTACTCCGCCGCCCGCCGGGGTGGGTGGGGCTGCATGCGGCCTCTCCGCCCGCCCCGACGGCGACTCCGCAGCCACACAGGCGGGAGGCGGATCGGGGAATCGCCCTCCGCAGCGGGAGGTCGATCGGAGTCGCCTCCCGGCGAGAGGCCGGTCCCAGGGACTCGCCTCGGGCGGTCGGAATCGCCCTCTGCGTCGTGGGAGGGCGATTCCCGGCCTCCGTCGTAGGAGGGTGATTCCGAGATCGACCTCTGCCCCCAGGCGCCGACCTCCGCCTTGGATCACACAGCAGGCGGGGAGGCGCGCAAGCGAGCGCCACCATGATCAAAAATTTCTTTTTTTTTTTGTTTTATATATATTTTTTTTAATTTGATTTTTTTAATTTTTTTTTTTTTTAATTCAAAAAATTCAAAATTATTTTTTTTAATTTAATTTTTATATTTGAAATTTAATTTGTTTTAATTTGTTTTTTATTTTATTTTAATTTTATTCATTTTTTTTGTTTTTAATTTTTTTTTTCTAAATTTTGTTAATAATTTTTATTAAATTTTGTATTTTTTTTTATTTAATTGATTTTTTTAATATTTTTATATATATATATATATTTTATTATTAAATTTTATGTTTACTTTTTTGATTTTATTTTTTAAAATTTAGTAAAATTTGTATTTTTTTTTAATTTATTTGAATTTAATATTTTTTTAAATTTTTTATTTTTTATTATTATTTTTTTAATTACATAATTTTTTTATATATTTTTTATTTCAATTAAAATTGTGTATTTAAAATTAGATTTTTTTTTAAAGTTAAACTTAATATTTTCAAATTAATTTGTTTTTTATTTTATTTTTTTATTTAATATATATTTTTTAATTTATTTTTTTAATTGTTTTAATTTTAATTGATTTTTAAAGTTTTTTAACTTTTTATTTTAACAATGTTTTTTTCTTTATATTTAAAACTTAATTTTTATTTCAAAATTTAATAAAATCTAATATATATATTTTTAATTTAAGTTCATATATATAACAACCAATTACCTATACATTTACTCATCATAAAAAAAAAATTGCTTACAGTCAATACAACTTAAAACTATACCATAATTATCATCAATATAGATTTCAATGTGACAGCTGGGATGTTGATAGCCTACTTGTACTCACATCGCCAAATCATCACGACTAGGTTTACGTTTGAGTTCTGTTGTTGTCAGCATTTATTTTCTACACTTAATAATGTGTACTCGGTATCATTTATCATTGTGGTTTTGGCATTATCGTGAATATAAGTCTTATGAACCTTTGCGCTCTTATCATATGGTTTTGTCAACACTTCATTGCACCTATGATTTTCCTTGGTATTCGACTGGATGATGGTACGAAGTCTTGAACCCACCGCCTTACACGTGGTCTCCTCCACATCGTCGATCGGGAGTCAATCCTACGGTGGAGACGTTCTAGGGTTTCTATTGACCTTGGGTAATAACTGAATTTTTCCATTTCATTGTTTCTCTCGTCGGCGGGGCTCCAGACGCCTCTTCTAGGGTTTGGACTTCTGATAGCAGAACTATGGTGAAGAAAACTAATGTGTCTAATTGCAGAAGAAAAAAGAAAATAGTTAAATACGGGCAATCTCTTCTGCAACAGGCCTGTTAATTTACTTTCATAAACCAGAAGAAAACTAATTGCATTTACTTTCATAAACCGGAAGAAAACTAATTGCATTTACTCATCTGAGTTCAAATGCAACTGATGGTACTCGTTGCCTCCCTTCCACGAGCTGGGACAAATTCGTCCCACAACTCTCCCCCGAGCTTCCAGCCTGGGTCTTGTTGAACACAAAATCCTGGAGGAGAAATCTGGGACAATCCGGTCCCACTCTCCAACTCCAGTGGAAAAACAGCAATACTGGGGAGAACTCGGGACAATCCGGTCCAATCTCCAACCCAGAAATCAGTCTGTCCTGAAAAGAAAATGTTTTCCAGTATAACAGAGTTGCCTTCTTTCTCACAGAACCCCTAACTCTCTTTGGAATTCCCTATTTATTCCAGAGTTTCTTTGGGTAACTGTAGAAAACTGTTTTTCTGTTCAACTGACTCCAGATTTACTTTTACCATCAACCTTTTTACTCATGAAGTAAATTTCACAAATTAAATATTTTATTCAAAAATCAAAATTTAATTTGTTCAAATATATTTTTTTTAATTAAAATAAAACAGCAGTCATAATTAGTCCTTAACTAATAGTCTAACCATTTGTCACAGCTTAAGACAGTGGTTACAGTTTTCCCCCTCTGGAAGTGAACACCATCCCTGGTGTTCTTACTTTAAATCAGCAAAAAGCTCAGGATAGGATTCCCGGACAAAACTCTCGTCCTCCCAGGTGGCCTCCTCTGGTCCAAAGTGTTTCCATTGCACTTTAACCTGGGCGATGGCTCGTTTCCGGAGCATGATTTCCCTCTGGTCGATTATACTGTGAGGCTCGACCAGAAATTCTTCGTCTGGTTCTACCTGCACACAAAAGACTTATGTTAATTATATAAGTCTATAACACCATTCTATTATTTTAACCATCAGGCTCACCTACTACCTGAATATTTTGCCAATGAATTATATGTCTGGGATCATGAATGTATCATTTTAATAACGATACATGGAAGACATTGTGCACCCGGATATGACTAGGGAGAGCTAAACGATACGCTAACGGTCCTACTCTTTCCAGTATCTGGAAAGGACCACAAAACCGGGGTGCTAACTTTGCATAAGATGCCCATCTTAATGTGCTCCTTTTTGGTTTAATCCTGACATATACGTGATCTCCAACTTCATATTCACGATATGACCTCTTTTTATCCGCATACACTTTCTGCCTGTCCTGTGCTACCTTCAAATTCTGTCGAATTTTCTTCACCTCTGCTTCTATTTCTGCTAGCATGTCTGGTCCTAGCATGAGTCTATTCTTGGGGCTGCTCCAATTGATGGGAGTTCTGCACTGCCGCCCATATAGCGCCTCAAACGGACTCATCTTTAATGATTCTTGGTAACCATTGTTGTAGGCGAACTCTATCAAGTGTAGATACTCCTCCCATTTAACTAGTTGCTGCATGACATACATTCTCAGCATGTCTTCCAGTACTTGATTTACTCACTCGGTCTGACCGTCTGTTTGCGGGTGGTATGCAGTACTAAAATGTACTTGAGTTACTAACCCTGTAAACAATGTCTTCCAAAAAGATGATGTGAATTTTACATCTCTGTCCGAGATAACGGTCTTAGGAATGCCATGCAGTCTGAAGATCTCACACATAAATAAATCTGCTATCTGTACTGTCTTATAGGTGGATTGGACAGGTATGAAATGTGCCGACTTACTTAGTCTATCCACAACTACCATTATGGAATCATTACCTCGTTTTGATTTTGGTAATCCAGTGATAAAGTCCAATGAGATCACCTCCCATTTCCATTCGGGAATAGGTATAGGCTGCATTAATCCAGCTGGATGCCGATGCTCTACTTTCACTTGCTGGCATTCTAAACACTTGTTTAGATAGTTTGGTATGTCCTTCCTCATGCCTGGCCAACAGTAGTCCTTTATTATAGCTGTCAGCATCTTTTGGTATCCTGGGTGTCCCGCATAATTGCTTCTATGATATTCATCCAATATCATAGTTTTTAATTCCACTATGTTTGGAATGACTATCCTCTTCTTGAAAATCAGCAACCCTTCCTGGTTAATTTCATATTCTCCTTGTCCACCTTGTCCTCCAGATTCTTGTGTTTGTTGCCACAAATATTTATACTCAGGATCCTTATCTGCTTCTTCTCTGATTTGTTCTAGGAATCTGGTTTCAATTTGGTTAACATATAACCCATAAATATTATGCAATTTTCTGCTCAATGCATCCGCAACCTTGTTCTCCTTTCCTTTTACGTGTTGTAGATCTATATCAAACTCACTCAGAAAAGCATTCCATCTTGCTTGTCGGGAGTTTAAGTCAGCTTGTTTAAAATAGCTGGTTAGACTACTATGATCAGTCTTCAATATGAATCTCTTTCCCAGTAGGTAATGTCTCCATACTCGAAGAGCGTGCACAACTGCAGTCAGCTCTAAATCATAAGCTGAATATCATTGCTCATGATATTTTAGCTTGCGAGATTCATAGGCAATTACCCTCCCTTCTTGTGATAGTACAACTCCAACACCTTCCTTGCATGCATCCGTACAAACCTCGAATTCCTTATTCGGATCTGCTACACTCAACACAGGTGCTGTTGTTAGCAACTGCTTCAATCTTTCAAAACTATCCTGGCATTCTTTTGTCCACTTAAAAATTTTCCCTTTCTTTTGCAAGGAGGTAATGGGAAAGGCTATCTTTGAAAATCCTTTGATAAATCGCCGGTAATAGCCAGCGAGACCCATAAAAGACCGTATATCTGCCACATTCTGTGGCACCTTCCGTTCCATGATAGTTTTGATTTTCTCCGGGTCTACTGCTATACCCTTTTCAGATATTACATGTCCAAGATACTGTATTTCTTCTTTGAAGAAGTCACATTTACTGAATTTTGCATACAGTTGGTGCTTCCTTAGCATCTCCAGCACCATTCGCGAGTGTTCTTTATGTTCTTCCGCATTCTTAGAATAAACCAGTATGTCATCAATGAATATTAACACAAATTTTTCCAAATAAGGGTGGAAAATACTATGCATCAGCCTCATAAAAGTGGTTGGAGCATTAGTTAATCCAAAAGGTAATACCACGAATTCATAGTGGCCATATCTCGTGCGAAAGGTAGTTTTATGTATATCTTCATCCTTAATTCTGATCTGGTGATAACCGGATCGCAAATCAATCTTGGAGAACACAGTAGCTCCCCTTACCTGGTCAAACAGGTCATCAATACGGGGTAGGGGGTACCTGTTCTTAACTGTCAGCTTATTTAACTGTCGGTAATCCATGCACATGCGCATGGTTCCATCATTTTTTCTAACAAACAGTACAGGTTCTCCCCAGGGTGACACTCTGGGTCGTATGTACCCCTTATCCAATAATTCCTGAAGCTGCATCTTCAGCTCTGTCAGTTCTGGCACACTCATTCGATAAGGAGTTCGTGAAACTGGCGAAGCTCCTGGCAGCAGTTCTATTGTAAAATCAACTTCTCTTTTAGGGGGTAATCCTGGTATTTCTTTAGGAAATATATCCTTGAATTCCTGTACCACAGGTATGTTTTCCAACAAGGCGGCTTTTGCCTTAGACTCAGATAGTCCAACTTGTATAGCGTACAGTTGGCACCCCTTTCTCATACATTTTCCCATTTGGGAAGCTGTAATTGGGCGTAGATGTATAGGCTTCTTTACGCCTTGAATCTCTTGGCGAATACCATTATGATCTCTTTAATAAAATATCTTTTCCTTACAATCTGTAAGAGTCCAATTCTTCTCCAACCAATCCATACCAAACAATACATCATAGGATCCCAAAGGCAGAATATTTAAATCCACTACTAACTGCTGTCTGCCGATTTGCAGTGCACAATCCGGTATTTTGGCACTAACTCTTCTTTTAGCTCCTGTAGCTAACTGGACCAGCCAGGTCCTTTTAAATTTTTGACTCGGAAATTTACAGTCTTCTACTAATTTAGGACTTATATAACTTAGACTTGCTCCCGGATCTATCAAAACAGAAACAGTTTGGGATAGCAATTTACCTTCCAGTTCTATCATGGTAGGCTGAAAATCAGCTTGCCGGTCTTCCAATGTTGTGTTAATTCTGGGTATACTTCAAGCAACATCTCCCATGGTAGAGGCTTCTTGCAAATTGTTTACAGTTTCAGTTTTACCCCGCTGTGGGCAATCTCGATAGTAGTGCGCTGCCCCGCAGCCCCAACACTGCAGAGGTGGCCTCTGATTTTGTGGCTGCTCAGGTTTACTTGAAGCTTCCACCGTTTTGTCTTCCCTAGGCCATCTAATCCGCTGATGGTTCCTACCGAATTGCTTATTGATTGAGTTTCTGGCGGTATTTCTGAAGTTACTGGTTTTGCCTTTTTTGGAACCAGCACTGTTTTTGTTATCTTTCCTTGTTTGCCACCCTTTTCCTTGGTCTATCTTGGTCTTTTCTTGCTGATAACATAGTCTTGCCTTCCTAATGGCCTCATCCATTGTCTTAGGATTTACAAACTCGATGCGCTCCTTCATATGGGTGGGTAAACTGCTCAGAAATCTTTGGACCTTGGCTTTCTCATCCCTTAAGTAGGGTACATAGCGCAATAACGATGTAAATTTGGTGATGAACTCATCCATGGTCAATTGTCCTAGTCTCAAATCATGGAATTCTCGAGCCTTCTCGTCATAAAAACGTTCAGTTAAGTACTTATCTTTGAAGTACTGTTGAAACTTGTCCCATGTCACATCCTGATCCTCTATTCCCCGCACGTTTTTCACCTCTTCCCACCATAAGGTGGCTTTGTCTTTTAGCTGGTAAATGGATAGCTGTGCTTTAAGACCACTGTCATAATCATACACCTGGAAGTACTTGTTCATATTAATTAACCAGGCCTCTGCTACTTCTTCTTTTTCTCCATCGAATGTAGGTGGCTTTATCTTTCTGAATTCTCCATGTAATTCCACCTTCTGCCTTTTACTTGCCTTCCGTTCGGTTTCATTTTCAGATTCAGCCTCATTAAAATTCCTATTGGGATTACTTCACTGTGATATACTTCTTTCTTTTCGACCTATATCTTGTTCATCTGTTTGCTGTTCACTCCCTTCTTGGAATTCTCTGCCTGCACTGGGATTTTCATTCCTTTGATTCTGTTTATCGGAGAGGCTTTTTAAGATCCTCTCATGATCCTGCATCATCCTTGCATTTTCCCTATGTACTCTCTCCATTTCTTCCTGCAACTGTTGTACTATATGTAACAAAATACGAGTCTGATGCTGCTGTTCCTCAATCAATCTGTTAGACCGTTGGTGCTGTTCTATCCCCAGCTGAACCCACATTTCGGGGTTCCCCTCTGGTGGAGGCTGCATCTCTCTGACATTTCGCTGTGGCGGTTGTGAAGGTGTCCGCTTCATTTGTCTTTCCATCTAATTATCTGACTGTGCATGAGTACATACAATTTTAACGTCAGTTGATCCAATAGGGTCCCAGCGTTGTAACGTCGCTCTGATACCACTTGTAACAACCAATTACCTATACATTTACTCATCATAAAAAAAAATTTGCTTACAGTCAATACAACTTAAAACTATACCATAATTATCATCAATATAGATTTCAATGTGACAGCTGGGATGTTGATAGCCTACTTGTACTCACATCACCAAATCATCACGACTGGGTTTACGTTTGAGTTCTGTTGTTGTCAGCATTTATTTTCTACACTTAATAATGTGTACTCGGTACCATTTATCATTGTGGTTTTGGCATTATGGTGAATATAAGTCTTATGAACCTTTGCGCTCTTATCATATGGTTTTGTCAACACCTCATTGCACCTATGATTTTCCTTGGTATTCGACTGGATGATGGTACGGAGTCTTGAACCCACCGCCTTACACGTGGTCTCCTCCACATCGTCGATCGGGAGTCAATCCTACGGTGGAGACGTTCTAGGGTTTCTATTGACCTTGGGTAATAACTGAATTTTTCCATTTCATTGTTTCTCTCGTCGGCGGGGCTCCAGACGCCTCTTCTAGGGTTTGGACTTCTGATAGCAGAACTATGGTGACCATCGGTAGATGGAACCTAACCAATGCAACTCTCCCTATTGGCAGGTACTCGGCCCTTCGCTCAAGTTTTCCGAAAGTTTTACATAGTCATTTGTCCTCTGTTTTGCTCTCTGGTTTCGCTGAAGGTGTAGAGCTAAGACAATCCTCGGTTTTTGTTTCTTTGTCTCTTCTTTCTTTGCTAATCTTAATGCAATGGCTGGCAGGACAGCGAACGTTCTTGGGTTTTTTACTCCGTCTCGAATTCTACAGGTATGGCCCTCCTGCTTCCGGGTTTTGGTTTAGCTATAGAGACAGTTTTAAACCGCTTTGAATACGCACTCTTCTAACAAAATTCTTTGGGTTCTGCCGCAGGTATTACTCTCCCCTTCCTCCTTTTGGTCAAGATTTCGTGGTTCATCAAGGGCTCTGGTTGTGGAGGAAGTTTAACCCTCGACTCTTCTAATAGGTACCATGTCTTTGACGGTCTTGAGTTCCATACTCCTTGCCTGGCCGGTACAGTTCGTTATTGGAACTAGATGTTGGGAATGGCTAGGGTTTAAGGACCTGTACCCTCTTATTGCGCAGTCTTAAACTGCTTCTTGTCTAATACTGATTGTAACCTAGGGTTGTACAGCTATCTGCTAATTTATTCTTCGAGAATCCTCTCGGTTAAAGGTTTCAGTGCCAGATGTTGTTGTATTTTGCTCATTAGCAGAGTGGCTGGGGTTATTACTCGCCGTGCCTATTTTTGTTGTTATAAGACTGAGTACTTCTCAAATGGATTGGGGATTTGCAATTGCCTATTCTGGTTATTTTTATCGTATAGTAAATATACAGAAATTATGAAATTGCCAGCCTGTGTTAACTATAGTTATCTTCATTGGTTGCTTCTTGTTTTCTGGTTCTCAATACAGCATAATAATTTCGAATTTGTAATTTCTCTGTACTTTGCTCTGCCGCAATATTCTCAATGACTGTATGCGCTGTGTCATGAAGTTTTATGGGCATTTCACCGCTTCTCTAGTTTAAATGGCAATCCTGCCAAAATTCTGTTTGTTATGTTTTTCCTAAATTATCTATTAGAGTGTTGCATACTAATAAGCTTACGAGGGTTTCTCAAATTTTAATTGCTGCAGAGATTTCCTCAGTTGTTCGCATCACATTTTTCCACGAAGGCCTAATTTAACTACAAGCCTGTTTTCTTTCCTTTGTTTATTTTATTTTAAGAGAAAAAGTTACTACAGGTGTCCGGACCACCAGTTTCGTTCGAGTTTATCATAGATAGGAGGGCGAACTATCTAAAAGACTGATTTAATCAGAAATTTCGATTAACATCCCTCCTGGTTATATATTTCCAGTTTCTCATTTATTAATATGGTTAGCTTCTGTGGTCCTAGGAAAGAGAATTACTTCAGGTCGATACTTAACAGCCACTTTTATCATACTGTCATATAACCTGTTATGATAGATTAATCTTCATCATCATTACATATGTATATTATTTTTTCTTCACCTGCTTTCACCGAATTCAACTTCCTAGATTTCATCTGTTAAATTTACCAATGTGTCTAATTTAAGAAGAGAAGAAAGAAAAAAGACAACAGTAGCTACCTCTACATATACATAGGAGAAAAAAGAAAATAGTTAAATACAGGCAATCTCTTCTGCAACAGGCCTATTCATTTACTTTCATAAACCGGAAGAAAACTAATTGCATTTACTTTCATAAACCGGAAGAAAACTAATTTCATTTACTCATCTGAGTTCAAATCCAACTGATGGTACTCGTTGCCTTCCTTCCACGAGCTGGGGAAATTTTTTCCCACAACTCTCCCCCGAGCTTCCAGCCTGGGTCTTGTTGAACACAAAATCGTGGAGGAGAAATCTGGGACAATCCGGTCCCACTCTCCAACTCCAGTGGAAAAACAGCAATACTGACGCAGGGCAACCCCTGCGATACCCAGAATCTTTAACTATTGCGTCCTGAAAAACACATCTCCAAATTTATGCTCTTAAAATTTCTTTCCGGGCAATTTTACAAACATCTTTACACGCCTTAATCGAAAGCCATAGTATATTTTTCCAACACCCATTCATTTTCAGAAATCATCAATAATCAACTCAGTTATTTAAACTTAGAACCTGGTAATTAGCTCACCTTCTTTATAATCGGACTGATAGCATTCGCACCATATCTGTGCTCCATACTCTTCTTTCGTATCGGCACTCAACACTGGAATACTCCAATTAATCAACTCCCTTATTTAGAACCCAAGTCTATTAATAAAACTCAATCCTCTTTCAAACTTCGATATAATCTTTAACCTTTAAAACAAAACAGCGTTTGGACGCCTTTCAATTAACCACCACAAGCATACAATTTACGTATTAAAACCCGCGACGAACCATAATACAAACACATGGAGCCCTTTGTTAAATCCTCTTCCATCCGCATTTACGGATCTCAAATTTAATACATCAGCCTCTATAGATATTGCAGATCCGCATTCCAACCAAACTCCGATCCGAATTCAATTTCTTTTGCTCCGATCCGACTCCATCGGAAGTCGGAGACCGCTGATCCTCCGATCTGTTCCAATCGGCGATATCACTTGTCACAGTTCCGATCCAATCGGAACTCGGAATCGCTGACTTAACTATCCCAACTCCGATCCGATTCAATCGGATCTCGGAAATCGGCGATTGCAATACGATCTCAATACTGGTCTTCCGAATTTCCGATGCGATCCGATCGGCAATCGGAAATCGGAATATTTACCATGTTCCACCTGTAAATTCAGCGATATATCACGAACCCGATATCCTTTTAATCCAGCTTATAACTTATTCGCGTCCGGTCCATTGCTTTCTCCTTTCGATTTCGATGCAATGAGTTATGCGGGTCAATGAATTTCATAACTGATAATGTACATCAATTGACTCTGTTCCAGAAGATCGGTGAAGTCTTTCAGACTATTCCTTTGTGTTGCAGAGTTTCTAATTCACAAAATTCGACCACACCAGATTTGCAATAACTACAGAATTCTTACAACTTTAATAATAACACAGATTGAAACCATTTCAATCGATTACCAAGAAACAAACGCATCAAACTGATAGCTCAACATATATCGATGGATATGACGTTCAAATTGATCATAATATAAGAAAAAGACAGATCCTTGTCTTTGCCCGTCATACAACACTCAAATCTTCACCATTTTCATTTGATTTGGCCCAGAACATAATTACTTTCATAATACTCAGAAAAACAAACAGAATTTCGGCCTTCGGCCCAATTATACAAAGAAATTGACTTCTGTCAAAACAATCCACACACCTTCATTCGAGCTTTCGCTCCTCACCAAGACACACACTAATTCAAACAAAATCTACTAGTAGGCTTCCACACTAAAACTATTCTAATATCTCCTCAAAACCACACAAAAACTCTCTTCAATCTAAAAGAATCCCCCCTCTTATCTAACTCCTCTCGTTCTATAAAAAAAAACCTCTCCATCATTCTCTCGCTCTTATCACATCTTCCATCAACGCAATCTTCTGTTTCTAGGAATAGTAGCAGAAATCTGCTATTTCCTAGCTTCTCAACACACCTATACAAACAATCTTATCACTAATCTAAAATAAGACAATTCTCATTTATTACAATAACAAACCTATTTGAGAAGTTTATCCTCCTCAGTAAAATCGAATTCATCCAAACAGTCAATGAATTTCGCTTTGTTTAGCCACAACATGTGACCATTCCATCACATTGCTGGCTGGGTCTAGATGCTCCTGCATCAAATACTGGGGAGAACTCGGGACAATCCGGTCCAATCTCCAACCCAGAAATCAGTCTTTCCTGAAAATAAAATGTTTTCCAGTATAACAGAGTTCCCTTCTTTCTCACAGAACCCCTAACTCTCTTTGGAATTCCCTATTTATTCCAGAGTTTCTTTGGGTAACTGTAGAAAACTATTTTTCTGTTCAACTGACTCCAGATTTACTTTTACCATCAACCTTTTTACTCATGAAGTAAATTTCACAAATTAAATCTTTTATTCAAAATTCAAAATTTAATTTGTTCAAATATTTTTTTTTAATTAAAATAAAACAACAGTCATAATTAGTCCTTAACTAATAGTCTAACCATTTGTCACAGCTTAAGACAGTGGTTACAATCAATATATATATATATATATATATATATATATATATATATATTATTTTTTATAATTTAAATTTAATATATTTTTTAAAATCTATTTTTTTTTTTAATATATATTTTTTTAAATTTAATATTTTTATTGTATTTTTTTTCATTTTTCATTTTTAATTAATTTCTCATTTTTTTTACTTTTAATTTTAATAATATATATATATATATATATATATATATATATATATATATATATATATATATATATATATATATATATATATTAGTTTTAAATTTATTAAAAATTAGTATATTTCTTTAAATTTAATTTTTTATTTTAAATTTTTTTTTTTTTAATTTAATAAACATTTTCTTTTTCTTTTTTAAATTTAATTTCTATATTTTATTTTTTATAATTTCTTTTTTTTAAACTTGTTTTTATTTTTAATTGAATATTTTTTTTTTTAATTTCTATATATTTTGAAATTTTAATCTTTAAATGTTTTTTTTTTCCCTAAATTTTAGGTTTTTTTAATGTTTGAATTAAAATTTTTATTTTTTTTATTTTTATTTTTTTATTCCTATATATTTTTAAATTTTAAGCTTTAAAATGTTTTTATTTTCTTAAATTTTAGGTTTTTTTTTAATGTTTGAATTTTAAAAATTAAAAAATGTTATTTCTATTTTTAAAAATGTAAAAAATATGACAATTTTTTTTTGTAGTTATTCCGGCGTCAACTGGTTTTGTTTTGAGGGTGTTTTTTCAATCCTTTTTTCAAGAAACAATTTTTCTTTTAGCATAATTTTATAAAATGTTGAAATTTGACCTTCAAAAAAAACCAAGTGCGTTTTGGAATACACTTTTTTTGTTTTTGGCGTGTTTTTTCATGTTTTTTGAGTCCTTTCGGGCTAGAGTTCCCGTTTTGAGGTCAGGTTACCTATTTCATCAGTAACAGTGTTATGGGTTTCACGACTTGATTAAATGTTGTTCTGAAGGGTAAGTTGAGTCCTAGTCTTGAGGCAACATAAACATACTTCAAAGGATGAGTTATTGAAGTCATTTAAGAATTATTTAAGGATATATATGAAGATAACATTTTAGGAAAGCGAGAATTATAAAGTGCTAACAAATCTGAGATTTATTAAGTTTGGTCGTACCTCCTTGAAGGTGATGTGATGTGAGGTATGATGTTCTTTCATTCCAAATATCTGTGTTGTTTTCTAAAGAAGAGGCTTACAACTTATAAAGTGTTAGATCCTTATAATACTAGTGTATCCTCTTATTGTTATTGTTAGTATAGCCCCTTTATTATTATTTAGTCCCCATATTGTTATTATTGTGCCCAATAGAAGCCCACTATTATTATTGTTGTGCCCTTACATTGTTATTGTAATGTGGCCTAGGATTATATTTTGACCTATTGGACTCCCATATATAGAAAGGAGTTTTTGTCATTTGTATTATCCCAGAATTATTCATTTATGTAATGTAAATGAGGTTTCCCCATCGAAGAGGATCATTTCTAAGTTGTTGATCTAACTTTTCTTATATTTTGTGAGCTTATTTCATAACATTTGGTATCAAAGCATTGGATTCTAGGGTTTCTTTGCTTCAAAAATGTCATCCTGGCATTTTACTATCACTTGTTTTCTATCAAGGTTCAGAAGTTGAAAAATACACATTTGAGCATTCTGGGGCACTTCGAGTAAAACTTTCAAATCTTGGTTCACTATATTTGCAGAGATATGATCTGAGAAAGTTAGGGTTTTTTCAAGCTCCATAATTTCATCTCAAACATGTGGTTGAGGGAAAATCATCATAACTTTAATTTTAGACATCGGATTGGAATTATGTAAAAGGTGGCTGAAAGTGCACAGACTTCAATTTCTTTTTCATATATTTAAGAGCCGGAGGATGGAACAGTGACACATGGGATTCCATACAAGTTCTCTCTATCGAATGATTCCATAATTATGTCTTTGTGGGATATTGGGCATAACTTCGTCTCGAAGAATCCAAATCAGGTGTGACGTGTGCATTGGAAAGAAGGCATAGAGAGGTACTATAGAAAAAAAGTTCAAATCTTGGGGATAGAAATTATAGAGATACATCAGGTTCAATATCGAGCTCCTAGAAAGCTAAAAAAAAGTGTGTGTGTGTGTTTTTTTTAAACAGAAGTGCATAACCTTTGTTTAAAAAATCCGTTTTAAGTGATTCTAATGGCATACATAGCCATTCTTATTAATATTGGGTTCTATAATACCTCCCAAAAATAATTCCACACCCATTAAGCCCTCATAAATCTCTAATGACGCATGAAGAGGAAGAACTGCAACATCATATGTCAAAATGATGAGACCAAGTGCAACAAATTTCGCTCTCGGAAAAAATAACCAAAAATTACATGGAATCTAAGATCGATGGTATAATAGAAAAATTGAAAGGCAACATGGAATACATGAAGAATGACCTAAAAGAAGACATGGAAGGCTTGAAGGAATTTTTGACAAAGTTTCTACAAGAAATGATTCCTAATGGAGAAAAGGTAGTAGATCAAACTCATGATGAGAACAAAAGAAACGTTAATCATGATTTATTTGCCTCTAATGTTGGATTTAAGACCCACCATATTCCAAATATCGATATAAGGAAGTTTGATGGAAAGCATCCCGTAACATGGATACTACATATGGAGCAATAATTTGATCTCCAGAATGTGTAAAACACACAAAAGGTACGCATTGCAACTTTATATTTAGAACCCAATAAATTTGTATGGTATCGATGGATTTTCTCTTGTAAAATAATTGTCACTTGGTAAATGTTTATGGAGGAAATGATAGCACATTATGAGGATACAAAGATAAACACCTTCTTTATCCAATTGATAAATCTCAAACAAAATGGTTCAATGGTGGAGCACATTCATGACTTCCAAAAATTGAATATAAGGGTAAAGGATATTCTAGAGGAGCACATGATTGATGTCTTCATAGGTACTTTAAAGGATAACATCCAACATGAGGTTCTCCTTTGGGAACATGATTCATTGGAGAAGGCATTTAGGTTAGCAAGAAAAATTGAATGAAAATTTATGGCGATAAGAAATCCTACCACTCACAACTATAAAGATGGAAGTGTTGAGACTCCTAGACTTATACAACCTACAAGGTTCACACCACAACAATTGGAAGAAAAAAGAGAAAAAGAGATTTTCTATAGTTGTGATACCAAATACACTAAAGTTCATAAGTTTGTTGAGAAGAAATTATTTTACATAGATCGTGAAGAGGAGGACGAAAAGGAACAAGAAATTTCAAAAGAAGAGGATATGCACTACTAACCAAACCTAGAGAAAGAAGAATTAAATTCGACCATATCCTGTAATGCATTAGCAGTAGTTACCACTCCTCAAACTCTCAAGATAAAATGACATATCGAGAAGAAAAATGTAATAGTGTTGATTGATTCTGGTAGTATCTATAATTTTATTCATTTTAAGGTAGCCAAGGAATTGAATTACTTCCTATACCCAACACCAGAGTGTCAAGTAATAGTTGTAAATGTAGGAACTATAAATTTCTCTAGAAAGTGCTATAATATTGAGCTAACCATGGGATAATATATATTAAATAGTCCAATGCACTCCATTCCAATGTGTGGTGGTCATGTTACATTAGGAGTACAATGGTTGCAATATTTGGGGACAGTAGCTTTTATTTTTCAAGAACGTTTCTTGAAATTATTTTGAGAAGGAAATGAAATTGAATTATATGGTATCATAGGTAAGACGGGAAAGATAAACATTTCTAATGTCATTACAAAGCTTCTTAAGAAAGAAAAACAAGACCAATTGAACAAATATTCTCACTAGAGGTTCAAACATCAAAATAATTTATTTCTCCATATCTCAAAAAAGTATTGGACAATCATTCCAAGGTGTTTGAGACTCCCAAATGACACACCTATTTGTGATTGTGATCATGCTATTCATTTCATTCCAGGAAGTGTTCCTCCAAACATCAGGCCGCACAGATATCTTATGCTCAAAAGAGTTAGATTGAACGTATGATTGTAGAAATGCTGGAGGATGGTATAATTTAACCTAGTCAAATTTCTTTCTCTGCTCCATTAGTATTGGTCCACAAGAAGGATGGATCATAGTGTATGTGTCCATATTATAGGGAGCTGAACAAGCTCACTATTAAAGATAAATTTCCCATCCATGTCATTGATGAATTATTGGATGAATTACATGGAGAAATTTACTTCACCAAGCTCAATATTCGTTCTGGATATCACCAAATTAGAATGAATACTGAATACATTTCGAAAACAGATTTCGGAACTCATAAGGTTCATTATGAATTTTTGGTCATGCCTTTTGGCCTTACTAATGCACCTTCCAAATTTCAAGGTTTGATGAATTCCATTTTCAAACACCTCCTTAGAACATTTGTGTTAGTATTTTTTGATGATATACTAATCTACAGTAAGTCCTGGAAGGATCATCATTAGGGGAATTTTGAGGTCTAAAATGGGCCTCCTAAGAAAAATGTACAACAAAAATAAAATTTATAAGAACCAATAGGATTCAAGATGATGATGTCAACCGTGGGGGATGATTCACCATTTTTGAAGTAAAAAATTAAAAAGATTAAAAAATAATAAAATAATAATAACTATTTTTTCAACTCGTATTTTCAACTTATCTTCCTAAGGTTTTACTCAAATTTCGAGTGGGAGTTCCCATTGGATGAAAATTTTAAATCCTCATCCAAGGAGTACCCATGTTACATTCCTTTTATGGACCCTACTACATGAAAAATGAGAAATACATGAAAAAACGTGATTGCAATCATTGTTTTCATGTATTTCTCATTTTTCGTGTAGAAGAGTCCATCGAAAATATGCAACATGAGTACTCCTTGGATGAGGATTTAAATTTTTCTTTCAACAAGTGTTTCTGCTCGAAATTCAAGTAAACCCATTGGGATATAAGCTGAATTTTTGTTTTTGTTTTTTCCCCTCTAAAATTTGATGATGTAATCTAATATTATTTTATTATTTCCACTATTATTTTATAATTTCCTTAGGAGGTCCATTATAGACCTCATAATTCCCCTAATGGTTCAACCTATTGAAAGGGTGCTCAAATAATTTGGGAGAAACAATTATTTGAAAACCCTTCAAATGTTTCTTTGGAGTACAAGAGGTGGAATATTTGGGTCATATTGTATCTCATGAGGGTGTTAAGGTAGATCCTAACAAAATTAAATCCATTCAGGAATGGAAAATCCCTACAACCATAAATAATATTCGAGGATTTCAGGGGTTAACACGGTATTATCGCCAAGTTTGTTAAGGATTGTGGGAGAATATCAGCACCTCTAACATCATTATTGAAGAAAGATGCATTTTCTTGGTCTCCGGAAGAAACTAAGGCCTTTGAACATCTTAAAGAGGAAATGTGCCAAGAACCGGTCTTAGCTACGCCAAACTTCACAATTTTTTTTATGGTGGAATGTGATGCCTTAGGAAATGGAATTGGTGTGGTTATAATGCAAGAAGGAAGACCCATCAAAGGAAAATATTTACATAAACCTATTTATGAGAAGGAAATGTTGGCAATACTACATGCACTAAAGCAATGGTGATCTTACCTAATGGAAATAAACTTCAAGGTAAAAACATATGGTAGTCTTAAATACTTTTTGGAACAGAGATTATCTTTAGAAGAGCAGCAAAAATGGGTCACAAATTGTTGGGTTATGAATTTGAAATAATCTACAAAAAAAGGAAGCAAAATGCTGTTGCAGATGCACTCTCAAGAAAGGATGAGGATGTGGAAGAATTTCTTTGCTCCATTTCTATTATCCAACCTGAGTGGATAACTAGAGCAAGGGATGAATGGAAGAATGTTGAGGAGGTGTCGATACTCATTCAAAATTTGCAACAAGATCCCAGTACATATGAAAACATTAGCTGGAAAATTTATTCATTATGGTACAAAGATCACTTATATATTTGTAATAATTCCGAACTCAAATAAAATATTCTTTTGGAATTTCACACCTCTCCCTTAGAAGGGCACTAAGGATTTTAATAACTTACCACAGGGTCAAGAAGGAATTTTTTTTTTGGATGGCCTTAAATATGATATTTAAAGGTTTGTGGATGAATGTTTGGTTTGCTACCAAAATGAAGTTGATACAATTAAGACTCTAGGTCTGTTACAACCTTTATCCATTCCAAGTCAATGTTGGGAGGAGGTTTCAATGAATTTTATCACACTTTTACCCAAGTCCGAAGGAAATACTATCATCACGGTGGTAGTTGATAGACATACCAAGTATGCACACTTTTGTGCATTATCTCATCCAATTTAAATCCAGTAAAGTTGCTACTGCATTTATGGAAATAATTCAAAAGCTACATGGAAACCCAAATATCACTACAATCGATAGAGATCCCATTTTTATAGGAAAATTTTCGACAGAATTATTTTCTTGTTTGGGTACTCAATTATATCATAGCTCATCATATCATCCTCAATATCATGGGAAAACTGAGATAGTGAACAAATTTTTGGAAGGATATCTTTGCTTCTTTGTATCTAATAAAAAAACACAATAGTTCAAGTGGTTACCTTTTGCTGGATGGTGGTATAACACTTCCTTCCGTACTGCAACAAAAATGACCCCATTTATGCAACTTTATGGATATCATATGTCATCCATCACATCATCTTTAAGACAAAAATCTAATTTTCAAGTAGTGGAAGATCACATCGAGCATCAACAACAAGTTCTCCAACTCTTATAGGATAACCTCACTTTGGCATGGAATCAAATGAAATAAAAGGAAGATTAACATTGCAGCGAAAGAAGTTTTGATGTAGGAAAATGGTACTTTTAAGGCTACAACCATACAAAGATATGTCCCTCAAGAAACCTAATAATGATAATAAATTATCACCAAAGTATTATTGTATGTAAAAGGTGTTGCAAAAGTTTGATATTATGGCATACAAACTGGATCTTCCTGCATCTTCTTGAGTGCACCCAATTTTCCATGTTTCTTGCTTAAATAAGGTTATAGGTGACAAGCTCCAAGTTCATACAATATTTCTAGAACTTGACAAATAAGGAAAGATCATATTAGAACTTGAAGCAGTCACAAAAACAAGAACTTGACAGCTACAAAATCCATCAATTTCAGAGTATCTCATAAAGTGGAAGAACTTACCCACTAAATATTCAACATGGGAAAATGAAAATGTTTTACAGAAGCATCCATAACTACTCAAGCATTTAGGACAACACTTTTTTGAAAGACAGGGTCATGCTAGGCCCCTATAATACTAGTGTATCCCCTTATTTTTATTATTAGTATAGCACCCTTTTTGTTATTATTGTGCCCATGTAGTCGCTATATTGTTATTATTTTTCCCCATAGAAGCCCACTATTTTTATTGTTGTGTCCTTATATTGTTATTGTTATGTTGGCTAGGATTATATTGTGACCCATTGGACTCCTATATATATAAAGGAGTTTTTTTTCATTTATATCATCCAATAATTGTTCATTTATGTAATGTAAAGGAGGTTTCCCCCTCCAAGAGGCTTATTTCTAAGTCGTTGATCTATATTTTCTTCAATTTTGTGAGTTGATTTCATAACATAAAGAGTAATATATAGCAATAAATATCTAATTTTGATCTCTACAGTATGTTGAATTGAGTTTCTATCATTTCTTATGTATATTGGTTGAGTATGGTATGAAATTACCATTATATTCTAGTGAAATTATATATCTAAGTTTGATTATGGGGCCTTATTGGTAAAGTAGGTGTTGGTCAGAGCTATTCAAGGATTATTGTTGAAGCATAGAACTACTGCCTATTCTTCAAGAATATAATTCTTTGTGGCATATTGTTGTTGAGTTAGAAATCAAAGTGGCTAAGGTTTGTGTCACTGAAATCAAAGAGATAAATTCTCCTTATGATTTTATGATATTTTGTTTCCTAAGGAAACTATTGAGACAACTTATGGTTGGGAAGAGGATAGGCCTAAGGTACAATGAATTGTGTAACTCAGCGAGATCTAGAGTTTGATACTAGAGTTGGGCATATTTTTTGTTGAGAGTATATGTTGAGTAGAGAAAGCAATTTGTGTATTGATAAAAAACAATTGTCCATGAATTTTCTAGAGTATGTTGATTAGGTTTTCACATTGCAGAGATCCCATTAATACCATTTTTATAATAGTTGGACAAAAGTAGAGGCAGTCCAATAGTGTTAGTGACAACAATTCTGGTTGAGAATGGTGACCAATGTGATCTATATCATTCTTTATCTTCTATCTTTAGGGTGACAGGGTGGTGCAAGGCAGAGAGTGGAGTCTCCTTCAGGTTGGAGCCAAGGTGTCAGAGCATCCTTTTGAGTTGGAGCTCATAAAACTAGGGGTTTGGAGCCTCCTTCCCATTAAAGCAGTAAATCAAGGTGTTGGCACATCCTTTTAGTTGGAGCTAATAAAACCAAGGGGTTGGAGCCAAGTTCCAATTGGAGCTAGTAAATTAAGGTCTTGGAGCGTCCTTCGAGTAGATGTTGGAGAATATTGGAAGTTGGAGCATCCTATTTATGTAATATTTAAGACCAGGGAAAATTTTAGGGGCTAATATTCGCAGGTGGGCTAATTCTCTACACCTTTTCCAAAAAATATTCTCCAATTTCCATTTTTTTCCTAAATATAATTCGCCCATTTTTTATAGTATGAAATGATTTTACCTTAAAAATCACCAACATATTATATATACTAATATAATATAATAAAAATTTTAGATATTTTTACCACAATATCATCAAACATTTTACAATTTTTCTAATATAGAATACTAAGATTTGCCAAGGTTTCTAAACTTTCAAATAGATATCCATCCTTAAAAATTTTCCTTGTTTAAGAAATATATTAAAAATTGTTTGGTTGTTTTTCTCCTAGAAGGATTTCAACCTAAAAAACCTTGCGTACTATTTATGATGTTATGAATTGTTAAATTTTGTTGTTAACTATTTAATGTTTTCATGATATGATTAAAATCGTTAAAAAATTCCCATACTGATTCACACCTCTCTCATTATTCGTAAATATTTGGACAATTGGTATCATAGAGGGTGCCTTTAGTTACACCCTCACAGTTGGACGGAATACCTCAAGATATTAGTGATAAGAAATTCAAGGAAGCATGCATCCAAATGATAAAAGGAAGTCTTTGTTATTGCACTATTTTTTAGGACCTATTACAGTTGATGAGGAGAAACAGGTTGGTACAGTTCCTCTATTTGATGAAACGTGCTATGAATTTTGGAAAGGAAGAATGGAAGAATATTTGGTAGCTCTTGGATATGATCTATTGTATTCAATTATTTCTGGAAGCACATCGACTAATGAGCCAAGTAGGAGAAATATAGAAATGAATTTCATTCTATGTTATTTTCCAAATTTTATGAAGTCTAATCTAGGTCAATTCTCATCAACTAAACATATTTGGGAGAAGCTTAAAAATATATATTGAAAGAAGCATGTAGGAAAATATGATGATGGTGATGATACTTAGAGAATTGGACAAGCATAAGTGGACATGGAAAGAGAATTGACTAATGCCTTAAGTTATCTTAACAAAAAAGGATGCAAAATTAAATACTTGAAGCTGAAGTTATTCAAGAGAAAAATGAAATTGATGCAGCTCTGGTAGAAATAAATATGCTTCGAAAGGAAAGTCATGAATGGTATAAGGAATGTATGCATGATTTTGAAAAAGCAACAAAAGAAGTTTCCCTCCTTAGACTTCAATTTCAGAAAGAAAAAAGATAGACAAAATCTTAACAGGCCAATTAAAGGAAACTATTTTGAAGTATGAGGCATAATTAAATCAAAATAAATGGGAGATTATTTTGAAAACATAGGATGTTCTGTAGAAAATCTAATCACAGGGATTCAATCTAATCTTATGATGTACTAAAACAAGATATTGAATCCCTTCTACAATTTTTGGAAACAAACGCAATTGCACAATCACATAAACAAGTAAGAGAAATTGACAATAAAACACAAAAAAAAAAATGTATATGGGGAAAGTGCATTGTCTAAAGCCTCGCTATTTGTATATTTTGTAAATTCAAGGATCATGAAACAATATAATGCTTTCTCTCACAAGATAAATTCTGAACTCTGCCAACTGTCTCACACTGAGTGTAGGAAAAATTGGACAAATACTTAGCCAATTCTATGCCTCTACTTAGCCTACCTTTCTCACACATTCCTTGAGCAATTAATGCCATATTAAATAGGAAAATACCTTTCCTTGACTGAGAAATCCATCCAAGGTCCCCAACTGACTCTATAACTAGCCTGTACAATTTTATAATTATATAACTGATAATTATCTTCCATTTAACCTTTGTCTCAATTGGGACTTCATCAGAACTAACATTAAACAACTATTTATAATGAATTATCAGTTAACTAAATTATCACTCATTTTGAATTAAATAATATTTAATTCACTCGACCTCTCACTAGCTCATCACTCCAATAGAATTGGTTAAACTGATTTTAACTCAATTAATTGAGTTTTAACGAACAACAACTCATGCATAACTGTAACTGGACCCCCTTAAACCATGGAATCACTCTACATGCAAGATCTCTGACCCTCAACTCGAATTTCCTAAGATAACTCAGTCATTCTGACTTAGTTAACTAATACAAGTTGTTATGAGATGAAATTACAATTTTTCTTCCAATTTAATTAAGGGAAAATTAAATTAGAAGCCTCGCTTTGGGGTGCCATTTCAACACTCCCTCTCAACAAGAAAGGGATTATCTTCTACCCTGATCTCGTATCTGTGGAATTTTAATTCGCTTCTTTCCAGCGCCCTCATTAAGATTTTTTCATCCTGCTCCTCCGTGGGAATTTACTCTAATGACATTATCCTCCTTTGAACACAATCTATGAAATGGTGATGCCAGATATCAATATGATTTGACCTATCATGGAATACTAGATTAACTGAGAGTTTGATGCAACTCTGGTTATCACAATGTATCACCGTCGGATCCCTCTGATGACCCAAAAAACCAACACGTATCTTCCTTATCCATATGGCCTCGCATGCAGCCTCACTAGCTTCCATGTACTCTCCCTCTATTGAACTGAGTGCAATTTATATATGTTTCCTGATGTACTAAGAAAATTTTGCTGATCCTATGCTGAATATGCCTCCTTATGTGCTCTTCCGATTGGATGGACTCCAAGCCCAATTTTCATCAGTGCACCCTTGAAGCTTCACACCCTTTGTTCTTCTGTACCATATTAATCCATACTCTGATGTGCCCCTGATATATCTCAACACATGCCTCCCTACCTTCCAAAAGAGCTTGGTTGGCTTAAACATACCTTAGCTCAACTAATTAATTTCATAGCATATGTTAGGTCGCGTGTTCACTAGATACATGAGTGAACCCACCAACTGGCTATAAGCAGTAGCATGCA